>CM042011.1:43296353-43896353 GCA_023525715.1 Cichorium intybus | reverse complement strand
TTAAAAAGAATTTGTTGAAAATAAGTTTTTGAAGTGTTCGTTTTTTATTTATAAGTAAAAGAACTCACCAAATTAGTCAAAAAAATATGATGCAAAATTATTAAGAACCAAAATATATTTTATGATTCAAACTGTTATGAAACAAAGTTTTTATGAAACAAAACTTATTATAATCCAAAAATATAATGAATCAACTTATTATGCTTCAAAATTTAAAATGATCCAATAATATGTCTTAAATTTTGGATCTTCCAAGATCTATAAAATGTTATGAATCAAAATTTTATAATTCAAAATATTATGATCCAAAAAATAAAAAATAATTAAAGTTATGAGACGAAAGATTGTCTTCTTTGAAAAATCTTACAATTTGAAATTATATGATTCAAAATCATATGATTTAAAATATTATAAGATAAAAATGATAAGATGCAAAAAACTATGAACCAAAATTATATGATCTAAAACGTTATGATTTAAAATGTTATTATACAAAATGATTAGGTTAAAAAAATACAAAAACATGTTAAATATAAGATAAAAACATTAAATAATAAAAATATATATATATAAAAAAGAAAAAGAAAAAAATCCAAATCGAATACTGTGGCATATAAAATATATTTAAAAATAATTAAAAAAAAGTAAAAATAAAAATAAAAATAAAAATGCTATAATCGAGTATAATAAAAAATAAAAAAAAAACAATTGTTTTTTGAAAAGATTAAAGAGAACGAAAACAGACAAAAAGGAGAAAAAACTCATTTAAATCATGTTGCACGAACATGCATCACATATGATTGTATTCTCGAGTCTGTATTATGTTCCGTGGATGTGTGTCACATGTGATTGCGTAACGTTGAAGGAAGACGTTTGACGTTCTTGCCATTTACAAAATGGTTGGTCGACAATTGTCTTCGCAGTTCTTACACTTTTTTGGGTTACTACCGGATCCGGACCCATATCAACCATATATATATCTTTCATATTAACATTCATTACTCGTAAAAACTTATAAAAGAATCAGAACATAGATTTTAACAATCCAACCTATATTGATCAGTCATCGAACTCTTTATTTAGTCACATCTACGGTACATCAAATAAAGATATCTTGAAAGGTTGTTTTTAGGTGAGATACAAGCAAATTCGTGGAGTCGAATTCAACGACGCATCATGTTTTGGCATGTGACCGTGCAACCTCATGAAGCCCCACCAAAAACGTATATCATCAATAAATATCAACGGTTTATAGCTTAAATCTTAAAAAGAAAATCTGATGGTACGGATGTAAATGACCCGATTCAATTTATTTCTTAAATCAAATCACGTACCAAGTCGCATTAAATCAAGCGGCCACAAGTTGTTAATTTGAACCGCCTACTTAATCCACTAGTGGTGCACCTGGTTTTATTTATTTTATATATGAGGAGTCAAAATGGCCACGTCGGATAAATTAAGTAACAAAATAATGTTGGTCTGGTTTGGGTTTCATCAACCTGCAAACAATGTGTGCTAGAATTTTTTGAATGTTATAAATTGTTGATGTGGTGATATGATTATGGACAATATAGTTATTAGAAATTTACAATAATTATATATTGGTTGTTCTATGCATCAAAAACCCTATTGGTAACTTTTAAACCGGTTTTACAAGCCATTTAACTTGTCTTATTTAAGCTAATTTATCTTTTAGTCACAATCGTTTTAGCCAATAGAAATTATTATCTTGTTCACCAAAATAAATTGCACAAACATCATGTGATAATTACTAATGGAAAAGAATATTATTTAAAATAAGAAACTTGAAAAATGGGAAGGTAAAACATCCATTTGTAGATTGGATTCTAGCTTCAAAGGGTGTTGAAGAATCAAAGTTTACTTAAAAGTTTCTACGGGCAAATGACATTTTAACTTTGAAACAAAGGGACAAAGCGGACATAAAGGCAAGCAAAATCAAAAGAATCGAAACAAATGTAAAGCAAGCAAAATCAAAAGAGAGCATAGACAAATGTCTTCTTCATTCATCATCAGCCATTAAGCATACAACTTGAATGAAATAAACATCTTATTCATTCAACATCTATGACCGGACTCTCCATCGAAGAAATACTTGCTATCACTACATTCATCGTGAAAACGGGTCCAAGTTTATTGTTTTACGTATTTTATTTAACTTTGACAACAACATTCAATATTGATTTGTAAGTACTTTTGATTTCACGGATCTAATATTATGGAAAGCGTCTACATATGTAATTGGATAGTATAATATAATGGGTATCTTAAATAAACACCCCCCCCCCCCCCCCACCTATGTGGGTGAACGAATGTGTTGTGTAGGTTGATCTTCTCATACACATGTCACGTTATGGGGTTTTTTTTACCACACCCCAATATAATCAAAGTACGGCCATTGTCTGTACATTTAACTTAACATTTGTAGTTATAATCAATGTTGTCAATATCGATATTTTATATAGGATCGTTTTTCGTTCTGCAAAATCATGATCACAAGATCGAATCGGATCGTAAGATCCTACTAAAAGCATTTTATAACATACAAATTACATTTTCATAAATCATTTAACCATTCCGTTAACAACAAAACAATTCAAAAGGGGTTTTCTCTGGTTCATATTCTATTTATTTAGCTGGTACAAGACAATATATGAAAATTTTCTAAAAAAATTAAATAGTAACAATCCTATCTCAATCTTACCCCAAAATGATCCAGGTAGGATCTGGATCAATTTACCTAAGGTGAGATTGTAGGATCATACAACCCTACAATCAGGATTGCGATTTTAACAATTTTGGTTATAATAACTATCCTTGTATACATTTAAAACACCTTAATAACAAGAGGCTTAAGATTGTAGTATATTTAAAATGGACATATCTACGTGCGTGACACATGATTAATATAAACTAGGTGAACATTCGCACGTTATGTAGAATAGAATAATATAATATAAATATTGACAAATTTAGTTCTTAAAAATAAGTATGTCTTTATCATTGACTTTGAAATACTAATTGTTAAATTAAGTTGTAGTAGACATTGTAATTATTATAAATATATGATAATATATTTATATATTCAAAACATATCATCTCAGTAGCCTTTACCTAGCGCTGTACATGAAAATAAAAATAAATTATTTTTTGTTTCATAGTTATTTTTAACTATTATTATAGATAATCAATTTACATAGACATTTTTTTATGATTAGATCATCTCAAATGTATCAATCTTTAATTTAAGTTTAAATAAATTAAACATAGTTTTTGATTTAATATTATTTTTAATTATTTTAATGTTTAATAAATTTAAAAATAAATTATTTTGAAATTTTAATTTTGATCATGATTATCATTTCAAATATAAAATAATTTTCATATTAACATAATATGTTTTAATTTTATGTTATAGATAACTATTGTTATTTTTTATTAATTAAAGTGTACTTGTTTAAAAAATATTATTCTAAAAAAAATAAATTTTCTTCATGTTTTTGTTAATTTGAAATTTTGATTTAAGTTTTATATTTAATTTTATTATGGTTACTCAACTTAGATAAGCTTTATAAAATTATATCACCCCAATAACATATACTCGTGGGTTATGCGTGAATATATCAAATATTTTATGAGTATTAGTTTTAACATTTGTTATGTTTAGTTAATTAAAAAACAAATTGTTTGACCATTTTAAATTTCAATCGTTGTTATTATTTCAAATATCATTTATTATTTTTAAGGTAATGTAATATATTTTTTAGTTTTATGTTATCTATACCTATTTTTTATAATTAATTAAAACCTTATAACAATTTTTTTATAATTTAATGAGACCCCATCTTTTTTCAAAATTTAATTATTAGTAAATATATCTTTTGATCAAAAAAAATTATCAGATTGGCATTTTAATCTAGGTTTTATATTTAAGAATATATTTGAAGGTCTTTTTATCTTTTTAATAGTAGTCTTTGAACAAATTTTTTAAAATTCATTTGATAATTTGATTTATGATTTGAATTTAATGTCATATTTAAATTAAGAAATTATGTATATTATATTAATAATTAGAAAGTACTACATTAAAAATAATAATGTTTATATCCAATTTAAATATTTAAGTTAAGTATTTAGATTGAATAATGAAGATTTAACATTAAAAAGGAATAATGATGGAGTTTAGTTTATTAATAGATAGAAAAGTTGAAGTTGGAGATTTAAAATGAATACGGTTCACATATTTTTTTCCACTATTATAATAGATATATAGATGATAAAAATATATAAAAATTATATATGAACCTATAAATTTTGGTTATAATCTAAATACAAAATAAATTAAAAATCTGTCATCACAATATACATAATATATCAATTATAGAGTTTATATAACAAAACTTGAACAAAATATCATAATCGCATTTTTAAAATCAATTATATCTCTAATTTCAAAGTCTTTCTATTGTTTTCAGCACATTAATATAACCAATGTTAACAACACACTTGTGTATTATAATATTATAGAGAAATAAAACATATTAATAATAATGCAAAGGTTACTTGGGTGTAAAGAAAAATACGATTTATGGGATTCCATATGGTACATTTGAGTATTTAATATGATTTAAGATAAATAAATTATAAACATGTAGAATAGAATAAAATAACCACAAAGGTGGTTTCATATAATCTTTAAAGAATATATAAACAAAATCATAGGGGGTGGCTCATCGACTATGATGGAACCATAAGAGAAAATAGGTTCATCAAAGTTGACATAGTTTGGAATAATGATTTTGCAGGTGGATAAATCAAGGCATGAGTAGCCTCGATGAAGAGACGAGTAACCAAGGAAGACACACATGGTTGTATGCGGTTGAAGTTTGTGGGAAGAGGTGAGATGAAGATAGCATAGACAATCGAAGACGCGCATATGTGTATAGGTAGGGTGACCACCAAACATACGGCAGTAGGGTGTTTTGTTTTTATTTGAGGTATACGAGATGATATTTAAGAGATGGGTTGCCATATTGAGGCTTCAGCCTAAAATGCATACGCAATATGAGAATGGAACAAAAGAGTCTGAACAACTTTTTTATGGTACGAAGCATACATTCATATTTATAGCTTTATTGGGATGTGCAACGACATGGAAAATACTGTTAGACATAAAGAACTTGTGAAATGATGAGTTATCATATCCACCACCATTATCATATTAAGAAGATTTTATGCAGCACCCAAATTGATTTTTAACGACTGTGAAAAATGAAGGAATTTGTTAAACACATCAAGTTTTCTTTTAAATGGGTATACCCAAAGAAAGTGTGTATAACAGTCTAAAATATGGCATGATAGTGCAAACCACTAATACCGGCAATGTCCAAATGTTGGAATGAATGATATAAAAAGTATTGGTAACATAAGAATTATAAGGACTAAAAATAAATGTAATGTGTATGTTATATTGACACACATGACATAATGCACTGGAATTTTTGTTTGTTAGATGAAATTTAACTACTAAAAACTAAAGACTTCAACATTAGATCATCGGAGCGGCCGGGACATTGATGCTAAATAAACAAACTCACAGACACAGACACTTGAGGAGAGGAATGAATGACATTGTAAAAGGGTTCCGTGATATCACATTATATTAGAGGATGATGGCTCTTATAATCCTTGATAGTAAAACCAAACTCGTTAAATTAAGTAGTACATTTATTATGATGAGTAAATTGTATAGCAAAACCAAGTTCTTGATAATGTTTGGGGATATTAGAATGTTGTTAAGATGAAGTTTTTTGTATGGATTTTTAAAATGAAAGTTTGTGTGTCTGGTCGTACTTGCAGGGATGCGGGACCATTCACCAACATAAATAAAACAGTAGTAATGCTTTTTAGAAATGGTATTGAGTATACATACATTTGTATGAACATGATCTGTGGCCCCCGTATCCGTTATCCATCTGCTATTTCCTAGGTCTTCAATGTTAGCATATTGAAAAACTGAGACAAAGTCGTGGGTTAGTCAATCAAATTGGGTCAATCCTACTATTGAATTGCTTATTGATGCTGGCAGTAGGCTGGCTCGTTGTTCCTATTGGTTCTTTTTTTATTCCATGTGTTGTGTACATAATCCACAGTCTCGGAGGGCAATTGTGACCGACCATAGGACAGAGCAACTCTGTGTCTTGGATGAACTTAGAGTATCTGATGTTGATTCTTCAAGTGTTAATTTTTTTTGTTTAAGTTATTCGTCTTTTGATTGTAATCTTTGACATTCTCGTCTAGGACATGTGCCAGCATCGCGTTTATAATGTTTTTCCTCTAAAGGTGTATTGGTTTATTTTAATAGTTGTGATATTTCTGACTGTAGTGGTTGTAAAGGGGCTAAATTCTATGCTTTACCATTTATTAAAAGTGTCTATTGTTCTTTTGCTCCTTTTGATATTGTGCATTTTGATGTACGGGGTCCATCCTCAGTGTGTTCAAAGGGGAGGCTCCACATACTATGTCTCATTTATGGATTATTACATATTTTATAACTCTGTTTGTCTCATAAAAAGGCAGGTCTGAATAATTAACTATCTATAGAAAATTCAAGGCTCTTCTCAAGACACAACACTTAGTTGTCATAAAGTGTTTTGTTGTGATTTCAGAGAGAATATACCTCTGATGATCTCACACATCTACTTGCATTTAATTTACCATACACCAATCATATTGTACTAACAATTCTCAACAAAACGGTGTTTCCAAAAGAAAACCTTGACACTTTGTTGAAAACACTCGTTCTTTATTACTATATTCTGAGGTTCCAAGTGCTTTTTGGGGAGAAGCACTCATAACCATTGTCCATACGATCAGATGAATCCTTACATCACATAATTCTAGGATGTCTCCTTTCAAAATTCATATGGTCACTTACCTGATTATTCCTTATTGTGAGTGTTTAGGTGTACTTGGTTTGTTCTGCGTCCTTATGTTGAGAGAAATAAGTTATCTTTTTGGTCAGCCTCATGTATATTTCTAGGATGAGGTATCAGCCAAAAATGATATTGTTGTTTTGATCATATAAGTGAAATAATGTATGTATCACAATATGTCACTAGCCTGGAGCACATTTCATTATTCTCCATTCCAGCCTAGTCGCATGACTTGACACAGTCAGATATTCGGATTATTGATCCTCTCAATATTGATACTAATGCTACAACATCTTATATCCCAGTTGAAAATACACCCACAACATCAAATACCCATATTGCCTCTACAACTTCAATTGCTCCCTCACCTGCTGTGAATACAGATCCTCATTCACTTCGTAAGTTTAAGATACTTGTAAGACTACCAAACTCCCAGATTTTGCTTATTCTTCTTATTTTGCTTTGTCTGCTCCCTTTACTGCCAATATACATCACCTACCAATACCCGAGTCATATAGAGAGTTTTTTTTATCCCATTTGACATGATGTTATGGCTGAGGAGTTTATGAATATTTAACAGACTCATACATGGGATTTAGTTCCGCTCCCACCCGAAAAGCATGTGATTGGTTGTCGTTGGGCATATAAGATCAAAACCAATTCTAGCAGGTCGGTTGAAGGACATAAGGTTAGACTTGTGGCAAAAGGATACTCATAAAAGTATGGTATAAATTATGAGGAGACTTTTTCTCTGATTGCAAAAATGATTATTGTTTGTACTCTGATAGCAGTCACATACCTTCGCTAGTGGAAGATCTTCCAAATGAATGTCAAGGATGCATTCTTGAACAGTGATCTTCATGAGAAGGTTCGCATGACTCCTCCCTCAGGTGTTTCTCACCAGTCGGATGAAGTTTGTCGGTTTCAAAAATCTCTATACGGTCTCATACAAGCCTTTCATTCTTGGTTTGAGAAAATTTCTATGATTACTTCTCTTGGTTTTCTTCCTAGTAATCACGAATTGACATTTTTTGTCAGATGTACAAGTACAGTTTAGATTCTCATATCCTTATATGTTGATGGCATGATTATTATTAGTGATGACTATGATGACATTGAGTCTTTGAAGCATCATTTACCTTTGATACCATGAAAGGAAAAGACAACTGTAAATAGAAAAGTTAATCCATGTTTAACATAGCTAAATGGCTAAACAAAGGTCAATACAAAAAGGGATTATTGTATAGAGACCCTAGAAACTTATGAGTTTTGCTTTAAAAGGTCTCCCAAGTATGTATTTTTAGTTTTATAGGGGCATGAAGTCACTATTTACCTGCTAATTTGCCCACCTAATCTTAAGAAACTGGTGATCTATGCCACATAATCGATCCGGTTCGATATGGCTGGCTAGTAACATCCTACATGGTTGCGAAATCAGAATTGCTTGTGATAATGTTGGTGAAAATAGTATTTGGTTACTTAAATTTCTCTTTTTAGTTAACTAATCACCTCCGATTCCACCACCGGGTCCGTTACTACTTTGTCCACTTAATAAATCCAACTACCCTTCCCCACCCCAAATTTGCCGGTTGAAAGCGTGTTTCATCGGAATTCCAGTATAGACCAACGACACTACTTGCCATACCTGATTAACAGTCGACATCCTCTTTTATGGCAATTCAAATGTCACAAAAATCTTCATCACCTCATTGTAATAATTGACACTTTTATCCTTCACATTAAACGCCAAACTCCCTTCAATAATCAAACTATACAAGCTTATATTGTACATCTTCACCACCATCGAACCATTAGATGCTTTGAAAGAGCCTAATGCTTGTTCTCCAACCTCTCGTCAACAGTCGGGTTTATGGCCCATGAGATCCATCTAACGCTAGTGGCTGGAGACGTGATGGAGACGATAAAGAAAGTGTTTTTGGAAGCGTCGAGGGATCAGTGGAGATAGGGATTGAGGCGAGGTATGTCATTGCAATGATTGTATAGCGTGCTGTTGGTGAATTTATGTGTGATGCCTAAGAGTTGAGTGTAAGAAATGTGTGACATTAAGAGTGAGAAGAAAGCGAGAGAAGATGGGCAACATTGATGACAAGATTTGGTTCTTCGATGTTTGTATGTGAAATGTGAAGAATGCAAGGAAGAAGATGGGCATCATTAATGACTTGGCAATCTCACTTACCGACTAAGACGAGTTAAAGTTTAACTGGATTAACCCTTTTTTTATTTTGATAAGGACCATTTAAACCCATTAAATTCGAGTTTTTACCATTATAAAACAAACAAACAAAAAAAAAAAAAAATACTTGGGAACCTTTTAAAACAAAAAACATAAGTTCGTAGATCTTGTAGGACCTCAATGTAATAAACTCTTACAAAAATAGTCCAACAATTTATTATACTAACAATCATGATCAAATTTTGCAAATTCGAACGTCATGTAGGCATGCAATTTGGTTTCACGAGTTATAGCATGTCAAAATGACTAACTTATTTAATAACTCTGAAATTAGGACAAACCGGTCTCAATTAAAAAACGTGTGACTAAGGAATACATCCGTCAAGTTTTGATGGCCATGTATGACAACTATTCTATTAATTTATTATTAGTGATCTTATTGAGAAATGCTTGGAGACGATTCAGAATTAATACCCTTTAAGTTATTTTAAATACATTTAAATCATCTGAGTAAGATTAAATACTAACTAATCTATAGTTATAGCCACTGATATTATGCTTATTGTTTACTCTGGACTATTGAAAATGAAGCAACCGAAACTTTCTCAATAAATTAGTTGCTAAATCACCAAACCAACAAAGACGGATGTGATAGAAATGTTTATTGATGTGTTAACGTCAACATCTTGGCAAACCTTGAATTTAACCCCAAAAACGATTTGTCAAAAAACTGATAGAAACTAAACTTCATATTGCAGTTAAACTCGTTTAGTTAACTTCACAGTGTTGTTAAGTGGTAACCTTTGATTCGGTTAGTGTTAAGTGTTAACTTCTATAAGCATAATAAAAGACCTTTAAATCTATATTAACTTCATGAAAATTAACAATTTCAATTCACTAGAAAACATTTATCTAAATAACAAAATTACACTTGAAAAAAATGGTAAATCGTACAATCTGAGTGACCCACGTCAACCCGACCTAAGGTCCACGTGAGAGGTCAATTGCAAAACACTAGAAATATTTTGGATGTGTCAAGGTTTCAACCTTGGAACTGTTGTGTGGAATTCCGCACATCAACCAACTAGACTCTCATCGCCGGGGTTTACAATTTCGACGTAAAAAGGTCAAGATTATGTATTGGAAGTTTTAGAATATCGACGCAAAAAATTAAACCCGCAATACAGTGAAACATCGAGATTTTATTTTTTTGGAACAAGAGAAACTTTATTAAGATAGCAAGAAACTATCAACAAAGCTACATAAAAGTACAAGTCATCTTATATGTTTTATGCATATTACAAATCCAAATTTTCCAGCCACAAAAGGCCGTATAATTTGGATATAAAATCCATTCTCCTAGCCACAAAGGCCGTATAATTTGGATATCAAATCCAATCTCCTAGCCACAAAGGCCGTATAATTTAGATATCAAATCCAATATCCTAGCCACAAAGGCCTTATATGAACCACAAAGGTTCCTACAATATATCAGGTAATTAAACTCAACCGCCTAGCCATCAAGGTCGTATATGAACCACAAATGTTCCTACAATATGGGTCGAATAATTAACCCCAAATCCTCGGCTACTAAAGCCAATATATGAAATCACTTCAATTGATAATGATTCAATCAATACGTATTCACAAGATATAATATAGATTAATGAATATATGATCTCAGAGATGTTCCCGACATCTCTCTCATAAGGATCCCGTTATGGGACAACTCTAGCCATAAAACTCTCTACATACTAACACATAATCACAAGACACTTATCACGTGTCTAGCAGATTTACTCCATGTGGTATATAAGGTACCCATGTCACTGCCACATCATAAAAAACTGATACGTCACCATGTTAGGTCAGCGGACAACTGAATTGACCGATCAAATTGTTAATATTGAAACAAATTAAATATATAATGACTTAATTGCAAAAATTGATATGTAATGAGATGTTATTATACGAGTATATATCAAACTTTTATTACATTATTAACTTCGAGTCAAAACGTATCATATTTACTAATTTACAATCATGTCATTTTTAAAAACAACAAAAAAATTATAAATAAATAAATAATATTTTGGCCCTTTTGCATAATGATGGTTCAATTCATTCGACATATTTTAAATGGCAAATTTCATAAAAACACTAAGTTTTTAAAAAATTTCGATTTTGACACTGTGTTATTTTTTCAATTAAGTCACTAAGTTTTCAATTTTTTCATTTAAGTCACTATGTTTTCAATTTTGTTTCAATATTGACGACGTAACCGGTCAACCCGGTTTTCAGCTGACGTGACACCAATGTGTCAAAATTGATAACATAGTGACTTAATTGGAATAAATTGAAAACTTAATATCTTAATTGAAAAAAATAACACAGTGTCAAAATCAAAATCTTTTTGACAACTTATTGTCTTTTTTGGAACCTGTCCTACATTTTTTAAAAGTATAAAAACGTCTTTTTATGTTTTTAGTAGTATAGGTATATTTTTTACAAGTATAGATACATTTTCAAAAGTATATATACGTATTTTTATGCTTTTAAAAATATAAATACGTTTTTTTGCATATAAATATGTATATATTAATAAAAGACGTATTATAAAACGAGTTCAAGTCTCTTTCTCAATATTTTCCATTATAAACATGCTTTTGATTGATATGATACGTGATTATATGCAAAACAAAACGTATTTTCTATTTCTAAAAACATAAAAATAAGTATTTGTTCGTTAATTTATGTTTGTCTGTTTATGTTCATTCGGTTATGTTGGTTTAAGTTCGCTCGTGTATGTTTGTTCATTTAGAAATAAAATACATATTTTTATGTTGGTTTAAATTCGTTCGGTTAGAAGTATAATACATTTTTATAAGTATAAATATATTTTTAGAAGTATAAATACGTATGTTTACATCTTTAGAAGTATAAATACATGTTGGTTTATGTTCGTTCGGTTAGAAGTATAACATTTTTAGAAGTATAAATACGTTTGTTTACATCTTTTATACAACATATTTTTTATGTTTTTTAGAAGTATAAATATATTTTTATGTTTTTTAAAAGTATAAATATATTCTTTTATATGTTAAAATATGTTTTTTAGAAATATAAATACAATTTTTATGTTTTTAGAAGTATACATACATCTTTCAAGAGTATAAATGCTTTTTTTTAAGTATAAACACATATTTTATGTTTTTTAAATTATATATATTTTTAATAGCATTATATATATATATATATATATATATATATATATATATATATATATATATAGGGAAGGGTTCAAATGAGAACCACTAAAAGGTTGAGAACCGTGAGAATCACTAATTCACAGTTTAATAAAAAACTTACGTTATAGTATTCACAGTTTAATAACTATAAATTTTATTATATTGTGAATATTGTAAAACGTATTAAAAAATAAGGAAATTGATTAACTTTGATGTATTTTCACATAATAAACAAGTGTGAAAAAACAAAAAAAACGAAAAAAAACATAATTCTTAATGTATGAATATTGATTCTCACGGTTCTTAACCTTTTAGTGGTTCTCATTTGAACCTATTCCTATATATATATATATATATATATATATATATATATATATATATATATATATATATATATATATATATATATATATATATATATATATATATATATACTTTTAAAAATGTATCTATACTTGTGAAAAATATATTTATATTTCTAAAAACGTAAAAATACGTATTTATACTTTTAAAAAATGAAGGACAAATTCCAAAAAATACACTAAGTTTTCAAAAAATTTCGATTTTGACACTGTGTTATTTTTTTCAATTAAGTCACTAGGTTTTCAATTTTTTCCAATTAAGTCACTAAGTTTTCAATTTTGTTTCAATTTTGACACCTTGGTGCCATATTACCATGCCACGTCAGCTGAAAACCGGGATGACGGGTCACGTTGTCAATATTGAAACAAAACTGAAAACATAGTGACTTAAATGAAAAAATTGAAAACTTAGTGACTTAATTGAAAAAAAAAAAAATAACACAGTGTCGAAATCGATTTTTTTTGAAAACTTAGTGTCTTTTATGAAAATTTCCCTATTTTAAATTCAAACATGAAACAAGACAAAATTCTTTGATTTTATTTCAACCAAACATATAATATATACTCTAATTTCTTTAGTTTTTAATTCCTTTCCAATCCTAGTTCTTTTGATATAATCCGTCTCTTCTAAAACATTCTGTAAACCAAAAATTCATAATGTTATAGTTACACAATTACACAATCCTGCTTTAGCTTGCAATTTTTTGTAATGTTTAGTTTTTTTAGCTTTTTAATATATATATATATATATATATATATATATATATATATATATATATATATATATATATATATATATATATATATATATATATATATATATATATATATATATCAAACCAATTTTGTAGCAAAAGGAGTAAAGTATTTTGTTAGAAGCACGTATGGTTTGCTTCCAAGCACAACATTGATGATCATTGTCCCTCAGCTTTCATTAACAGTAATCATTAACAAGTGTTCGCAGAGCAGATCTTATAATTCATGTTAGTAATCATTTCATAAATTGTTTTGATATTAATAATTTTCGAATTCTAATAAACGCCCATAGTTTTATTTTTCTTTAACAGTTGAATGATATAAATAAAAACCTTAGCAAAAAGGTAACAACGAACAACTACAAAAGAATAACAATGATCGTGTTTTGCAGGCAATCAACCTTACTAATACTGAATTTTCTATTTCTATACATAAACCAATTTATAAATATATGTGGAGCCCAAGAGTGTTTCTCCAAAAAATCCTTTGTGGAGAAAGAGGAGACTCCAACATATATACACAGGGGCGTAGGCTCGATGAGGTTACAGGGTGCGGGACGCCGGCTCTGATACCATGTAAATATATGTGGAGCCAAGAGTGTCTTTTCAAAAGAGCCCTCGTGGATAGAGGGGAGACTCCAATATATATATACACATTTATAAGACCGTGTAGCACCAATGTGGGATACACTAACACAATTAAACGAGTGGTCAGTTAAACTACCAATTAGCGCATCACGCCTATTACTTTAACATCCAAATATAATCCCTATTACTTTAACATCCAAATATAATACCAGTACACAAATTCCAAATGTCCACCATATTGTCTTGATGATAGCCTCCACTGCTAAATGTTTAACCTTAGAGGCCCACAATGAATCTATCCAAATGACTATGTCCTCTACGATGTTGAAAGAAGGAGTAGCTAAATCTCACCACTTCCAAAAGAACCACCAAAAATCCACCGCCACTTCACACGAAATAAGAACATGCCCGATATCTTCAATGTCTGAATCGCATAAGCCACAACTAATCGAAGGAAAATCCATACCCTTTGTCTCCAAGTTGAGCCAAGTGGGGAGCCATCCAGTAAGTCGTTGTTATCTATGGTTTTCCTTGTTCTCCTTTATTATGAACTCAACCCCACCTCCTTCATCCCAAATCCACCTATCACCCTCCAAGAAAAGGTTGAAACCCGTGAAGTAGCCCCAACAACTCGATAAGTTGATTATGAACCACCCCACGATGAACCGACCTACTCCAATTCCAATACCAGTGCGTTAAGTCATTAGACCCTTATGCCACTCGGCTACACTACAGGAATGTGGTGTCATCCTTGCCAAGGCCAGTCGGTCCCTCGGGGTTTCTACCAAAACCTCTACCGAAGGAACCTCTAGTTGGAAAGGACTACCTACAACATCCACAATCTGAACCCTAAATGTATGTCATGCATTGTGGAAGATCATTCATAGTTACTAATCATACATGTTTGTCACTTTTTAGAATGATTTCCAAAACACTAATATCTAGTGGCATTGCTCCTACTTCTTAATGTGTCCCACATAGGAATAACTTTGGATCAATTCTTTCAACTAAATATTTTAACCTAGTTCAAACATCAACATCTATTTTGTGATATCTTGGAAAGAACCATATGATACAAATTGTAAATTGTGGAATGATATCGTCTCAAAATTTGGAGTTTTGCGACAATTCGTGTCTCTATTAGGCTATGGATCCTTATCCCAAGCTCACGTCATCGGTTCCTATGTTGACAACTTCTATGGGTGAAACTCGGGTCCCCACACCACCTTCTTCTCTAACTAGGCGGGTTCCATGTTGTAGATGAGATCTACATTGGTTACATAGTCGATGTCATACATGGGCTCTATGTCTAGATGAAATCATTATTACAAAAGTTTTTGAAGGGATCTTCACATTGATGATACGGAAGACCAATACAACCTTAAGGGTGTATTACATGTCTCATCTTCTTTGTTCCAAATGTTAGAATCAGAATTTGTCTCCTTAGTTGTTGGATCTTATGAGAGTTCAAGCTCAAGCACACATTGTATTAGACTATTGGACTTCTTAGTTAGCCTCATAAATTTGATATGACCCTCTTCTAGAGCATAAACTACATAAGGTTTTCCATGGCTAGCAATCTCAGTTGAGATTTGATACCAATTACCAAATAATACAGAACTTACAAAACAAAAGTAGCAAAAAAAGAACAAAATTCTCAAGAATACACACAAGAAAAATCTATGTTCTTTGAGAATTAATCATGTTTCTTTTAAACTTATATCAAAACTTAACTATCCAACCAAATGATTTTAAAATGTAACCGACATTGTTTATAATAAGTTCAACCCTAATAAGACTCCTAAAAGCATAAGGAAATTATTAACTAATAAAGAAAAAGTAAAACCAAAATAATAAAAGAAAATAGAAGAAATCCAAAATTGCTTCAAATATCATATCTCAAAAATAAATCTAAAACATGTCTACTTGAAAAACCATGGCCGAAAAAACTATGTCGGACAAGTGTGTTAAGCTAACAAACCCTTATGTTTATTAGAACTGAGGAGGAATTCAAGGTCGGTTTTGATAATCAACATGGTTCCTGGATATCTTGATAAATTGGGTAAAATTCATTTTTCGTACTTGATTTTTTGACCATGCGTCTAAGTTGCACGAAATTCAATGTGGGATAACCCATAACAGGTACTCTCTTATTTATGAACAAATAAGACAACAATGTATTAGAGTTTTGTAGGATTGTTCATATTCTTAGGAACTCCAAAAAGTGGCAATTTATGAGTATTTACACTAATCCTATTTGAAAATTGTATAAGGATGCAAATATCAATTTTCAAAAATTGGAAGCAATTAAAGAGTTATTTGTTTGTCAAACTCAGAAATCAGTTTGAGATGGCAAGTTACTTTGATCTCAAGATGATATAAAACTTAAAGCTGGCTAACCAAACTGATCGAGTCAGTTGCCAACTTGGAGTTAACCAAACTAACTAAGTCAGTCCAAAATGACTACGACAGATTGCAACAGTCCAACCAAATTGAATCAATAAGTCTCAAACATCAATTGAAAATTGTATAAGGATAACAAATATCAATTTTCAAAAATTGGAAGCAATTAAATAGTTATTTGTTTGTCAAACTTAGAAATCAGTTTGAGCTAGCAAGTTACTTTGATCTCAAGATGATACAGAACTTAAAGCTGGCTAACCAAACTGACCAAGTCAGTTGCCAACTTGGAGTTAACCAAACTAACTAAGTCAGTCCAAAATGACTAAGACTGTTTGCAACAGTCCAACCAAATTGAATCAATAAGTCTCAAACATACCAAGTTAGTTAAAAACTTTAGAAGTTAGTTTTCTCCATTTATGCAAATATGTCACTTTTGAGGGTGTTTTCAGTGGCACTTCTTGTCGAAAACTCTATTTAGGTTTCAGGGCACTACCCTTTGACCCTACATGTTGATCGAACAATTGGACCACAAGTGGCTTTGCCTTTTTACCCTCACCATTCTTTGTGTTCATGATCAAACATGCTTTAGACAAGTGTGCTTTCTACATCACTTGACTTGTATTATATCACACTTCAAATTATTTTTGGCTCTCGTATAATTGTATGAATTCCAATTATACTAAATGGTAAGATGACACTAAAATTAGTCAAACTCCTCATCCATTTTAGTGCAACGCATGAATTTACGTAATAAAATAAGCAAATCAGTTTATGCATAAATAAAAAACATTGATTTGTTTGATTTTCATGTTAGTATTTTAAATGTTCCAAAATTCAAGAATTAGGGTAGCTAAGGAAAAAGGATTAAACATGTCACCCCATATAAATGCCTAAAGATAAAATACATACGAATTTCTACACGCATATAATAAATAAAAATTGACACTATTATAAAGTTGTTTGTTCTTAACAATTCATTATCACATAGAAGCCAACTCCCCAACATCTGAAGTGTGTCTACACTTCATAATCGTATACATAACCTCTTTACGTCATGTTAAGCAATACATTTTATCAAATAAATTGTGAAAGGATATAACTTCAACCTTACATATTCAAGTTCGAACACATTCATGGGATGTCTAACAACGTCGTTCCAAACATATTAAGGTCTCGGGGCGAAAAGAAAACAATGGGCCCCTCAAAGTCACAAATATAATAAAATTTAAAAAATAATAACATTATTTACAAAATAACTTTAATATTAATTTAAAACACAAATATAGCCATAACGTTTACAAAAACAACTACTCTAAAGAATATCAAAGCAATCTGATTTCTGAAACTGTAATATAAAATCAATAACAAAAAATAAATTAAAAATATGATTGTGCAAAATCAATAATTTTAGAATATCAAGTAATTCAAGTCAGAAAAAATCAAGTCATAAGAAAACATATTACCTTATCAAAACCATAAATCTACTATTCTAGTTCAGAAACCAGAAACCTGAAACAAGAACATTTAAGTCAGAGAAAAACATTCAAGTTAGAGAAAAACATTCAAGCCAGAAAAAAAACATACATATTTGATAGTACTTTATTAATATTAGAAATTAATTATTCCAATCAGTTTCAAAAATCAGAAACATAAACCTATTTGAGAAATGAATTCAAAATCAGAAATATATTTCATAAATTTGAACTGTAAGCAAAATACAACCAAGACATGAATTTATGAATGAGTCCTTTGAACTGTGAATGTGACGGAGTCTTTTAATATTTGTAGTTATTGGCCTATTGATGATTTTATCAAAATTCAAGAGAGATCAAACAAGAGTGAATGAACTGAGATGAGTCGAGAGATTCAGAGAGTTTTACAAGGAGGCATAGTCTGATTCTGAGGTACCGTTACTCTAGGAATGATTAAATCAAACGTTCAAAAATCAATGATTCATGCCTTCAAGGCAGATAAGGTGACCATTGCAATTTCTAATGTGGAACAACTTGGAAAAAGCACACATATTTCCGCTTCCAGCCTTCTAGAATCAGGCCTATAACTAAAACCGGCACAAACCTCTTAACCTAGCTTACTTCTCACTTTTTTAGGATTATATGGTGCTGGGTTACTTGGCTTGGTCCCCTATAAAAATATATATAGCAATTCAATTATACGTATGTACAATATAACCCAGAAATTCTGGGCCCCTTGGAGACATGGACCTTGGGCAGTCGCTTGGCTCGCCCACCGTCAAGGTCGAGTCTGTATATCAGAATTTGTTTCGATCCTTAAATTTAAGCAATTTGTATTAAATCTAGCTTTTAATGTCAAATTAAGGATTCTGATAGACTTCCATCATATCCCAACTGTAGGCTTGTGCGTTAAATCCTTAGAAAGACCTTTAGTCATTTTACTCAAATGGTCTACATCCAAACAAAATCAATTAATATTACAACATTCAAGATTAACTCCCTAATCGAGCTATGTTTAACACCCAACTTTTTAGATTTTTCGTTATAAACGTGGTTATATGCATTTCCCAAAGTGGAAACATTATTACAATGGATAAAAATAAGTTGTAAAATTCTTAACTTTTAACTAAATAGTAAGTGCAATCCTTGTAGAAAATGTTTGAAACTTGTGAAGTAGCTTTGAAAGTCAAAATCTTAGAAATTGGATGTTAACTATGAAAAATATTGAAATGATGTCAAACAATGCTTTATATGTTAACGTTTGATGAATATAATATTTGAGAATGTTATATTATGCTTTTGAATAGAATGGTGTAAGGCAATATGTTTTTATGTAAGATTTGAGACGAATCCCAAAGTACATTGTTCTTACTAACAAAGTGGAACAAAAAGTGAAGTAAAGAGATTTTGTAGTTAAAAGGAAGAAGCAAAAAAAAAGAATAATTGGAAATACGATATAAGTGAAGTATTGACCTTGAAGTACTTGTGCAACACGAGTGTCTCTAGGACATATTTATGTACAAATTGTGCATGGTCCAAGACTCAGTTAGGTTTACCTATTGACCTAAAGTTGACAAGTTTATTTAATAGGGTAAAACTCTTCATTTTTGTCCAAGAACTTCAATAACTAAACTAGGGGTGATTGTTGGTGTTTTAGTGCATGTAAAGGCTCAATGATGGTGCATTTAAATGATTTTAACAAAGTATATCAAGAATCAAGCACTGGATTAAGATAAAAAAAGATACTCTATATTTTAATTGGGGGAACTCAAGCTAATTAGGAGTTGATACATTAATTTAGTTGTTGAAATTGAAATTGTATATTGAATATGTTGACGGATAAGAAGTGTTTGAGCTTATTGAACACTAATGTTGGTATAAACTACTTGAAATAAACAATAATTATGGAATTTAAAGTAAGAACTTGAGGTCCATTTTGAATAATGCCTAAATGGGCAATTTATTAAGTAAAATATACGAAGTCGGTAATTGTAATTATGAATTGCTATTGTTTTTACATAGATATATCAATGTGAACATTATGATAACATGGATCAATGATAAGAACTCAAATGTTCGACTAGAAAGTCAAAATTGCGCAATAATACAAGAACTTAGGAAAATACATTTTTGTAAAGACATATATGTCATATGAACTGTTAGATTAGGTGTCTAAGCCATGACTATAATTGGTATATACTTGATTGATAGTGGCACAATCCTTTTGGGTTGCCCTCAACGCTAGCAATTGGATAAGATGACTTTAAGAGAGAGAGAGGTTGGTTTATTATATGATTAATAAATCAAGATAAATAGTTTATTAATATATTATGAGGATAATATATTAATTAGAAATAGTAACATTTAACTAATAATCAATCAGAAATTAATTGGAATTAATTTTAAGATTAATTAGATTAATTAAAAGTGCAAGGGCTGAATTGTAATTGTTCAATAGTTGAGCAATGGATAATTAAGGAAGAATGATGGTGAACAAAAATATAAGGATTTATCCTTATTATTTTCGCCAAATATATAGTAGATAATAAGGGTTTGAATTTAATATAAAATGTTTATCTGGTTTAAATTCAAATAAGGCTTATCTGCTATCACCGTGAAGACTATAAATAGACCCTCCTGGCTCCCATATTTCTACGCCACCTTCATTATTCTCCTCCCCTCTCTCTGTTGTTTTCATGCTTGCTAGTTTTGGGTGTGAACTATTTGAGGTACGACGCTTGTGGTGCTTGCTTCCAAATAAAGCAACTAAAAGGTAAGTAAATTATAATCTTCTTTTAGTATTTTAGATAATACCTTCTAGGTTTATTTTAGTGTAATGAGTTATAGATTCAATTAGAAAAAACATAGATCCTTAGGTTGCATGTGAACTTAAGAGTATAAGTTTATTTGTTATGCCTATTTACTATCATGAACTACATGTAAAACAATGATATAACTAATTTGAAGGGTAGACACTATCTTGAGGTGTCACTAGAAAGGAATTATGATAAGAATTGGTCGAATAAATATTAGAATGCCATTAGTAGTATTATGGTAAATTCTTATGAATACCAAGCATATATTATGGGACAATTTGATAGGTATGGAATTGGACTCATCAAATACAACGTTAAGATAATAATTAGTTTAGGCTATCTTTCTATGGTAAGTACATATGTAATTTTCAAACTTGGGTACATGTCATAAAGTTCTTATTTTATTCTAAAGTTTTGCATGAGATATATGCTTTATTTTTAAAGTTCTATATTTATGCCATGTTGCATTTCATATCACTATGTGTTACGTGTATGATGAAAGTAAAGAAAAGAAATGCATGCTTGGTGTTCATACATACATAGAATTGGATAACTTAATGTTTTGAAAATGTCTAGACAAGGTTCTAGTATTTGGAAATAAATGCATTATTTGGATGGTACATCCCTTAACAAAATAGTGGCCTAAGCTATCTCTATGGGTCCATTTTTCTATAGGAATGGACTAATGATGTGTGCGGCCATAAGCAGTGCAACTGATGACGAGTGATAGCCGTAAATAGCTAGATTGTTGTTTGGTGTGCAGATTCGTGCATTGCATATTATTTGCATAGCAACATGAATTTTTTTAAAGCATTAAAGTATGTTTAAAATCTTGAAAGATGTTTAAATCAAAAGTTTTGGAAAATGACTTTATATATAGGTATTGTGTAAAAACCTATGTATCTCACATGTCGTTTTCATATTACATATACTATTTTTATGGCATGTGTTCCAGGTGCCGGTGAAAAGATTAGAGGATGATCTCTTATTAATATAACTTTTTGATATTTAGAAGAATTGCTTTTAAGGACTAGTGTTATGGAGAGAAACTCTTAGAGACGAGCTTTAGTTTCATCATCTTCAACATTGATGCTTTTTGTGCATCTAATGGTCATATTATTTACTATAGTACATGCTATAATATCATTCATTATTTTTCTATGCAAAAATCTTGTGGCTACATATATAATCGACCAACAAAAAACAAATAATCCTAAATTCTGTTTCAACATCTTTCCTTGCGGCCTCTTGCATTTGCTTGAACTTCTATCTTGGGATCTTGTAGAAGAGAGAATTTTTTAACAATTTATTTCTTGTCCTCAATATTGTAAATAAGATAATAATAAGTAATTAGTCAAATAATGTACTTTGTGGAAAAGAGTTATTGATCTAAAAGAATAATATGCGACATGACTTTGCTAGAATATCCTTAGTCATTAGTTTGAAAAATCTGACTTGTGCTTCTTCCTCATCATTAATAAGAAGTTTTCATTGATATTATCTTCCAATTCATCGATGAATACAAGTACCAAAAGTTACTCGATGAAGTCGTTGGACATAGTTGGAAGTGTAAAATATAAGATATATCAAAGTTTATAGATATAATAAGATGAAATTAATTATATAGCCAAGTAATTGAGTTGACATGAGCAATTTGCAAAAATGAAAACATATCTAGTTCAATGTATCAAACTTTTCAAACGATTCACCAAAGGGTATGCCTATCGGTATAAGATGATGTTGGAATTTTGTCCCTTGGCAAATTTGAAAGTTTTAGTCTCATTTGAGAAAAAAAGTTGTAGATTCAAAACTAGATTAAAAAGTATATGAATTAGCCATTCAATATAAACTCTATGACTCGTTGAAATACCAGAGCATTTGCAATGACCTCTTAAGCTGGTGAGTATACAAACACCACACCACCACACCACAGAGCTCCACATAACCACTCCCATTCGATCTTCACTTCGGGGGCATGGTGTGCTCAAGCACCCCCGAACACCAAGAGATAAGGAATAGCAGCTCGATGTCCCACCCTCGTTTTTGCCTTGCTTGGTGCCCGAACCACACTCGGACGTGGTGTAGTCGAGCAACCTCCAAGCAATGAGGTGGCCACATCATCCCCGAGCTTGCTCGGCCGTGGTATGCCTACGAGCCTCATTGGAGAAGCTCTAAGCAAGTTCGGAAGAAAGTATAAACAATTCTATGGATAAGTTAAATATCCACAATACTTATCAGTAATAATAGAAAGAAAATTCAAAGATCATAATCTAACAAATATAATGATTATAACAAAAAAAATTATCAAAAACTGAAAATGCCTTTTGTTTTTTAATTGTTTCTACAGCGACATAAATAGATAAAATTACAATTTTCTCAAAACGACAGCGTTAGGGGGTTCATTAGATCAGAACAAACCGAAAAATAACGGCAACGTACCACTATGGTTTTCTCTTGCCTGACATATTGTCGTATTAAAGCTTCTCCCACTTTATAAAAGAATAGAGTGCTTGGATAAAGCGTGTCAGAAGCCAAACACCGCCCTACCGCCACCGTGTATCCCCGGCGATGGTGCCGGAAAATCCAGACACACCACCACCTACAGCTACACCGTAACAACTGTCAGAATCTCCACAACATTTCACAATGGCACTAGCGAAACCCTCTTCCAACAACCAATCTTCCGCACGCGAATTTAAGCACCGAGTGCTCACATGCCTCAACAAACTATCCGACCGCGATACACACTCCGCCGCTGCCACGGAACTCGAATCGATTGCTAAAACCCTAAATCATGAATCGATCTCTCCGTTCCTATCATCCATCTCCGCCACCGACTCTTCTGACAAATCTCCCGTCCGTAAACAGTGCGTTCGCTTAATCTCTACATTATCAGAAGCGCACGGAGATGCTTTGTCTTCTCATTTGTCAAAACTCCTTTCTGCCATTATACGGCGCCTCCGTGATCCTGATACCGCTGTTCGCTTCGCATGCGTCGCTGCCACAGGCTCCATTGCCTCTCACGTTACTAAACCTCCGTTTACGTCTGTTGCTAAACCCTTAGTTGACGCTTTGGTCACCGAACAGGACTTGAACTCTCAGATCGGCGCGGCTCTGTGTTTGGCGTCGGCTGTTGATGGCGCGCCGGATCCGGAGCCGGTTTACTTGAGGAGGATGCTACCGAGGATTGAGAAGCTGTTGAAGTGCGATAGTTTTAAGGCTAAGTCCGCTTTGTTGACGGTCTTAGGGAGTGTGATCGGTGTTGGTGCTGCATCGAGTCCGGTAATTGTGAAGAATTTAGTTAATGTTTTGGTTGAATTCGTGGCCAAGAATGAGGACTGGAGTGCGAGGAAAGCGGCAGCGGAAGCTCTAGAGAAATTGGCTCTAATAGAGACGGATTTATTATCGGAATACAAGGCTCCGTGTTTGAAGACCTTTGAGGCTAAGAAGTTCGATAAGGTATAGTTGCATTCTCTAAATCCAAAGCCTACTGTGATGGTGTAGATCTAATACCTAATATATATCATAATGTAGGTGAAAACTGTAAGGGAAACGATGAATCAGATGATAGAAGCTTGGAAGGCAATTCCCGATTTGCCGGAGGAGGTATTAACACCGCCAGAATCACAATCTTCTTCTAAAGGTACGCAGATCTTATCATTGTTATTAATCAGTGTTAATACTTTCGTTTTCAGTTCTGCATAAATAACACGTTTTACATATGGTCTGATTTATGCTGTCGTTTTGGGGATTCTAGGGGCTCACATCCTGTTCCTGCAGATTTTTAATAAATTTAATGTTAGATTTCATCTCTTCTCCGGCACTCTTTTAGTATTTTTGGTTCATATAGAACACAACTGAATAACTTAATTCAGTTAAGAGACACTTGATTAGTTATTTCTTATTCTTGTATTTTGATTCTCAACTTCTCAATTGCATAGCTATTTTTCCTGCACACCGACATTCTGATTCTGATTTTTCTTTATTTGCTGATGTATAATCCAGCAGCTGAAGTTGCCAGTGATGGAAGATATCCACCAAGAACTCAAATAACTAGCAAGAGATCCATGCCCAAAGTTTCTTCTACTCCCACCACAACAAGAAGAGTTTCATTGGAAAATAGCAACAAGAAAACTGGTCCAGCAATGTTTCGCAAGCTGGATCGCAAGAAGCCAAATGATAAAAAACTTGCCATTGCTGCTACTCCTCCATTGTCTGAAGATGAAGATCATTTTTATAATAGATCTATACGACCAGAAACAAAAAGAGCCCTCTTCAATGAGATTGTCGATGAAGAAACACATGAATCTGAGTACCAAAACGCGAGGTTAAGTTCCACTGTTGTGGACAGCAATGTCACCGAAGATGTCAAAAATAGCCACAAAGATCGCGAGGAACTATCTCTGATTCGCAATCAACTTGCTCAAATTGAAACACAACAGTCTAATTTGTTTGATCTCCTACAGGTAATTTTTGCCACTAATTTGTTATTAACTGTTACCTTTCCAAGTAATTTGTTTGGATCGAGACAGCATGGGCCACTTACACACACTAAGAGAGAAAACAGTAGAATTTAAGAGCAATTAAACACCTAAAACCAGATCTTTTGTCAGCTAAAATTGTGTGGGGCTTGAAAAGCAAGCGTTACCTTCCAACCTTCCTACCAAACTGTTTGGAATACAATCACAAATCCTACCGACATACATCGGAATTTAAAATTAGCTAAAAGTAGGAAAAACAAATATTCATAGCGACTTATTCTATTTTTTTTTTTTTAATATAGAAATTTATCGGGAGCTCAGAGAGCGGGATGGTGTCTCTAGAGAGGCGTGTGCATGGACTTGAGTTGACTCTGGACGAGATCTCGTTTGACTTAGCCCGGTCCACTGGACGGTTGTCAAATCCGGAACATACAGAAACTGTGTGCTGTAGGTTACCCGGTGCAGATTTTTTTAGCTCTAAACTCTGGAAGAAAACAGAAGTTAAACATTCTAATGCTAGAATAATTTCAGCCACAAGCCAGAATCTTGATTCCTGTAAACAGGAGAATAGGGGATTCCGGCGTCAGGGGTTAATCAAGAATCCATTGGCGGTTGAGGTCCGCCATGGGAATTCTGAGGTTGTGTCTGTTGGAGTCTAAAGCCAGAGTGTTTGATGCCATACTATGTACTATACAATCATCTGCTACAGAATCTTTTGGGTTTCGACGTATGGAGTACTGGAGAAGCTTTGATTGTGAATGAATATATGGTGGTTGTTGGGGATTTAAGGAAAGATATTATAAGTCAACAAAAAGGGAGGCTATTGTTGTTGCTATAATTGTTGGGTTGGTTTGTAAATAGAAGCCTCTTTGAAATGCACGCCGTAAGGAATTTAAAGATAACATGAATCGGATCAATTTGTTCCTCCTGCTTATATATATTTGTTCAATTCATATAAACATCTTTTGTCTTTTCCACATGTTTTATTTCTTTTTTTCGGGTGTTTGGAAAAGAGTTTGTAGTCAATAAACCCCCTAAGTCGCATATAGACCATGCTGACATCTGGACCAACTAGGTTCAATATTGTTTTCTCTCAATATGTGTCGGCGGAGCAGATATTGGATTTATAACCGGGGATGTTTGTACGTTAATCAGGTTTATTAATCGTATATATCCGACCTCATTTCTGTAATGCTATCTTATAAATAGACCATTTCTATAATTTTGCTATTATATTGGGACTGTTACTGTAATTTTGTCGTACATAGAGACAATTTGTGTAATTTTGGTGTTACATATAGACAATTTATGTAATTTCACTATTACAACTACCAATTTTGTAATATCGCTATTTAGACCATTTTTTGTAACTTTTTCTTACAAAAGGACTGTTACTGTAATTGTCTTGCGGATAAACTATTTCTCTAATTTTGTTGTTACAAATGGACTATTTTTGATAATTTCTGTCTATTTTTCAAAAGAAACAACTATTAGATAAATTTGCAGGGACCAATTGTGTAATTTTATTAAACATAGGGACCTTTAGATTAAACATAATTTTCACATAATGACCATGTTTGTAATTTTTTTAAACGGAGAGATCATTAGATAATTTTGCAGGGATTGTTTTTGTAATTTTCTTTAACATAGGGATCATCAGGTAATTTTGAAGAAACCACTTCTGTAATGTTTTCAAACATATTGACCATTTAGTAAAATATAATTTTTCCACATGGACTATTTCTATAGTTTTCTCAAATATATAGACAATTAGATAATTTTATATGGTCATTTCTATAATTTTCTCAAATGGGAACTAATTTACAATTTGGTAAAATATTCTGATAAATATAAAGATGATATAATAATAAAATGCACTTAAGTAAGGGGAGAGGTTAAAATGAGAATGATAAAAAGGTTGAGAATGTGAGAATGATTCTGGACCAATGAAATCATAAGGGTATATTAGTAATTATATATTTTAATTAAATTATAACAAAATAACAATTAATCTAACTTCCTAAAATTTAGGATTTTGATTGATAGTTACCTAAAATAAAAGAATTAATTGTTTTTTTTTTGTTATTCTATTAATTAAAGAAAAAAAATTATCTTTATTATTTGTTTTTCCAAAATTTGAAAATTTAATAATTTTTTCTTTTTTTCACGGTTTCATTCATTCATGAATAGAAAAAAAATAGTTTTATGATTTATTGATTTAATTTTTTACAGTATTTTTTATAGTGATTATACAAAATTCTGTCATAATCATCAATGAATAAAATATATATAAAAATAAACTTTTTGAGAATTTTTAAAAATTGTATTTGATATGAATGTGTTAATCACAAATGATTACAAGTAACGATAAACACTAAAATGAATAAAGTACAATAAAAATATAAATATATAATACAATTGTTATCATAACACAAAGATATAAAGGAAACGATACATTTATAATCATTAATGAATAAAAGACAATGTAAAATAAAAAAAACTAGTTTAGCTCTAATCACAAATGAATAAAACAAATATAAAAAATCTGATTCATTAGTAATCATTATGTTGCAGTCTCGATGATTATTCTTGCTTTGATTTTTCTTGTTGCTGCTATCACACAAAAAAGAAAGTGGGACACTTATGATCATTATTATTATTAGTAGATTCACACCTGCAAAATCAAGTTCAAACACATTCAAAATAAAAACAACTCATAAATTATAATGTAATGTATATGCATATGACATATGATTACAAATGATAATACAAAGTAGACGTTACAGTGTTAATTATCAATGATTAACACCGCTCATCATCAATGATTTATACTTAAACACTTAATCAAAAAATCATACATATATAGTATTAATCTTCAGTGATTAATACTTTGGCCTTTAATAAAACAAACATATATATACAATGTTAATCATCAGTGATTAATACTTTAGCCCTTAATAAAAAAAACATACATATACAGTGTTAATCATTAATGATTAATACTGATAACTGAGTTTTTTAAGATTTAATCATTTATGATCAACTGTATCATTTTTTAGAACAATAGTTACCACATATCGAGGATTTAAAGATAAAAAAGATCACAGACGATGAGCACCTAAATATCATTAATTGAGTTTTTGAGAAAGAAAGTCAATTAACAAGAATGTAAACAAATCATAATTTATGAACACGGGAACACAATTAGATTATTGCCTTAATTTTATGGTTTCTCTCGATCAAAACCTGCATCGATCGATTTAGAGATTATCGTGATTTTCTTTGAGGCTTTACAGGTGCTATGATTCCTTGTGGTTACGATATGAAATTTTCATAAAAAACAAATAATTAAATTATGATACATACAATGTAAAAAAACATATGTCTTCGTTGGAATTAGCAATCATACATATACAATATGAAATTTTCATTAAACAACAAATAGTGAAGTATATGTGCTTGCTGGAATTAGCAAATTATGATACATACAATGTAAAAAAAACGGCAAACGCAATTGATAGAAATAATTACCAATTACTTTATTTTTTTGTTTAGTATTACGATGAAAGACGCTGTGAACATTAACAAAAAAGTTGGAAAAACAACCGATAAATACCTTAATATATGGCAAAAAGAATTCCACGAAGGTGTAATAATGTTGCGTTATGCGTGACTTGTGAAGAGCGGCTTCTTTAACGTCTCCAAAAATAATATCTTATGCCGACGGTGTTAGTGTGTTTGCGATTTAGGGTTTTGGTTGTAGAGAAGGCGATGATGACGATTTAGGGTTTTGATAGACGATGATAGAGAGACGTGGAAAATGAATGTAGCAATAAAACCATATGTATAAAGAGAGTGGACGGTTAGAGAGAATGTAGGACGGGATAAAAATAGCTAAAAGATTTATGACTATAATACCCTTATGTCTATTTAAAAGTTACATATTTATCTCAATAATTTTATAATTTACATAAATGGCCCGTTTAATAATAGTCGTAGATGTAAATATTTAGATGGCTATGATTTGTTCTCACATTCTCAACCTTTTAAGTCTTCTCAATTTATCCTACCTCCTTAAGTAAGACATATCCCTAATCTGTTTTTCCCTTTATATGGTCTAAATCCATTGGTTTGTAATGTCAAATCCTATTAAACAAATTAAATAAAACTTGGAGGGACCAAATATGCAACTATGTGATTTCCAAAACTAAAAACTATAAGTACCAAGCGTAATTAGACAATATTTGTAACTTAAAGGATAGTAGAATTTGTTTAGATCCATTGAGTTACATGATAATAAATTTATGAAGTTCAAATAATAACATGTATTTGTTAAAATTTATCGTGCGTTCTCACTAAATATAAAATAACAATTTTATATACTAAACTAAAATATTAATATATATTGTAATTGAATTATTTAAATTTGGATATGTTCCAAAAGAATCATACAATAAATAACTTTTTATCAATTCCATATCATAATAAATAAACAATTTAAAATTTAATAAGATAGTGGTAAAAATGAGAAATGAAACTCATGGTCTAGTTAGAATCCCTCTTGTGGAAATTTTTATACTTATTGCTAGTGAACTAACGTAAGTAAAAAATATGTTAATTACGACGATTATTGTTTTAATATTATAAATTTCAACTTTCCACCAATGTTTTAATCATTTCTGACTCAAGACATAGTAATAAACTGGTTACTTTTTTTTTTTTTTTTTGGAACAACAAATCTATCCTACTCCTACTCCTATTCTAATCACCTTAAATTCACATATTCCCCCTAGTGGGGATTGAACCCTCAACCTCAAGGTTGGATTAATAAAGTTTGTTAATTTCGATAAAAGATCATCATACATCATAGCTCCTCAAATTTTATTTAAAAGTTATTTAACTATTACATCTCAAAAGAATTTTTTAACTTATAATACTCAATTGACACTTATATTATCTATTATTGATATTTTTAAAATTTGTTAATACATGAGAAAAATGATAATTTGGTTTGTAAAATAATGAAAATGGTTATAAAACAATATAACTCAACATTAAAGTTTAGTGACTTGGTATAATACTTCTAATTTAATATTTTGAGTAGAATAATTTTGTTGTGATTTGTTTCATATCCTAATTTTGTTGTGACATGGTATAATACTTCTAGCTGGATGAGACGCCGGGTTTGATAGCCCACAGGAGGTGCCAGGTTCGATCCTTAACGATCGCGTAATTCCTTGGCTTAAAAAACCCCTTGTGCGGCGAAGTTTTCCCTGGAACCCCCTTGGGGGAGAGTTTAGCCCGCTAAAGCGGAGTCTCGAACTCGGGACCTCGCCTGAAAAATGGTGGGGTGGCTACCGTTTGTTCGAATTGCCGGTTCCAAAAAAAATAAATAAACAATAATAAAGATTCACTAACTATGGTAAAAATAAGACAATGAATCGCTAGATAGTCGGACTAATATATGCATTGTAAAAAGAATTTTCGTTTAAGCTTATTGCTAAATAAGTTAAAAATTGTTAACTTTAAAGAGTTATTATTTAATATTCTTACTTGAAAAATATAAAATGCATTGAACTTGTTTTTAATTCAATTAATAGACACTTGATTAGTTCTTTCTTGTTCTTGTAACCGTAAGCCACTTTGATTCTCGACTTCTCAATTGCTTAGCTATTAATAATAGATCTACAACACAAGAAACAAAACGAACCCTTTTCAATGAGATTGTAGATGAAGAATTAAACACATGAATCCGAATACCAAAACGCAAGGTTAAGTTCCACTGTTGTAGACAGCAATGTCACTAAAAATGTCAACAATAGCTACAAAGATCGTGAGGAACTATCTCTGATTCGCAATCAACTTGCTCAAATTGAAACACAACAGTCCAATTTGTTTGATATCCTACAGGTCATTTTTGCCACTAATTGTCATTAGCTGTTAACTTTTCAAGCAATTTGTTTGGGATCGAGACAGCATGGGCCACTTACACACACTAAGAGAGAAAACAGTAGAATTTTAAGAGCGATTAAACACCAAAAAGCATATTTTTTTTGTCAGCTAATATTGTGTGGGGCCTGAAAAGCAAGTGTTACCTTCCTACCAAACTGTTTGGAATACAATTACAAATCCTACCGACATACAGCACAATTAAAATTTAGCTAAATATAGGAAAAACGAATCTTTGATATGTACAGCCTTCATTTTCCTCCACCAATAATAATGACTTTTACTCACATGTTTTTTTGTTTCTAATTTTTTTTTTTTTTAAATATAGAAATTCATCGGGAGCTCAGAGAGCGGGATGGTGTCTCTAGAGAGACGTATGCATGGACTTGAGTTGACTCTGGACGAAATCTCGTTTGACTTAGCCCGGTCAACTGGACGGTTGTCAAATTTAGAACATACACAAAACTGTGTGATGTATTTGTTGGGTTGGTTTGTAAATATTGTGTTACGGAGAAGCTTTGATTGTGTAAATATGAATTTTAAGGAAAGATATTAATCAACAAAGTAATTTAAAGATACATGAATGGGAGCAATATTTCGTCCTGCTTATATATTTGTTCGTCTGACGTTTCATATAAAGTTATAAACGTCTTTTCTCTTTCTCATTTCTCTTTTTCCTTTTGTTTTTTGGGGTGTTTTGAAAAGAGTTTATATTCAATAAAGCCCGATGGTGAAGCAATTCCGGAAACAACTAGGCCCAACGGATTTTCATGTTGCTTTTCTCTTAATACGTAGCGAAGCAGATATTTGAATTAATCATTTGCTACAACTTGTTTGGTTTAGTTAATCATTCTTCGACTACACGGATTTCATAATATGTACAAACAAATGACCATACTTATCTCTAACAAGGATTCTAGATTTGTGGTATGGAAAACGAGGGATTCACGCTGTGTATAATTTAATTTCTTTGTTTTTTTTCGTCGCTGTCTTATGAATCACTATCGAAATGCATATTTGACAAAGCTTTGTGGCAAATCGTTTTTGAACTAAATGAAATAACAACTCATATCAGGTGAGTTATACATCTCATTTCCCAAATGTATTTATTCAATGATAGATCCTTATCGCAAGACTCTTTATGATCCAGAAAAAGTTACTTCTTCAATATAATAGTTTTCCGATTTTTTTTTTTAAAAACATGGTTACTACCAAGATTGTCAAGATCGAGATCTTCCCTAATATCATTTTCACATTTTGAAAAAGGGAAATTTATCAAAAAGTCATTATATTTTGGCTCTATTTAGAAAAAAGTTCTTCCTGATTTTTATTTTGTGATTTAATCCTCTAAACCTGTAAAAGTTTGTGAAAAAACTCATTTCACCTGAAATAGCAGGTCAGGGGTTAATTCACAAGTAAAACGATTTTTCAGGGACTTTTTCGCAAATAAAATGACTTTTTCTTTGTTTTTTTAAGTGGCATAACTTTTTTACACGACGTCCAAATTTTACAAACTTTATATATCCTTGTAAAGGTGGTAAGTAGTACTACATCTTTGTTTTACAGACTTTTGTCTTAATATGTTCAGATTTTTCGTTACAATCCCTTAAACATGAGTACAAACTCATTTATGTCACATTTTAGTCATTTTCAAACATTCGTCTCCTTCCTTATAACTCCAATTAACCTGAATTTTTTTCCTATGTTTTTATTATTACAAATAATACAATTTTGATAATGATGACTTTTTTCCAATTCCTCATAGATTTTGAGATATATTGTTATAAACATTGCATCCCACAATAATTCAATATGTCATATGTATGAACACCCATTTTCAAACGATCATATATTTTGTTATACAAATCTATTATTAACATCCGTTTTTAGGTATGTCATATTCGCCAGTTAATTATTTTAGCGAATAATAATAATAATAATAATAATAATAATAATAATAATAATAGGAATTTTAGTTAGGTTTGAGGGTGGAAAGTGTCAATTAGTGATACCTAATGTGTAAACAAATTTGTAAATGAGATAAAAGAAATTAACAAGTGACATTTGAGGGGAGAAAGTGCCATTTGTGTCATATTGTGAAAGTTGCATGGCGGCCCTTTGGAGGGTCGATCACGACTTTGGAAGGGGCTGTGGGTCTCATTTCCATCAACACATACAAGCTTTGTTCACGTAGATGTATAAGTTGTCACTCCAACCGTAGAATCCAAGTTTGTAGCCGTAAACACCATCTTCCCTTGCTTTGTTTTCTGCCAAGTCGTGAAGAAAGGAAGGAGATGCCGAGAGAGAAGAGTGAGTTGGAGAAGGGTGGATCAAGGAAGTCCTATGCTGAAGTGTTTTTGTTGTTACATCAACTAGGTAAGTTCTCTCTTTCTTTTCTCTTTGTTCTAGTCGAATCACCACCACCACACCTCCATTACGAGGTGTGTGTTTGCAGGTGTGTGTATGCTTGATTGTTACTCTAGAGTTCTTCTAACTTATTAAACCTTATATGAAAATTGTATAATTTGAAATAATAAAAACATAGGAAAACTATTCTTGTTAATTGTAGTTATAACGGGGGAGATATGAATGTTTGAAAATAACTAAGAAGTGACATAAATGAGTTTGTGCTCATGTTTAAGGTATTGTAACGAAAAATCTGAACATATTCAGACAAAAGCCTGTAAAACAAAGTTGTAGTACTACTTACCACCTTTACAAGGATATAAAGTTTGTAAATTTTGGACATCGTATATAAAAGTTATGTCACTTACAAAAACAAAAAAAACTCATTTTATTTGCGAAAAAGTCCCTGAAAAATCGTTTTACTTGTGAATTAACCCCTGACCTGCTATTTCAGGTGAAAAGGGTTTTTTCACAAACTTTTGCAGGTTTAGAGGATTAAATCACAAAATAAAAATGAAGAGTTTTTTCACAAACTTTTGCAGGTTTAGAGGATTAAATCACAAAATAAAAATTAGGGAGGATTAAATCACAAAAATAAGGATGGTAAGATCGAATCGGCATCATAAGATCTTACCAAAACAAACTACTCTGCAGATTATCTCATAATATTTTGTTTGTCTAGTACGTACCCATTATAAATTATGTTTATTAATAAATCACTTGTGGAATCAACTTTAAATTTTTAAGCACAAACCACAAATTGTTATAGCTGCAAACCAGAATAACTAGTAGAAACCTCTTTAGCGAAAAAATCAAGATCATTGTGTCCATGTATAGCTAAGGACATATAAAAACAACGGACCAAAATAAGTGTAACAATTCTTTGCCTAAATTGAGATGAATCGATTATCTAAGAGACCTTTTATGATATGTGATGCTTCAATTTCAACTTGAATAGATGAATATTTAGGCTAAACTATATAATGAAAATTAAAAATGTGGGACCAGATTAGTGTAAGATCTTAAGATTAGTGTAAGATCTTAAGATGCTACTCAAAATCCTAAGACCCCATTATAGATCCTGTTTCAGATGGATACTAGTGCGATCGGTTTTCACCTATATGATCTTAAAATTGTAAGATCTTAACAACCATGGTTACTACGTTATAACTACCCTCCGATTTGGTCATTTTTAAGATTATCCCCTACCTTTATTTTGGAAATAATTGTAAGCTTTTGTACATAAATGGCAGACCAAAAGCATTATCAACTTTTTAGCATTGCCCAATAAACAGATTGACATGAAACCTCGAGAAAATTCATTTCAAAGCTAATCATACAAAATGGGTTGAACCGGTGAGAAGCCCATCCATGATCATACATGAACTCAAAAGCTGAGGACCAAATTATCAAAGAACATAAGAGACCACAAAGCAATACCCACAAAAAAACAAAAAAAAAAAAAAACAAAAAAAAAAAACCGAGACAATAAGCACAATCAAATTATTATAGTTGAGATTGACTAGTCAACCAAAGCAAATAACCTCACCAGTTGCAAGCATTACAACTGCAATTGTTTAGTATTTGTATTTGTGTTGCCTTTCAAAACAGAAACCTGCCAAATAAATGTTCAAACCTAGAAGAAGATCTCAAGTCCTAATAGTAAATAATAAACAGGACAAATGACATATTGGGGTTCATTTCTCGACATGAGTACTACATTCTCTTTGTGAATTTGAGAGGGAAGCTTCTTCAACTTATGAAAGCTTAACGACTTAACCAAATATATACAATTTGACTATGCCTTGTGATCAGCAGGAGTCCCATCATTTTCGGCTTTCTGTAGAAATACAAATGAAAATTTGTCAACAAAAAAGCTTTATGCATGTCTTAATTGTTTTCTAAATATTGGGATTTTCTGTTGTTGGCTTTTTAAAGTTTATTGCTATTTCCAAATAGTCCCTACAATAAGTGTTTTTTACATGGTGGCAGTACCTCACATATATGTATGTCATGCAAGGCGCAAAACTAGTCACAACAACCAGATCATGGAGTAAAGATGACTCAATACCTTATGAATAAGCTTTTTAGAAAGGTAATGATTCATTGGGAATGTTTGTTTGAAAGAACAAAAAACACCAGAGAAAAGCAGTTCTTCTTGTCCCTTCTATAGGAGATATTTCAATCTAATCAACCTCTACAGCTATTGTGTGGTACATTTCATGGTATTATGAAGTTCCCAATTTGTATAGAGTTCATATGTCATGTGAAGGAAAACAAAGGAGAAAGAGAGCCTACGAGAGAGAGTTCGCCAAGCCGAATCAAACGCCCATACTCGGAATATCCAACCATAGCTAATTTTAGGTTTCATGAAACTTTCTTATTTAAGTATTTAACTGTATTCATCTATTCCAACGCTATTTAAGCACAAAATTTAAATTCGAGCGACTCATGTAAACCGTATCAAATCAAAACTAGCTGGCATGTTAGATTCAGATTCGTCGGAAAGCAAATTAATAAAAAGTAAATATTAGGGTTGTTACCGATTGCGCGTTGTGCCAGGCGAGACCCCGGTAAACATTGACGGAAAATGTACCGCCGAGATAGATCGTGGCGACGCCTAGACCCAGCGTGAAAGCTTTAAACGTCAAATCTCCAGCTTTGCTTATCACTCCCATGGCTACCCCTACCTCTGTGCTCCGTAATCCTTAGGCTACTTCTTTTACAAAGACGACGTAAGTTTGAGATGTCTGCCGACTGTCGCTCTTTTTCTTGTATATAAATAAATGAGGGTAGAACGTATACTATTATACATAGGGCAAAATCACAAAAATATCAGAGGGGAGTAACTTGTACACAAGAATTTTTATCGTTTATATATATTATCCTATATTATATTTTACATCTGATGAATAGTAACGGTTTTCTCAGGTTATTATTGTTTTTTGCGAAAATAGACTGGCAAACTTATATTTTTCTTGTATATAAATAAATGAGGGGAGAACATGTTATACACTTATACTATATATAGGGCAAAATCACAAAAATATCAAAGAGGGGAGGGACTTGTACACAGTAATTTTTATCGATTATATATATTACCCTATATTATATTTTACATCTGATGAATAATAACGGTTCTCTCAGGTTATTATTGTTTTTGGCGAAAATAGACTGATAAACTTACATTGCCTCACCAGTTAACAGCTTACATTTTAATGCTAAACGCCCGGGTTGGATTCCGCATGAGGCCTTTTTTTTTTTTGGCGTCCCTCCCATTTTTCTTAACGTGACATCTGTACGTTTTTTCTACACCTGTCATTTTTTCCCTCTTTCCTCTAATGAACCTACTACCGTCGTGCTTCTCCTATCTCATGCTGAAGCAATATAGGTTTGATCCTTTCGTTCTATGCCCCTTGCCACCTCCTTTGTCGCCTTAAGCAACGTCAGTCACCTCTTCTTTCTCTTAAACGTGACACCTGCCATCCATTCCAATTACGGCTAGGTAACTTCATCTACTCTGCTTTGTGGTTGCCGTTAAGATTTTCATATTCTTATATAGTTTAAATGTGAGCAGGTTTCTAGAAGAGTTGATGGGGTGAGGGGAGTTTGGGGGTTTTAAGCGGGGTGGGTCTTTTTGGCCATTCGGTTTCCGCCACCTGCATCCATTCTTGTGCGACACGAACTCAGTGACTACCCATATCTTTCTCTTTCTTCTACTTCTTCTTTGCCACTGCGTGTTACTCCTGCTTCATCCTTCAACAAATTGAAAAAAAAATGGCAGAAGGTAACTTCTCTCCGTTTCATTGTTCAAATAATCATCAATGGTCATCTTCTGGGTATAGTTCAATGTGCAGATTTTGGCGTGTACAAGTGCAGAAACAGTGAGAATTTCATAAGCACCCAAAGATCTAAAAACCTGCGAAGCTGCACTTGATTTACTTCCCGGACTCATCACAAACAACCGCGAATTCGTAAATTTGTCCGCCGGCGACAACATGAACGTTGCTGCGGTACCTGATTTCCAGCAATGGATGGGGCCACGATCTTCCCACTTGAATCTTCGATCCAGGTTTCTCCCGATTTTGGGAGTTCCTATTTTCTTTTTTGATTTTCTAATTCTTGATCTAGGATTTGAGATTCGGCTCCACTTGATGCTGATTGCAGGTAAGTTCCGATCGACTTGGTTAAGTTCAATCGACTTCGTTCTATGCGATTGAAGTCGACTGCTTCATATTGAACTCCATTGCAGGAACCATCGATTGAAGTTGGCTGCACATCTGCTTCTCATTGAAGTCGTGTTGTGTTTAATTCAAGTTTGCTTCTGCATAGGTTATCGAGATTGATTTGCAGGCTAACGGACTAATAATTCAAGCTATCAGGACTGATTTCAGGAACCATCGACCAAAGGGTATCTATTCAAAGTCGGATTTCAGCTCATCCTATTCGATTAAGTTTCGTTTAATTCAAGTTGTGTTTTGCATGTTCGAATTACAGACTCGAGATTAACATCGATTCCAGATTTGATTGCACGGACAAGATTCAGGTGAAGTAATTTGCTAAAAAGATTCGTACTCTAGAATAAGATTCAGGTCAGGTAAAGGACAGGTTCTCATTCCAGCTTTCTTGATGCACTCATGCACACCAAGTGTTTGTTAAATTGCCTAAGAGAGTTTTCCTGATTGCGTTATGTTGACATACAAACACAAATCACCAAATTTATACCAATATCCTTATGATCCATATATTATTTAAATATGGCTTGTAGCTATATTTTAACGAAATTGTTATTATTTAAATTTACTATATCTTAACAAAACTTGGTCAAACTTTTTATTGCAGCTGAGATTATTGAAAATAAGATATGGAGTCATCAACTGCGTTATACAACCAGCTTAAGGTATGAATTTCCACAAGTATTTTGCACTTTCACAATTGCTACAAGTTTTTGTACCAAAAAGAGTCACCAATAATTTCATTTCATTTGTTATAATGTCTCATTACTGCAACCATTACATTACAGGAAGCACACCCATTCTTCGTGTTAGCGGGTCCCAATGTGATTGAATCCGAACAACATATTTTACATATGGCAAAACAAATCAAATCTATCACTTTGAAGTACATTCTTTTATCTCTAAAAAATCATATATTCCAAATTCTATTCACCATATAACACTTGGATTTTTGCAGACTTGGGTTACCATTAGTCTTCAAGTCAAGCTTTGACAAAGCTAACAGAACTTCATCAAAATCTTTTCGTCGGCACGGATTAGCCGAGGGATTAAAGGTAAATTCCACTAATTTTACAATTTAATAACTTCATTAGCAACATAACATATATTCAATTACAGATCCTTGAAAAGGTGAAAATCACATATGACTTGCCCATTGTCACCGATGTACATGAATCCAGCCAGGTAATCAACCAATCACAACATAATTTTATAATTTAGAAAACAGACACATAACGTTTGAATTTTTATAGCGTGAAGCAGTTGGTAGGGTTGCAGATATAATTCAAATTCCTGCGTTTTTATGTCTTCGGCAGGCATATGCGAGGGAAGAAGCATAGGGATAATCTCCGAGAATAAAACAAAATAACAGGTTTACCCTCGATGGATATTGATTCAGTGATCATACAGCCTAATGATCCTATGGAAGACCCTAATTTGACCAAGGGTAAAGTTGTAAATCCAGATGAAGGGAGTTCTACGCAGTGTGAAGTTTGTAGGGGAAAGGTTCAATTGCTGAATCGTTCAAAGCTTTGCTGAATGGGTAAGAACGTAAGGAGGGTTTTCTTCCATTTTCTTTTTAATCGAACTCTTAAGAGTACCAAATAGCCTTATATTGTCAAAATCAAATAAAATCTGATTACTAAAAACTTGAACATTTCATACGTTATGAAGTAATGTGCTCGACAAACCTGGAATTCAGGAGAAGGTACCCAGGGGACCATGATATTTTTTCTTTCCTTAGACATTAGTAAATGAACTTGAATTGCAACGAATATGCAGGTGGGTTAACTGCTACATGTCCATTTCCAGGAAAATGTTGCAACAAAGAAGGGATGGAAGGTTTAGGAAATGTTGTCAGAAAAGTTGGAACATGTAAGTCGAATACATTCAAAATCCAAAAACAAAAAAACAATTTTCTAGAGTTGGGCCCAAAGTCAAAGAAAAACAAAATCAGATCCAAACAATATCGATAATCATATTTTCGAGAATCAAACTGAAAGAGTTTTGGGTGAAAATCAAGGTATTCTAACTGCGAGAGTCGGACTAATTTTGGCATTTTTTGTAGTATTATAACCCTAAAACTCGTGCTAATCTTGCGCAGGTTTAAGGGCACTGGTTCAGGTATATCTCGACTAGACATTGAATTATGTTTGAGATTCTTAAAGAATTATTCACAGACATCGATCCATGTTTGAGATTTTGAGCTTTCTTTGTGTATTTTTATTAGATATAAGTTATTAAATTTGGTTTCGATTTGCTTATTTAAACAGATGGCGTAAATGATGTTTGACTTTTCATGTCAACTGAATGGAAAACAAATTTTGGCTTCCCGGGACAACAGACAACTTCTATCTTCATGATTCAGATGAGAAGCCCGGTAGCAATTAGCCTGGTTGAATGTCAAACATCTCTTATTGGTGAGTTCTTCAAATTATTATGCATATTTGTTTAATGTTACCTTTTTTCAATTTTGGTCCTCTAATGTTTTCTTTTGCAAATTTGTTTGTCATTTAAGTTTTTTTTTTTGTAATGGATTAGTTTGTTTTTGAAGTTAAATGACTATACGATTTCTAGAATGAGCATGAACCCGAACATGGTAAAGTAAGTCTCTTTTCTTTCCATGATTTTAATATTTATACAACCTTTTTTTTGTTCATCGATTTTTTCATTTTTCATTTTGAACTTTGAGTTTGTTTTGAATGTATACCAGACCATGGGAAAATTTGGTCAACTTTTACTCGAACGCAGTCAATGGTGAGACTACATTGCTTCAATTGTTTGGAGCCAAGGTTAGTATTTAATACTCACGTGCAATCCAATTTATATTCAACATTTCATAAATTTATGATAAATAATATCTTTGCAGACACATCATATTTCGGATGATACTGGTATAGAGCCTACAAATGAATCGGAATATGTTATTACACCGTCTCAAAAACGTGCTGGAAGGTGGGCCTGCATGAACTTTAAGATAGCGTTGTCATATCATTGGGGGGGGGGGGGGGGGTCCTGTCATTTGATGGATGGCAAAAGCAACCAGACTTGAATACTGTTCAACAATATGTTCTTATTTCCTTTTGACTTAATTCAGAAAAAGCGACTTAATGGTTTATTCAGAATACAAATAGACTTTATGTATATAACACTTTTTCCATACAGACATCATTATTTACCCGTACATGACTTAATGGAAGAAGTATCCTGCACATTCTTTGTTGCCTCGTGGCCTTCAGAAAAGGGCAATTAATTACCAGGCTGTAGATATTGTTTCTGCAAGCATACAACTTCTACAAAATCTATATGTTTTGGTGAGTAAGAAGCTATGTTAGAAACTCTATTGAAAATTGCTTTCTTAATGTTAGTGTTGCATATCATTTATTATTAGACCAACTTGCAGAAGTAGATTGAGGAAAACGTTGGTTCTGATGCAAAGCCTTCATAGTTACAAAAGCATTTCGGTAAAGGCTTTACAGGTACATTCAACATGATTTTTTTTTTGCCACATTATTCAGAAAACTTGATCTAAATAACACATAAAGAAAGGGCTAAATCAAATGAAGTATGATTTACAATAGGATGATTAAAAAACACAAATAATGAAGGGTTTTGTGATTTTAACGTTGCAGCACTTGAACGGTTGCTAAAAGATCATGCGGGAAAATATGCGACAGGAGATGATGTTTTCTTGGTGTATCGTTTTTCTCTTGAATGATGCACAATATGCATATCTACAATCTTTCCCAATTAAACCTCAATAATAATTAATTGTATATGCAAGCTGACTTGAGTGTTGTTTAAAGTTGTTTTAACTTTTTGCAGGCTGAAAACAGAATCTTCAGCAAACGAAAGAACTTTCAACTCAGCCCGTGCTATGAATTATCCCTTCTTCCTATTTCTCTCTTTATCATTTACATTCTGCTTTATCTCGCCTTTACTAATGGCACGGCTCGCCTCCTAGACGCAACCACATGGACCATATCATCACAATGAAAAAGAAGACGCTATGAGGGTTTGGGAATCCTTATTCCATTTATTCTTTTTGACCTTCACAGAAAACAATTTTGCTTCTTCTTTCTGAAACGATATGCGGCACTAAAGGTTTCGAATGATTCCAATCGCTCGACACGAATTGCGTTTTTAAGGTTTGTTTGTTGGCTAACACCTACATCCACTGTAAAGGCAAGTTGTCATTATCTCTCTCCACCACTCTGAACTGAAATCTATTTTCCCCTTCCATTCTCTTATAATCATCCAAATTTAACATCTGATTGGATCAATTTATAGGAATAAATGTTGGAGCCTCCAGTTATCTACACAAAGGTAATCAATTACAAATCAATTTCTTGAAATCTTCAACAAAATTATTCCACTGTGAACTTCAATTGATTTTTTTTTATTCACGACATTGAGGTATGACAATAGAGCTTCAAATTTAAGGAATTGTTGTGCGATCTTGGGGCTGGACAAGTACCCATTTATCATCTTTCATCTGCTGCCCGCCAAGTGTTTGCTAAAATGCTTGAATGAAATTTGAAATATGTATATGGACTAACGATCTCTTATTTTTTCTTTTTATCTCTATTAGTTTGAATTATTTATTTGTTACCTTCTTTGCTTCACTTTTCGTTTTAAAGTTTTTATCATTGTTTTAGGGATATGAATTTGTTTATAAGGTCTTGATGCAAATCGGTGTTGTTAACGACCTTCTTTGAGAACTTCAAACTAATTTTTTTTAAATTATGTTTGTTGCTAATGTTTGTTTAATCGCTTACTTAATATATCTGAAAACAATATAAAGTGCCTATTTCATTTGTCAAAAATCGAACTGAGTTCTGGCTGTCTAGGAGTCTAGGGCGGAGTCGCTAAACCTTCTTTCTTCTTTTTAGCATGTTTAGTCCAAAATCCAAACATTTTGATTTTTAACGTGTTTAGTCCAAAATCGAAACATTTTTCACATTCAGTCCTTATTTCAGGATTTTCATATTGATTTTAGTCACTGGAACTTTGAAATAAGAACCAAACTCGACACAAAACCTAGAAATAATGACCAAAATAGAAAAATATTTCATTTTTAGACTAAATACGGTAAACATCAGAAAGCACAATCACCATTTTTGTAATTTATTCTTATTTCACAGTAGTAATAAACCTTTTTGTTACATGTCGTTGTTTTGGCGGTTAATCCAGTTGTAGACGCTTTTGGTAATGTGAAGATTGTTTGGATCAACAACTTAAGTTTCAAGAAGGCTTTTAAGGAGAAGATATAATCCATGCTATACAAAATTGCAAACATCTGGTGAGTTTTATGGATAATTAACTTTATTTATCTGGAATTTTATATTATTGCAGGTGTTTTGGTAAGTTTGTAGACATCAACTTTAACAGAGAGGTGAAGTTCTCTAAAGTTGCTATAAGAACTTATTTGCTCTAACGACCACATGTTTGACAAGGGTCTGATCTTTTGGGAAGTTATCATTGCTTTTACATGCTCCGCATTACATCGCATGAGGTAATCACTTCTTTTTATTGACATACCAAATCAATCATTCAATTGGATGGGCTTAAGTAGTGCCTTTCTTCCATATTATCTCTGTTTCCATTAGAGAGGATTTAAGTGATGCATAATTGTTTTTTCTTTCTAATATGATTTGCTAAAGATGTCTTAAATGATGGTTTTAATACAAAAAATGATTTTCTTCCATATAATTAACTCTGTTTCCATTGTCATTGTTCATCTTCAGGATGAGGGTTCTTGGGGAAATGTCAATACTCTTGGTATATTACCCCATACTGGTACCCATTAGTGTCTGTACATGATATTTTTAGATATATAATATATTTTTAAATTTTAATATGCTAAATAAAATAATTTAGATAATTTAATTATTTACTACGTCTTGGATAAATTTTCTGTTTTTGCAGTTTCTAGATTTTATCTGTATTGTTTTTATTCAAAAATAAAATAGAGCGTCTTCTTATTATTGCTATTTTTGGTGCTGAAAAACAAAATTTATTTTATAGATACAATAAAATCAATCGTTTGATGCAATGTCAATAGCTTGCATTTGTGACTTGCTTCTTGCAACAGAGTTTCTCTGTTATGAGGAGAAGATACACAGGGATACCAAATGCTATCCCTACCTCCAAAATTTGATGATTATTGTTTCTTGCCGTTACTGATTTGCGCATGAAATATAACCGAGACACCAAAGAGATTACGATGTGGAATTCATTTCATTAGGATTTTGTATACGGCTAAATGTACAGCGATTTTGTAAACTACTTTTGTTGCTTTTTTGATTCAAGCATTTTTAGGGTTCCCGCGGCATCGCACGAGGGAGTAACCCCTGGTATATAACAATTAGCAACGCGTGAACAGTAACGCGTTGCTAATGTTATAAGTATAATGATCCCGAATTTAAACACATACGTGGCTATAGATGACCGCTTCGGATGTGTGTTGGTTATGGTGAGGTCGGGAGTTCGACACCTGCAACTAATTATTTAGTTTTTCCTTGGTTGTTTTTTCTTATTTCCTCCTTCTGCATTTTTCTTATTTCTTTTTTTTTTCCGTAAGTTGGCTTTTAGTAATACAAGATCGTAAAATATATTATATTTTACGGTAAATTTCATAAAAGACACTAACTTTTCAAAAAAATTCGATTTTGACACTGTGTTATTTTTTTTTCAATTAAGTCACTAAGTTTTCAATTTTTTTCAATTAAGTCACTATGTTTTCAATTTGGTTTCAATTTTGACCATTTGACCAGTCAACCCGGTAGTCAGCTGACGTGGCATGATGACGAGTCAGTCTTTGATGATGCGACGCTAACGTGGCATGCTGACGTGGCACCCGAGTGTCAAAATTGAAACAAAATTGAAAACATAGTGACTTAATTAGAAAAAATTGAAAACTTAGTGTTTTAATTGAAAAAAAAAATAACAAAGTGTCAAAATCAATTTTTTTTGAAAAGTTAGTGTCTTTTTTGGAATTTTTCCTACATTTTTTAAAATGATAAATTTGTCTTTTTATGTTTTAGAACGTATAAATATATTTTTTCCAAGTATAAAGCGTATTTTTATACGTTTAGAAGCATACATACATTTTCATAAGTATATATACGTATTTATACTTCTAAAGACGTAAAAAAATGTATTTATACTTCTAAAGACGTAAAAATGTATTTATACTTCTAAAAATGTATTATACTTCTAAAAATATAATAATATGTATTTATACTTCTGAATACGTAAAAACATATTTATACTTCTTAAAATGTATTATACTTGTAACCGAATGAACTTAAACCAACATAAAAATATATTTATATTTCTAAAAACATAAAAGTATGTATTTATACTTCTAAAGACGTAAAAACATATTTATACAACTAAAATGTATTATACTTCTAACCCAACGAACGTAAAGCAACATAAAATATGTATTTATACTTCTAAATGAAAAAACATACACGAAGGAACTTAAACCAACATAACGGAACAAATATAAACAAACAAACATAAATTAACGAACAAATACTTATTTTTATGTTTTTAGAAATATAAAATACGTTTTTTTACATATAATCACGTATGGTATCAATCAAAAGCATGTTTATACTTTATAGTGGAAAAATAGTGAAAACGAACTTAAACCAACATAAACGAACAAACATAAACAAACAAATATAAATTAACGAACAAATACTTATTTTTATGTTTTTAGAAATATAAAATACGTTTTTTTTTTCATATAATCACGTATCGTATCAATCAAAAGTATGTTTATGGTGGAAAAATAGTGAAAACAAACTTAAACCATCATAAAAGAGCAAACATAAATTAACGAATAAACACTTATTTTTACGTTTTTAGAAATATAAAATACGTTTGTTTTGCATATAATCACATATCGTATCAATCAAAACCATGTTTATAATGGAAAAATATCGAAAAATAGTTTTAAGCTCATTTTATAATACGCATTTTATTGATATATACATGTTTGTATGCAGAAAAACGTATTTATATTTGTAAAAGCATAAAAATACATTTATATATACTTATGACAATGTATCTATGTTTCTAAAAATATAAAAATACGTTTTTATACTTGTAAAAAAATATATTTATACGTTCTAAAAACGTAAAAAGACGAATTTATCACTTTAAAAAAATGTAGGAAAATTTTGAAAAAAGACACTAACTTTAAAAAAAATGATTTTGACACTGTGTTATTTTTTTTCAATTAAAACACTAAGTTTTCAATTTTTTCCAATTAAGTCACTATGTTTTCAATTTTCTTTCAATTTTGACACTCGGGTGCCACGTCAGTATGGCACGTCAGCGTCGCATCATCAAAGACTGCTACGTCATCTGACTACCGGGTTGACCGGTCAAATGGTCAAAATTGAAACCAAATTGAAAACATAGTGACTTAATTGAAAAAATTGAAAACTTAGTGACTTAATTGAAAAAAATAACACAATGTCAAAATCGAAATTTTTTGAAAAGTTAGTGTCTTTTATGAAATTTACCTTATATTTTAATATTACTTCATAATTATTATCCATACGTTGGCTTTTAGTTTTAGTAATACAAGATCATAAAATATATTATATTTTAATATTATTTTATAATTATTATTCTTATGGTTTTCATAAACTTTTTTCAATTTTATTTATATATATGTTTTTATGAACTTTTCAACTTATTTTTAAGTAAAACTCATTCCCAAACTAATTTTTGCAGGTTTTTGTAAATTTTTAGGCAATTTTGTATATATATATATATATATATATATATATATATATATATATATATATATATATATATATATATATATATATATATATATATATATATATATATTAAAAATTAGAATAAATTACATTTTTTACAATTTCTTTTTAAAGTAGAGACAATTACCCCTACTTACAAAAACCATTGGATGAACAACAATACTAATATTTTAATCATTTTCTGTATATTTTATATTTATTGTTTGGTGTTTTAAAAGCAAAAAAAGCACCAGCCTAACAGTTAAATGGTTGTATGCGCTCTCCAATCTCCTACAGGTCATGAGTTGAACTCTCATTGTATGCAATTTCAACTTTTTGTCCCACGTCTTTATGTCAGTTGTGGATCCTCCGGATCCATATCCATCCAAACCTCAAAAAACTTTGCCTATTTTACAGGTTTAACCCCAGTTGTGTTTTTTACTATTTTGGTCCATATTTTACTTAATGTTTTTTATATTTTTGACAACATTTAATTTTCTTATGAATTTGTTTCAAAGTTTCTTTTTATTTTCAAACTTCTTATAAAAGAATTTGACATTTCAAATTCTAATTATATTTTTTCTTCAATTAACTTTTAGTTTTATTCCAGCTTTTACTTTTACGATTATATTATTTCATTATTTACTCTGATAGTTTATTAATATAGTCTCCTCCACATAATTTTTGCATTCTTTTTTAGCACTGTTTTTAATAATCTTTTTTTTATAAATTTTAATTACAAACCCCGACGCAACGCGCAGATGATACCAACTAGTTGTTGCTAAATTGCTGTGTATGTATAAAAATTGATGTATACAAATTACTTCCCACATCAAAATGACGTGGTATTAAAAAGTATTCTTTATATAAATTAAAAATAATTTTGTAAATTCTGGAAAGGGATTTTGCATTTTTGCGATCCACAATACGGCAAATGAATGTTCCTCTATTTTATAATGGATTAATTATAAAAAATTTATGTGTATACTATACTAAGTAGACCTATGTTATTTATGAATGTGAAGTTGTTCTAGTCCACAAGAGACCAACTTAAGCCCAAATGCCCCAAAATATTGTTGATGTTGGGCCTTCTTCTACGCTTAACGAATCAAGAACGACAACTCACATATTAGATTTTTTTTTGGAACCGGCAAATATATTAAAAAAGCCAAACACCTAGCAAGGAACTAGGTGAGGCACACAAACAAAGTAGCAGTACAAAAAACGAAAGAGTAGGACTCAATACATCTACCAACTTAGCAACATGAAAATGGATTGTTACACCAATCAAACCATTTATAATGACACAATCAGACCATTTATAATGACATCTAGCTCTCTGATGTTTCACCCAAGTAAAGACCATGGATTTGATGTTATCAGCTACTTTGGTCGGAGAGGATCGAATCTGTTTGAAGATCCAATCACAACGAGCTTTCTATATAGACCATAGAGTGCCATACCAAATCGATATCAGGTCTCTTCTATTAGATGGGGTGTTAAAAATATTTGAATCTGAATATTCGTAAATCCGATCCGAAATTGTTTGAAATTTTGAATATCCGGGTTTTCGGATATCCAATTTTTCGGATTCGGATTCGGATAGTGATTTTATAAATTCTCTGATATTTCAGATATTTGATATTCAAACCCAAAAATATCATTCGTATTTTCTTCTATATAATTATTAATTTAACATGAAACATGCATATATACATCATACATAAAATGGTAAAAGCATCAGATGACATATGATCATTAACTATTTGTAATTTCAGTATCTATTTACACAAAGTCCACAAATGCGAAACTGTTTACCTAATTTATTTTTGATTATTTTTTACTTTGTATATTTTATTTGGAATATTCTACAATAAAAATAAAGATATTTATTTTGGTCTACATATTGGATAAAAGTTGTTTCTTTTTAGTATAAGTTAAATGATTTGAAAAAAATACAAAATATTTCGGATATTAATATTCATTATCCAAAATTTCAAATATCCGATTTTGAACACCCTTAGTATTGGATGAAGGAAAAGGACCAATTTACGTCAAGTCGCCATTCTCGCCGACGCCCAGGCCCATGAATATGATTATACGAATTGGTCAATACTCGATCGGCGTTTTCTACATTATAATTTTTGACATTAACAAACACTCAGAAATTCATGCCAAGTCGTCATTCTCCCTCTTTGGTTGTGTGCTCTAATCTCACATTCATTTTATTCTCCTTGAGTTACTCGCGTTACAGGCTTCCACTCTTCGACCAGATACTCAGCACGTTGCACTAACTTCTCCGACTGGCAATCTACAGCCCACATTGGTTTTTGAATTCTGATTGAAATCTTCAAAAATTTGAAAATTCCAATTGATATCTAAATTTTAAGATGAGGCTTCTAAGTTTCTCTTGTTTGATTTCTGTTTTTTATTCAATATTCATTGTTCATTTTCTGTTTGTATATACTTAATTATCTAGGGTGTATGACAAATTATTTTAAAATTTATAGAAATAGAATATTTGAATCTAGGATGACAAATGTTAAAGCTATTGCATGTGAAATGGATATAGAACCTATTTTTCCATTAAAACATCATATTATTAGGAAAAGAACAATTTTATGAAATGACTAATGAAAATGAAATACAATTGGCTCAAGAGGTTATAGCATTTTGATTGTTGTGGATATGTCATCATTATAATTGGCTAAAAGATTTACACAATTAAGGAATTTTGAAAGTATATTTGGATTTCTATATGATTCAAAAAGTTTGAAGGCATTAGATGATATCGAGCTTTAAAAATATGTTAATTTTGTAACAAATTTTTCCCATGATAATAAGTGTGATATGCATTTAAATAATTTTTTTCTGAACTAAAGGTATTGCAAATGACTTTTCTAAGTAACAAAATGTTAGAGTTTGTTAAAGATGCAGATTGTTTTCCGAATGTTCACATTGCATATCGTATCTTACTAATTATATCTATTACTAATTATATCTGTTGTTGTAGCATCAGTTGGGAGAAGATTTTTAAAACTAGAATTATTAAAAAAACTATTTGAGATCATCAATATCCCAAGAAAGATTGAACGATATCATTATTAATGATTTTGCATCTAGAAAACTTGTAGAAATATTTGTAAATAATCTATTTTTGGTAAAAATGACTTTCAAGTTATGCAATATATAGTTGTTAGGTTGCATGATTCCTAAGACCTATTTTAAAGGCCTTTTTGTTTCATATATGAAAAGTCTTCAACCTACAATTGTATTTATTTTTGGGCATCACCAAATAAACACCCTCTTTTTTCTTCCTATACACCCCTACTCAAAGTCAACTGTTTTTTATTGGGAAAATGACTTATTAGGGTAACCAACTAGTTGATTTGTTCACGTTTAGTCACTTTCTTTTTTTTCGTGCTTTATTTGCCATTGAACTATCTATTTTGTTCATGATACATCCTTACGACATGTAATAGGTTACAGCCTAATTGACATCTATTTTGTTCACATTTGGTCACTTTCCTTTTTTATTCGTGCTTTATTTGCCATTAATTTAATTTATTTTTCCATTTTTAATTTATTTTTTTTATTTTTATTCATGCAGATCTGAAATGACTATTTTGCCATTTTTAGTTTATTTTTCCATTTTTATTACATTTTAAGGATTTTTTATTAATGACTTTTAATTAAAAATAAATAAGAAAACAACCCACCACCGCCTCTCTCTCTCTCTCCGTCTCTCTCAATTAATAAAACCTGCAACTAAACACACACACACACACATTGCAACTAAACACAAACACACACATACACACTTTGCAACTAAAAACACAGGCATCACCACCATCTACAACAAAGATCTGGACAAAGATGATGAGAGGAAGAGCACTCCAAACCTATCGAATCAGAATGTTGCAATTAGAAGTTTCCCGATCTGTGCAAAAACAAACATTGAAAACAAAAGTACACATCAAAGTTGTTTTGCCCCGACAATCCACCTCCACCGTTACAAGCCAACGATTCAACCAACTAAGCATGCTACGAAAAACTTCTTGGATTAAATCAGACGAGCCATTAAGCATGCTACGAAAAACTTCTTAATGGCTCGTCTGATTTAATCCAAGAAGTTTTTCGTAGCATGCTTAGTTGGTTGAATCGTTGGCTTGTAACGGTGGAGGTGGATTGTCGGGGCAAAACAACTTTGAATGTGTACTTTTGTTTTCAATGTTTGTTTTTGCACAGATCGGGAAACTTTTGATTGCAACATTCTAATTCGATAGGTTTGGAGTGCTCTTCCCTCTCATCATCTTTGTCCAGATCTTTGTTGTAGATGGTGGTGATGTCTGTGTTTTTAGTTGCAAAGTGCGTATGTATGTGTGTGTTTAGTTGCAAAGTGTGTGTGTGTGTGTGTTTAGTTGTAGGTTTTATTAATTGAGAGAGACAGAGAGAGAGAGAGAGAGGCGGTGGTGGGTTGTTTTCTTATTTATTTTTAATTAAAGTCAATAATAAAAAATCCTTAAAATGTAATAAAAATGGAAAAATAAATTAAAAAGGGCAAAATAGTCATTTCAGATCCGTACAAATAAAAATAGAAAAATAAATTAAAAATGGAAAAATAAATTAGATTAATGGCAAATAAAGCACGAATAAAAAAGGAAAGTGATCAAATGTGAACAAAATAGATGTCAATTAGGCTGTAACCTGCTATTACAGGTCGTAAGGATGTATCATGAACAAAATAGATAGTTCAATGGCAAATAAAGCACGAAAAAAAAGAAAGTGACTAAACGTGAACAAATCAACTAGTTGGTTACCCTAATAAGTCATTTTCCCGTTTTTTATTAGTTGAAATTGCATAGTTTTCCGAAACATTAGATACTATTGGTTGACAAATGCTTTGACTTTTATTAAAAATATGTCTAGGGTGTATCTTTAGTAGCACCCTTATTTTTTTATTAATAAAAATTTACAGAAATGCTATCTTCTTTTACCAAAAACAAATATATTAAAGAGTCTAATTTTTTACTTTTCTTCGAGACTCAGATCTGCTGGATCAATCACCAAAATGAAAAGGGCAGTCTGTGAGTTATGGGCTTTCCCACCAAAACAAACCGCAAAATACTTATGTATATAAATTCCATCAAAAATAAGAGAAACACGTAAAGGATCAGACAATATGATCGACATGGAATATGCAACGTTAATAAAAGAAGGGGTTATTGTCATCAAAACCCTATAAAGTCATGTTTTTGGTTTTAAATGGTTCCTAAAGTATTTTTTATGCATTTTAAGTCATCGAAGTATGAAATTATATGACATAAAAACCCTTTTGCGAATATTTAAGGGGTCATCCGGTCAAATGAAGCTGATGTAGATTTTTACCATATAAAGGGATGACGTGGACTTTAAACAATGGCTGAGTGGACTCATATAAAAGTGGGGTTAGTCAGATTCACAAAAAAACCATCTGGCTTACTAGCAAATCCATTCATTTCACTTTCTCTGTTTCTTCTCCCACAAATCTTTTACGCAACACCCACCATTACAATTTCTTCTCTGTAATTTCATGCAATACACCATTTTGATTATTGGTTCTTTTAGATTCACAAAAATGAAAAATCTATGTAATCCCCATTTTTATAATCGATTTCTTCATTTGATTTCAGAAAAAGTTAATCAGTTTTACCCACTTTGTTTATCTGCGTTTCTCTTTTCTTTGTTACGAACACCCTCAAGGTTTACAATATCTTCAATCCTGTCAGCTGGATTAGTTAATATGATGTTTTGTCGCAGGCTTTTAATTCAAAGTCGAAGCGTTCTTGGATTCATCAAATCCACCATGTTAATTCACAACTACAATATATCCCCACCTCAATTTTTAGGATAGCGATGTATAAATCAAAATCGAAAACCCTTTTGCGTTACCTATCTAAATTGGGGTTCAATCTAGAACTTTTAGAACTTTTGTCTGTTAGGTGAATGTGAACATTTTGAAGTTGTTTTTTCAAAGTTCGGTGAAGATTTTGTTTTTTTCAAATATGGGGTGTAGATTTATTATATTATATACATTCTCAAATGTATATAAATAGGTGATTCTAGTTTGTAGAAACATGCACCACAACTCAATACCTATAAGAATTGAGTGTATCTCTTGTAATCTCCTCATTCAAATAAAATCTAGTTGTAGCCCGTGGACGTAGGATTTGCACCGAATCCGAACCACGTAAAAATCCTTGTGTTCTTCTTGCTTTATTTTCGTGAGTTTGTGTGTGTGTGATAGTGTGTTTCCGCTGCGTGTACCCGGTCCGATTCCTAACAACTGGTATCAGAGATTCGGGTTTTGGAGGAGGTCTCGGTTTTAGAAATTAGAGTATGCTCTGTGGTTGCAGTTTTGTCTGATCTTCCACATCAGAAACTAATTTCTATTAATCGTATTAAAAGGTATCTTGGTACTTTGAAGGGTACTGTTTTGTCACACAAAAGTACTATAAAATATTTGTCTCTTGTTTGTCGTAATGGCTGAAGACAAGGTTGTAATCGAGAAGTTCAACGGTTCTGACTTTAGTTGGTGGAAAATGCAAATAGAAGCATTGTTATGTCAGAAAGATTTGGACATGGTACTTGGAGACAAACCGGAGAAAATGGAAAAAGCTGCTGAAGATGCATGGAACTCAAAGGACAAGAAAGCTAAGGCGGTTATTACGTTGTCGTTGGAAAGGAGCGTTGCTTTCAACATCATGAAGGAAACCACGGCGCGTGGTATGATGGATGCTCTGACGAACATGTATGAGAAACCGTCGGCGGCTAACAAGGTGTTCTTGATGAGGGAGCTGTTCACTACAAGGATGAATGAGGAAGGCTTAGTTACTGTTCACATTAACAATCTAAATTCAATTCTGTCCAGATTGTCATCTGTGGGAATTAAATTTGATAACGATACTCAAGCTTCACTGCTACTAGCTTCACTACCTGATAGCTGGTCAGGAATAGTTACTGCTGTTACGAGTTCAGTGGGGACCAGTGGTATGACGTTTGAAGGGGTTCGAGATTTGGTTCTAGGCGAGGATACCAGACGCAAGAATCAAGGTGGCTCGTCTTCTTCTGAGTTATTAAATATCGGAAGAGGTAGAGGGAATAACAGGAATAGTGGGAGCAGTGGGAGTCGGGGAAGAAGTTCATCTAGAACTTGGAAGAATGTGAAGTGCTGGAACTGCCAGGAGGTGGGACATGTTAAGAGTCAATGTCCAAAGAAAGAATTGAACATTGCTGGTGCCGAGAGTGTGTCTGAGGATGATGCACTGATACTAAGTATGGAAAGTTCTGTAGACTCTTGGGTCATGGATTCAGGGGCTTCGTTTCACGCCATGGACAACGGAGAAATGATGGTGAATCTAAAAGAAGGAGATTTTGGGAAGGTACGGTTAGCAAATGACGAGATGCTTCAAGTAACGGGCATAGGAGATATTGATCTGGTTACTTCATTGGGAACTACATGGAACCTGAAGAATGTCAGGGTGATTCCGGAGCTGAAGAAGAAATTGATTTCTGTTGGTCAGCTGGATAAACAAGGACTGGAAGTAAGGTTTGGTGGTGGTAAATGGAGGGTGGTCAATGGTAATTCGGTGATTGCTCAAGGTATGAAGCGTGGGTCATTATATATGGTTGAGGTACCTGCTGAGGGAAGTATGACCGTCCCTGTTAAGCATAACAAAATCTGGTTCGCTAAATCTAGTGCTAAGAGAGTTCATTTTGCAAACATGAAGTCTGGAGCCAAAGAGATGTTAGCTGAACGAGTCGGAAAGTCTAAACCATTCAGGGGATTTTGTGACAGTGGGAGCACGGGGTGTGTTCCGGGTACAGTTACAAAGAGCCGTTGGGTTTTGAAGACTAAGACTGAAAAATTCTCTCCTGTTGGAAGTTTGCAAAGTTTGGAGAGTGTTAGTGGTCCTCGGTGTATCTCTGGAGCTGGTGGAGTGTCCAAACCGGTTGAGACAGAGGATGAGTCGGTGGTGGGATTAGCCACGGCTGAGTTGGAGCTAGTGGGAGCTTCAACTGGCCCTTCTAGTACTTGAAGATGAGGGGCGGCTACAACTAAGGGAATTTGACTGGGTCTTAGCTTGTTCTTGGGAACTGGAAGCTTAGAAGACTTGTTATGTTAGGAGATTAATGAGAGATGTTCAAAATCTTCAAGTGGGAGATTGTTAGGTGAATGTGAACATTTTGAAGTTGTTTTTTCAAAGTTTGGTGAAGATTTTGTTTTTTTCAAATATGGGGTGTAGATTTATTATATTATATACATTCTCAAATGTATATAAATAGGTGATTCTAGTTTGTAGAAACATGCACCACAACTCAATACCTATAAGAATTGAGTGTATCTCTTGTAATCTCCTCATTCAAATAAAATCTAGTTGTAGCCCGTGGACGTAGGATTTGCACCGAATCCGAACCACGTAAAAATCCTTGTGTTCTTCTTGCTTTATTTTCGTGAGTTTGTGTGTGTGTGATAGTGTGTTTCCGCTGCGTGTACCCGGTCCGATTCCTAACATTGTCGCTACCTGTTGTAGTTCTAAAAAGAATGGTAGCAGTAAACCTAGTTATGTATCAGATTATTCAACAAAATTCGAAAGTAGCGTGAATGAAAACAATGTCGAGAAGATTTATGTGCAGGGTGTTGATGATTTAAATGAAAACATGTTGGTAGTAGTAGATAATAATGATGAAGTCGTATGTAGTGATGGGTAATAATCTAGGAACAAATGTACAAAATGTGAAGTGGTAGATAGAGATGGGGAAGAATCTAGGTTAAAAGAATGTACAAAATGAAAATTCAGTCTCGTTGGATCCAACAAACAATACGGAATCAGAGATTGAGAAAGAAGCTTGGCGGTTGTTGAAATAGGCAGTTGTAACATACTACAACAGCCCAGTGGTGACGTTAGCAGCCAATGATACTGAAGATAAAAAATCGTTATATGACGATTATATTTTCATTTGAGATTTTGTACCTTCGTCTTTGGATTTCTTGCGAAGGGGAGAACGAGAGCGTTAGAAACTTCCTCCTCCATCTGCATCTATACTTATAGGTAATTTTGGGAATTGTGAATGCGATTATATGTACATAATTGTTCATATATCAAATTCACAAACCTTTCAAACTCTATTAATGCTTTTTTATTGTTTCTTAAGAGTTGGGAGAAAACAAAAGACTGTTACACCAGAAGAGTAGAAAGAGACAGAGGGCAATCGATGGTGTCTGCGACATCAATAATAGCAGTGGCGTTCGATGGTGGTTATGGTAGCCGGCAAGAAAGAGACGAGTGTGGCAGTGTGTGTTCAACAGAATAGGGAGAAGACACAATACCACGTCAACAAAAATTGTCTACGTGGGTACAATTGTACACATCAACCAAGTCAATGAAAACCTACCTGATAACCGGATGTGATCCTCTTTTGGGCATGTCATTTAACAATATAATGGTCTAAAAAGCATAGATTTTAGTACAAGGACCATTTAAAACTAAAAGTAAGAGTTTGTAGGGTTTTATTGACAATAACCCTAAAAGAAGATTCAAAACAACGGCTTGTTGCATTTAACAATAATAGCCTAAAATATGAAAAAAAAAAAAAGGTTTTTATCGCACGAGTTTTTGACCAAATATGTGTATTTTAAAAAGTTATTTACCAAAATGATTTAGTTTTAAAAATATTTACCAATAGAGTGTTTTTTTTAACTTTTTCAAAATTTCAAGCTATTTGCTTTAACTTTTATTTTTTTATTTTGAATCGTTGTTTTGTTTTGACTTTTATTTATTATTAATTTTATTTTAAATAATTTTTTTTAATTTTTATTGTATTATGATTAACTATACAATTCAAAACACTTGGTTCTCTAATTTGGGCTTAAAACAAACAAGTATCGGCACTTTGGTATGTCTAGTGCATATGATTTTAATCAAATAACACTACAAACTAGACAATTTTCTTTTTGAAGGACTAACGTAAACTATTCCCATTAGTACCTAAAGTCGTAAACTATTCCCATTAGTACCTAAAGTCGCCTAATGTGGGGACTGAACATAATTTCTCACACAGGAGTAACCGATTTGTCAACAAGATATTAACTAGTTCATAAAATTATGAAATTTAACTTAACTCTTACAAATTGGATAGAATATGAAATTTAATAAACCGTCGTTTATAATTGGATAGATAACTTAACTTTTACACATTGTTGAAAAGATAGAATTTCCTACCCCTTGTTGTTTGCCGCAAATTAGAGAACGGTTTGGGTCGGTTCGGTTTCTAATGGGTCGGTTTTTCTACAGAAACCGAACCCGACAGTTTTGGTTTTAAAAAATTCAAACCTGAACCGCAGGTTTTTGTTTTGGTTTCGGTTTTGTCGGTTTTTCTCAGTTTCCGGGTTAAGTTTTGCTCATCCTAAGAGAACCTAAAATAATAATTAAGTATCTTGAATTATATAGTTAATCATAATACAATAAAAGTTAAAACAATCATTTAAAATAAAAATAAAAATAAATAAAAGTCAAAATGATTCAAAATAAAAAAATAAAAGTGAAAACAATAGCTTGAAATTTAAAAAAAAAATTAAAAAATTAAAAAAACACTCTTTTGGTAAATATTTCTAAAACTACTCCATTTTGATAAATATTTTTTTAAAATACACCTATTTAGTCCCTCCACCTAAAATCCCCCAAAATGCAATCTTGTCTAAACAATATTATTACAATTTAGAAGATAGGGAAAACCATATAATGATCGACATACCCAAAACCGCTCAATTGGACCAATCAACATTCCATGCATCCCAACGTATGTAATCATTTAAAAAATGACTACAAAAATGTTTAACCGATAATACATGCTCAAAACTATTTACATGATGAATTTGTTGGTGATTTTAGTGTCATCAAGTCATTTTATGTAATTGAAACTTGTAACACCCGTTTTCCGGAACGTTCGTTTTTGTCGGAATAATTATTTTTAGCGAATAATAATAATAATAATTAATAATATGCGACGTTACATTGTGTTATGTAAGTCATATCTTGAATAAACGTACATCTTGAGACCTTTAAATTAGACATAATTGCTAATGTAAAATCGAGGTCGTTTTGGTTAATTTACAATTATACGCCAAACACTAATTGTTTAAAGAAATATATGAGTTGTCAAATGAATTAAAAACTAGTTAGTTTATAAATATTTGGCAATAGGATTTTTATGACCATTTCCTTTGTAAAAAAAAAAAGGGGGGGGGGGGGGGGGGGGGGCTTAAGTGTCAATTCTAAATCATGGAGAGGCATAAATGTCAATTAGAAAAATTCTTGAATGATTGGGGCAATTTCTTCCCGTCCAATTGCTAGCTAAATTACGTGACTTTCTAATTTCCTCACCCTAGAAATTGTTCCATAGTGGTGCTGTAATCTCTTTCTTTCTCAATCATTTTGTTGTTGCCGCAAGCTGTCTTTTCCTCTCTCTCGTACTCTCTTCTTGTCCTTTGCTGCTGGTGTGTGCTCAAAAGGTTCTAGAGGAAGGTGAAGGTCATGGTGATCGAGTATAGGCTTGGAGGAATGAAAGGTATTATGGTTCTTGTTTCTTGTTCTTGAATTTTATCTTGATGTTCTCTGGAACTTTTATGATCTTGTTGTTGTTTGAGAGGTAGATGACTCAAATGAACTAAGTATTCTGATTTTATTATTGCTACTGAACTTAGTTCAGACCTCATGGGTCTTAATTCATGTCTTAATGGGTTTAGGAATTGAAATCCTAAACCTTAATGTTATTTTGGGATTTTCGTATTTTTCACAGTTTTGGACATATTCTTAGAAAATTCGTATAAAATCGTGTGTTTGGCCGTTTGGGGTGAATCATACCTTTCTGGAACGGTATACGTGTCTAGTTTCTTGTTCCAGAAGGCCTTGGTTTAATTTGGATCCTAAGTTATGCGAATTGTGCAATATTCACTGACTTATCCAAGTTCTGTCAGATTTGGTCCCCTGTCTTGATTAATTCATTATAAATTGTACAAACATCTTTTGGGAGCAAGGCCACTTGCCTTAGTTCGCTGTTGAAGTCTAGTTTGTCCTCCCCAAATTTCAGAATTCAGTTCTTAACCCATTTTGATCGATTACTATTTCTTCAAGGATGGTTCAGTGGGTGAACTGATTGTATGAGTCAACTTTGGTGATTTTTCGTTTATTCTTGGAAGGGGCAAATGACATGAGGTCAGGCCCTGTGACATCCTGCTTGGGTCTAGTTTTCACATGATTTTTATTGGATTTTATGTTTAAACTCTCATTGGTTTAATATTACAAATCTTGTCGTGGGTCTAAAAATCAGCTTTGCTGTTAAGTATTCTTTTGTGGGTTTTGGTCGTGGTTGCGGCTTAGAGTTCGTAGTGGGTGTTATATGCTTATTAAAGATAATTAATAAACCTCAATGATGTAATTATAAGGTAAAAGGAGGGTATAGTGGGACACGGTATGTGTCGAGTATCGTGAAAATACATGTATACTTATATAATTATAAGTAATAAATGTAAACGTTGATTCGTTTTAAGCAGTACCATGTGGAATGTAGGTTCGGGAAAGAAGAAGAGTTCTTGAGTATCACGTGCTTGTGTGTGCGACCTACTTTTACGCATAAGGTGAGTGTTATGTGGATTTTCGGGTACATAGCAAAATGAATTTTATTAAAGAATGTTTTGGGAGTCAAAATGGTTTTATGAAAATTGAAATGATTTAACGAAAATGAAAATGATTTAATGGAACTGGAAATGGTTTTGTGAGATTGGAAATGATTCCTATGAAATAGTAAGGATAATGTATACAAAAGATAAATGAGAAATACAAGAAAGTAATAAAGCAACCGAGCCCTGTTGATGAGTTTAGAAGTATCCGGATAAAGACCACGGCCTGCTGCGGTAGGGGTGGCAAAAAGACACTACTGGGATGGTACCTCCCGTCGCGAAGTAGTTGTCTTACCTTGGTAGATGAATCTGTTTCATGCTATCGAGGAAGTAGTTATACGGGTGCGTCTCGTATAAAACCTACGGGTGCGCTCGTAGGAATGTACTATCACAAAATAAGGAATACATATGGGTGCGCTCATAGGAAATAAAATATTGGAAATCTAAGAATAATGTTATTATTGGAAAATTGTTTTGGGTCTAAACCCATAATGCTCACGAGACGTTATGTCTCACGTATATTTTTTTTAAAATGCTATGTACTCAGGTAAGCAGGAAGGGCGTTAAAAGATTCGGGTGTGGGACCGTAGCTTCTGTTGTACAAAGTGTAAAATAAACAGGTTTGAACTATGGTTATGATGCGAATTTGTGATGCCCCGTTTGTAAAAAAAACTTAAATGATTTGTATGACTAAATATTGTTATATAAGTTTGAAAAAAAATTGTGTAAAAAAATTAGGGTGTTACAATTTGGTATCAGAGCCATGGTTTAAGCGAATTAGGTTGGGTAACCATCCTAGGCTTAAACTAGTAGAGTTAGGGTTCTAGTTAACGGAGTAGTGTCGGTAATTTAAAGCGTTGAAACCCACCGAAATTGGTGAGTCAAGGGGTATTGTGATAACACCAGAGCCATAGTTCAAGCGAACTAGGTGTCAATACTTAAACCTAGACTTAAACTGTGTGGGAGGTAAGTAGGATACATACTCAAATATGAGATCGTGAATAAGTAGAAATGGGGGTAAACCCGAAACAGTTGAACATGAGTCCCGGTGGTAAAGCTGGAAGCAAATATGTATAGGTGATTATAATAATATGGGCCCGTACTATCATAATCACAGGATATATATTTGAGTCTGGTGGAACCACAAGGGAATCATGCGAATCTGTAAGGGATGGATGGAGAAGGTGTAAGTGACATAGGGTTAATATACCTATGTAATAAAATAAAGTATGATTGGAAATAAAACAGTGAAAGAGACAGGACAAGAATGTATAAAACTATTGAACATTTGAAATAGGGGAAATGGAGTTATATAGTATAAATATAAAAGAAAAAGGAAATGAGCTGAGTTTTGTAATTGTAGACGAACCCAATGATTATACGAAAAGGTAAAGAATAAATCTTGAGAAGTAACATGATGTGTCTCCCATGGACAACCAGGAGATCAAGGTATGTGTACTAAAAGTTGTGATAAAAAATGTTATTATAAAATGAAAGTAAAATACTTAATTAAGTATTAGATAAGGAATCAAAGGCAGAAATGAAAATTAAGAAATGGGAAGTTGTGACTTCCAAACCCGAAGGAAATACGACAAATAAAGACATCTAATGATTGAAGCAAATAGATACGTCATAAGTATAGTGCTATAATGAATAACATAACAAAGTAAGTTATCCGAATGGGAAAGAAATGAAAAATGGAAAACTGTTAAAGACAAACGATGAGGATAATCAGAGGAGTATAAGGAAAGTTATTAAAGAAAATGATGATGAGATGAATTATTATTTGGAATCAAATCCAATGATCACATAAAATAAGTATATGAAGAAATACAAATGATAAAAGGTTATCTCATGGTACGTTAACCAAGGATAACCAAAAGAATGTAGAAATGATTACTAAAGACTATAATCAATATGAAGTAGGGAATAAGAGAGAATGCCTAAATAAGTACTAGGCAAAGAATCAAATATGAGATAAAGAATGATAAAATAAGAATTATAATAAACAGATAGGAAGTTACTACTTCCGAGTGTGAATGAATATAACGGGTAAAAGTATCCAAAGATTGTGAGAAATGAATCAGTACATGGCAAGTAATAATGAAACGTGCTTATAGATGTAAAAGGATGAATAAGTTTTGGGACTGATACAATGTATAAAAGTATAAAGATGGTTATGAAATAGGTATTCTTATTAGAATACTATAAAGTGTGAAATAAAAGAGTGAGAAGTGAATTGGGGACCTCTAGATAAGCCTTGGAACGGACGTGGATAGGTGTGGATGGTAGTAGTAGAGTTCCTACTATTGAAAGCACAGGATCCACGTTCGAATCAGGAGTTGGTCATGAGGAATCCAATTAGCTGAGGGTGTGGGTAGTTATAACAAAATTAATAAGTAAAAGTAGAAACACATCGATACATGTGATCCATTACTATAACTTTATATTAATACATTAAGAAAAGTTTACAGAACTACTAACCTAATCTGAAGAATCAGAAGGAAGCGAAAAAAAATCTTCTACACTCCACTCTTTGTCATCATTAGGTTGACTTGTACCTTCTTGAGGATTTGGAAGGGGTATGTTTTCAGTTATTGGAGGAGGAGCTTCAAGATGTGGGGTCTCGATAGGGTTGGAACCCGTAACCCCATGAGTATGGGCTAAAAATTGACTCGTTTGGGGAGTGTGCAAGTAGGGAAGTAATGAGTTCCAATTCGGAACCAATTGGGGGTATCTATAAGAAGGAGGAAACCAGACTGGGTTACCTACAGAGCCTCCAAAATTCCCTTCACTCACAGGCTCGAGTAAACCAGGATTAATACTACTCATACCAGAATTAGATGGCAGAGATTGCTGCTGTGTATGAGTTCTTGATGAAGTTTCCCCCTTTTCCAGAAACTTTCTTTTCTTATATTCAACCTTATGAGCAGCTTGTATTAGTTTCTTTGTGCCGTCTGTTAGACCCGATTGTGATCCTTCAACTATTGCTTCTTTCTCCCTTTTTAGGTTGGGTAATAAATCTTTCGATAATCCTGCTGCTCCACTAAACTCGTTACCGAATTCCTGTGACATAAATAACTTTAGTAATTACAACTTTATGATAAAAAATAGCAATAATAATAAAAAATTTAATTCCTTACCTCAACACGATCAATAAGAGTTTGCAGACTCTTAAGTTGTCGTTGGGGCCAATGTTCGATACCTAAATCTCTACAGCGTTTTTTAACTGTGTCGATCCAATGTTGAGTTCTTTCGCAGCTTTCTCAATTGGTTCGTTAAAGTGTTCAGCTATTATTTCTCTACTTAATGAGTGTCTGAAACCTCTTCTACTGCCACCTACTGTGGTTGTCGGAATTGAAGGATTGAGTTCAAATGTATTATTATTATTATTTGGGATCATTTGAACATGATCCTGATTTTCTGAACCAAAGATGGACATTGATTCATTAAAATCAGTACCTTCTATCGGTGGTAATTGTTGATTTTCAACTAAAAACTCAGGATTCTGAAATCCTCCTAGGTTCCTCTGAATCACCTGAAGGTGATTTTGATATTGAAAACCAACCCCAAGTTCGGGATTCATTTCAATATTGATGTTATGAGTTGTTTGTAATTGACTTTCATTCTGAAAGTCAGTCATGAATTCTTGATTCGTGGGGATGATCTCACTACTCGTTGAGGGTACGTCGATGAATGGATTGTAGCCAGATAGATCATCCACAGATGGGTCTACGAATAACAATTGTTAGATGATAAAACAAAATTGAACATTCATAGAAGCAATCATTTAAAGAATTTAACCTGGTAGAAGGTATGGAGTCTGATCGAGTGTGAAGTCTAAAGGTGCATGCACTGCATCTTCTGAGTTAATATTTAGCTCGGGAAAAATTTCTGGCTCATCATTGAGTGGCTCTATAGGTAGTACATCTGGAAGACTGTAACAAAATTCAGAATCAAACAAAACATTAGAAAGAAAAATGAAAAAAAATAATAATAATGGATGTTTAAAATGTTAAGTTATTTGAACTCCAGTAAAGACGTCTGAATTGAAGAACTCTCTCCTTGTGAGAAACCAGATCCAGGGTTTGACATATTTGACATATTGCCCATTGAAGATCTGTTTTCCATGAGTCAACCTTAATTATCAGTCCGTTTATGAACAAACTAGTGATGAGAGAAAATGAGACCGAAGGATGAAGGTGGAAATGAACGATACTACATACTTGAATATATATAGCATCTTGTAGTTGAGATCGAAAGGACACCCTATGTCTTATTACTGAAAATTCCAAACTATCTACAGTGAATGCGACTCTTCACTAACCAAGTGCCGTTTCTTTTTCAAATCCGCTGTTTGTCTCTGGCGATAACGGAATATTGAGGAGACTTTCTGGAATAAAGGCGAATATAATGGTGTCGTTTACTGATTACTTTAATACAGACTGATGAACGCTGTTGATCAATAGTGATGCGATATCACATAAAAAGAAAGTGTTGGACTATAGGCCTAATGGGCTAAAGTTTAACTTATTTGGGCTCATATCTTTGGGCTAGTAGTTATGGGCAAAATACTAGACCAAAATGAAAATGAAAAATGGGTTGATATTTTCACGAATAATTAATCTTGTGGATTTATGAGCTAATGAAAGTTTCAACCTAGATTACCTATTGTCTTGATGTGGAATTTCGGGGACGAAATTCTTGTAAGTGGGGGAGAGCTGTAACACCCGTTTTCCGGAACGTTCGTTTTTGTCGGAATAATTGTTTTTAGCGAATAATAATAATAATAATTAATAATATGCGACGTTACATTGTGTTATGTAAGTCATATCTTGAATAAACGTACATCTTGAGACCTTTAAATTAGACATAATTGCTAATGTAAAATCGAGGTCGTTTTGGTTAATTTACAATTATACGCCAAACACTAATTGTTTAAAGAAATATATGAGTTGTCAAATGAATTAAAAACTAGTTAGTTTATAAATATTTGGCAATAGGATTTTTATGACCATTTCCTTTGTAAAAAAAGGGGGGGGGGGGGGACTTAAGTGTCAATTCTAAATCATGGAGAGGCATAAATGTCAATTAGAAAAATTCTTGAATGATTGGGGCAATTTCTTCCAGTCCAATTGCTAGCTAAATTACGTGACTTTCTAATTTTCTCACCCTAGAAATTGTTCCATAGTGGTGCTGTAATCTCTTTCTTTCTCAATCCTTTTGTTGTTGCCGCAAGCTGTCTTTTCCTCTCTCTCGTACTCTCTTCTTGTCCTTTGCTGCTGGTGTGTGCTCAAAAGGTTCTAGAGGAAGGTGAAGGTCATGGTGATCGAGTATAGGCTTGGAGGAATGAAAGGTATTACGGTTCTTGTTTCTTGTTCTTGAATTTTATCTTGATGTTCTCTGGAACTTTTATGATCTTGTTGTTGTTTGAGAGGTAGATGACTCAAATGAACTAAGTATTCTGATTTTATTATTGCTACTGAACTTAGTTCAGACCTCATGGGTCTTAATTCATGTCTTAATGGGTTTAGGAATTGAAATCCTAAACCTTAATGTTATTTTGGGATTTTCGTATTTTTCACAGTTTTGGACATATTCTTAGAAAATTCGTATAAAATCGTGTGTTTGGCCGTTTGGGGTGAATCATACCTTTCTGGAACGGTATACGTGTCTAGTTTCTTGTTCCAGAAGGCCTTGGTTTAATTTGGATCCTAAGTTATGCGAATTGTGCAATATTCACTGACTTATCCAAGTTCTGTCAGATTTGGTCCCCTGTCTTGATTAATTCATTATAAATTGTACAAACATCTTTTGGGAGCAAGGCCACTTGCCTTAGTTCGCTGTTGAAGTCTAGTTTGTCCTCCCCAAATTTCAGAATTCAGTTCTTAACCCATTTTGATCGATTACTATTTCTTCAAGGATGGTTCAGTGGGTGAACTGATTGTATGAGTCAACTTTGGTGATTTTTCGTTTATTCTTGGAAGGGGCAAATGACATGAGGTCAGGCCCTGTGACATCCTGCTTGGGTCTAGTTTTCACATGATTTTTATTGGATTTTATGTTTAAACTCTCATTGGTTTAATATTACAAATCTTGTTGTGGGTCTAAAAATCAGCTTTGCTGTTAAGTATTCTTTTGTGGGTTTTGGTCGTGGTTGCGGCTTAGAGTTCGTAGTGGGTGTTATATGCTTATTAAAGATAATTAATAAACCTCAATGATGTAATTATAAGGTAAAAGGAGGGTATAGTGGGACACGGTACGTGTCGAGTATCGTGAAAATACATGTATACTTATATAATTATAAGTAATAAATGTAAACGTTGATTCGTTCTAAGCAGTACCATGTGGAATGTAGGTTCGGGAAAGAAGAAGAGTTCTTGAGTATCACGTGCTTGTGTGTGCGACCTACTTTTACGCATAAGGTGAGTGTTATGTGGATTTTCGGGTACATAGCAAAATGAATTTTATTAAAGAATGTTTTGGGAGTCAAAATGGTTTTATGAAAATTGAAATGATTTAACGAAAATGAAAATGATTTAATGGAACTGGAAATGGTTTTGTGAGATTGGAAATGATTCCTATGAAATAGTAAGGATAATGTATACAAAAGATAAATGAGAAATACAAGAAAGTAATAAAGCAACCGAGCCCTGTTGATGAGTTTAGAAGTATCCGGATAAAGACCACGGCCTGCTGCGGTAGGGGTGGCAAAAAGACACTACTGGGATGGTACCTCCCGTCGCGAAGTAGTTGTCTTACCTTGGTAGATGAATCTGTTTCATGCTATCGAGGAAGTAGTTATACGGGTGCGTCTCGTATAAAACCTACGGGTGCGCTTGTAGGAATGTACTATCACAAAATAAGAAATACCTATGGGTGCGCTCATAGGAAATAAAATATTGGAAATCTAAGAATAATGTTATTATTGGAAAACTGTTTTGGGTCTAAACCCATAATGCTCACGAGACGTTATGTCTCACGTATATTTTTTTTTAAATGCTATGTACTCAGGTAAGCAGGAAGGGCGTTAAAAGATTCGGGTGTGGGACCGTAGCTTCTGTTGTACAAAGTGTAAAATAAACAGGTTTGAACTATGGTTATGATGCGAATTTGTGATGCCCCGTTTGTAAAAAAAAACTTAAATGATTTGTATGACTAAATATTATTATATAAGTTTGAAAAAAAATTGTGTAAAAAAATTGGGGTGTTACAAAACTAATATGCAAGCTAAGGGCTATTTAGTTTGTACTCTAATATGTATTCGGGTATGTGCGGAGTGCACGCATGTATAAGATCGAATGAATAGTCGGTTCGACGACAAGTCGGGGGTCCGGGGGCAGCTCCCCTGGGTTCGGGGTTTCCAAAGGGGCAGCGCCCTTTGGCGGGGTGTAGGGACAGAGCCCCTGGCTGAGGCCCCATAGTGGAAAAATCGAATTTCTTGAGGGTAATTATGGTAAATCTGACTAATTTTGTGAGTTTTGGAAACCATCGATTCCTTCATTAATTCGTGACTTGTTCCCAAAGAAACCGATGACGGCAACCCTAAAGCCCATGACGACTAACCCTAGACGAACCCAGATTACTCGTTTTGTTATAAAAACGGCTCTGCTCTTTGAGGAGTGGTACACACACCTTTTAGCTCTCACTTCTTCATACGAACAAAGATTTCCATAGCAATTTGGCTTACGTTTCTGTGCCTAGATTCGTAAGTGTCCCCTTGGGATTATCGTAGGCTGAATTTCTTGTAACCCGGGCATAGAGTAGAAATATCAGTTTGGAAAGTGTTCACATGATCCAAGGAGTATCCAGATCTCCACTCAAACCCTACCCAATTTCTTACAATCACCCAATTCCCTTCTAATATGACAATAGGAGCTGATGGTGCATGATGGCAACATAGGCATCCATCTCGGATGCCAGCAGCATGGGAATCTCCACACCGTGTAGCGTTAGACAAATAGTCATTCAGATACCATGTAATTTAATTGATTCTCCGGTAATCTTACTAACATCGTACAATGGTATAAATACAATGAGATTTGGGCCAAATGGTCGAACTATATGCAAATTCATATACGCCTACCTATAATCTATATAGTACACAATAATGCTATGAAGTCTCATGTATAAATACATGATAAAAATAATCAATAAAAGAGGATCAAATTATTCTCAATATCTATTAGAAACTATAACGGTTATAAAACATATCCATCATTAAAAAGATGGTAAATTGCACCATCTGGAGGGTCCACGTCGAATCCACTCCAAGGCTCATAACATAAGGGTAAATTGCAAAGTGCTAACAATATTTGGGCCTTGCCACGATTTGAAAGCTAAACCTCATATATGAAATTTCAAACCTCAATCACTAGACTCCTATCATGTGGTTATATGCACCATTCAACGTATCAAACATATTTCCTGCAACATATATCATCATTCTTTGTCTTCGTCAGATCCAAAATTTACATCAAAAGTGTTTTGTCTCTCAATTACAAATTACAAACCAATATTTCTACCAAATACCATGTTGCATAAATAGTTTCAACTACATGTGACATGTGTTACGAAGGACTTCTCCATTAACTGAATTTATAGATTTACGATGTTTTGCATGTCTTGTAACAACGAAAGTGTTGAATTTGTGCTACCTCTCTCACACGAAGAATGCAAAAACTATCTGCATAGCTTATTCTCATTGTACAGCCTATAAAGGGTAGCAAAGGATGCACAAATAACCAAATATTGAGGCGGCCAATGGCTTCTTGGTCAAGTGGTAAGACGTCGCTCTCCAACCTTGAGGTTGAGGGTTCAATCCCCACTATAATAGATTTGTCGTTCCAAAAAAAAAATATTGAGGCGACCACAACATTTATGCATAGCAGTTTAGAAATGTAACCATCTTGCAACTTCAAAACGTTAAGTGTTTTCACAATTTGATCGAAGTTATGACATGATAAGCAAACGATCAAACTTGTGAAAATTTTGTTCGGATTAGATATATTACCATAAACCAAACAAATATATTCTTGATTAGGTCAATATGTATGACAAGATAAAGTTATTTTTGTTATCTGATTATGCATATTTCGAAAATAGCATTTTTTTGGATAAAATATAACGATTATTCTAGTTAGCTTGTTGGAATATAGCAAATATGAGATAATTAGACTTACTACAACAATCGATTTTACTAGTTTGTTAACATAACTTTCTTGTGCTGTTTTAGATACATTTGTTATCTTGGAGGTTGATTTCGATGGTAATAAATGCTATTTATCTTGAAATTTTATAGTTGCTATCCATACGAACCGACTATTTTTATAACCCAATGTGGTGTCAATCTTTATACAAAAAAGAAGCAGCCAAAATTTACATTGAGGTGCAAATCTAAAATGAATATTCATAGAAACAATCAATCAACCAGCAAAACTAAGGCCTAATAAATCTTTTGGTGTCACCACATCCCATAATAGAAGAGGGCAATTTCGTCACTTTCTCGATCCCTTCTTCAAACACCGTCCCCATACCCATATAAAAATGGGACTCGATATGGCAATGGAACGCCCAAACCCCGGGATTATCTGCCACAAACCGCAGAGCAGTCCACCCGTACGGGTGGACAGGTACTGTATTCTTCATAATCGGGTCCACCAAATTATACTTTTTCGGATCCTCCGAAACATTAAACTTTCCGCTTCCATACCCAACAACCCAAAAGTCGTGCCCGTGCAAATGCCACGGGTGCGTCTCACTGTTGTTACTAGTCATCGTGTTTGCATTTTGAAGAATAATATCGACAGTCGTGTTGAATTTTAATCTATACACTGAGTTGCTAGTAGTCGCGTTCACGTTCGGTGCCACAGTATTTATATCATAAGTATGGTACCCGTCGATTACATCTGGCGGTGGGGTTTGTTCGAATGAATCCAGTAGATTTTGTTTAAGTGATACGAGATATGGGGTATGAGGAAGGGTAAAAGAGACATTATTAATTGACCATTTGACACTTCCGTTGATTCGGTTTTGTGTGTTCAAAAGAATAATCACCCGGTCTGACGTTTGTGGGACCGGGTGTATGTAGTTAGGGTGAGATTTGATTGCGAGACTTTGGTTCACTCTGGGTGAAATGTCGTTCCAAAAGGGCCCACTTGGTGGGACCGTGGGTGGGGACCGTTTTGGGTGGTTCGGGTAGTAGTTGAAGATGGCTAACGCATTTGGGGTTGTGTTGTTACGGCTAACCATTTTTGAAACCGCCCAGTAATTTCTTGATGGATCTTGGTTTGCTGTGATTAAAACGGAATAAGTTTCACCGGAGTAAATAAAAAGATTTTTTACGGTGAATGGTTGGACATAGTGACCATCGGCTTCAACAACTGTCATATTGTGCCCCTGTTTTTTTTTTCAAAAAAAAAGGTAAAATAAGCACTTTAGCTGTTTATTTATTTATTTATAGTTTTATTTATATATTTTTAATCACTAAGAAATAAGAATTTCGTTTTACCTCGATTTCGAAACTGAGAGCAGCCAAAGCAGTTAGGCTACCTATTCTTAGCCGGTAGGTTTTTCCGGGAACGACGGTGAGGACGTACGGCGAGCATTCAGGATTTGTGGCGTTACAGCTAGCGGCCTCGACTCCAGGTTTACTGCAATTGAATCTTCCTCTCCCTTGAATCATGAGTGACTGAAAAGAAAATAATAAGTATAATTATCAGATAATTAAACTTAATTTGCTTGAATTAAATTTGATAATCTGTAACTCATGAACTCAAGAGTGTTTAGGAACTGTGAAAATGTCATTGGATTCTTCTGTGTGGATTTAATTGAAAAACAATATAATATTATAGCATTTGAATACCTGAGGATCGCCGACCCAAACAAAGGGAACAGATGAAAGGCCGGCGGCCTGTTCGTATGTGCTTTTGTGATACCAGTCGTTGAGGATGATGCTTCTGTCATAGTCATAGGAGAACGGCTCGACTTCTCCGTCCGGCAGCGCCACCCGGATCGATCCGTATAGCCCTGCCTCTCGTTGCATCCCGTAATGCGCATGGTACATGTATGTTCCTGCCTGCACATTCAATCAATTATATAAATTTCACTTTTGTATCAACAAATCAATCAAATTATTAAAGTAGCTTTTTGTTATACACATGACACAGCTGTGTTTCTTTTTATTTAATCATGATATTTGACTTTTGTTGACTAGGTCAAGTTTTAGTTACGTTTTACGAACTCGTTAAAATACTATCAGACTTGATTATCAGTTTCATCAAGGTACATGCTAAATGAAACATCACAAAGTGTTATTGAAGATTTGAGGTAATGTATTAAAACGGTAATGCATACTTTTAACTCTAGATTAAACTTTATACAAAATCGTTGATATTTTCTAATACAGACAGTAGTAAACTGTAAGATTGGGAATATTTACTTACCCTGTCAACAACAAACATGTATCTAAAGGTGTCTCCTGGTAAAATAGGGCATTGAGTAACGCCTTCCGTTCCATCAGCCCATGGAGTTCCAATCTGCAAATCCATTAATCAAATCAAATCAATGAAACCTTCAGAAGCTAAATACATCGATTCAAATCAGCCGGTGTGTTCGTGTACCTGTCTGATACCGTGCCAGTGAATGGCGACATTTTCTGTCACCAAACTGTTCTTAAGGTCGACGATAATGGTGTCTCCTTGCTGCGCCCGAATCGTCGGACCAGGTGTTCTTCCATTAATGGTAATGACAAGCTTTCTGAAGCAATCCGGCGATTTGAATTCGTACTTAACCTCCCATCTATGATGTCGAATCCTGGCTTCGACGATCGAGTTGACGCTCAGAATCGAAAGCAACAATACACATAACAATGGCAGATTTATCGTCATTTAGTGTCTGTTTATGGCGAAGTGGGATTGTGTTCTGGTTGCCCCTGGTTCTGTCGGTTTTTCAATGAACTTTGAGCAAGTGAGATCTATGAGACAGAGTATATTAGTATATATATATGGGGGTGGTGGGAGCTGTTGTTGGAAATTTCTTTGGGGTTTCTTTCCGGGTTGTAAATGTAATGCGTGAAAGTCGCACTTTTACTTTATCCGCACTGGATAATTGACTTTGAACGAGCGAGTAGATTGCTAATTTAGGAAGGGAGGAAATTTCTATGACTTTAAATGTATATTATCAAATATTCCAAATATATATATATATATATTTAAATACAAATGATCTTAATACGAAATAAATATCTACAACGTAAATCGATTGTCAACCAAAGCTGGTTCAAACATTAAAGTAGATATTAAAGGTTTGGTCGTTCATAGTATTTGTGGTACACAGTACACACTATCTAATATTCCAAAAAAATATATTTAAATATAAATGATATTAATACGAAATTAATATTTACAACATAAATGTTAACTCTGAAGGTATCGATTGTAAAACAAGACAGGTTAAAAGTAGATATGAATTCTATGAGGTTTTGTCATTATTATAAAAAAAAGTATTTTTAAATTGGTAACACGCTATTATTATGAAGTAACCATAATACTTCTTAAAAATAATAAAAAAAAGAGTATATATCAAATAATATATGGCATGTTGGTGATTGTATATTACCAATGTGTATTTAAGTGTAATAGATTAACTTGTTGACCAAATGTAATTTTGACAAACATTAAACAAGTAAAGAAAGTGCGAAGTGCACATTTGTTTGAATTTGATCAAGATTCAAAGTACACTGTCGTTTAGGGGCGAAGCTCCTAAACTAAGGGGGGTCCTGGGGCAGTGGGGTCCAAGGGGCAGAGCCCCTGGCTGGCGTCGAAAACGAATCAGAAATTCGTATTTTCCAAAAATTGCCCAATTTATGAACTTTGTGTTCACACGACCCGTGTGAGCACAAAGCTAATTGGAAATCGATTGTAATTAGACATCACACGACCCGTGTGAATGTCAAAGCAATTTGTATCCGAGAAAGTACACGACCCGTGTGCGGGTCAAAGCAATTTGCAACTGAGACACCAGAACCACACGACCCGTGTGACGTGCCCAGTGACAGTTTTTCTGTCGGTTTTTAATAAGTTTTATAGCCGTTTTTGGTCATTTTTCTGGTACAAAAATTCATATCTTCTCTAATTCTCTGTTCTAGAATTCTCTCTGAATCTTATCCAATCAAATATTCAATCATACTATTGAAATACTTTGATTTGAAAGTGATTATATACGATTTTCAGGGATCCAAGCTATTGTATTACCCCCAATTTCTTACATGGCAAATTACACCGTAGGTACAAAATTTTGTGCCCAAAGAACCGTTTTAGGCTTTAGGAAAACTATAAATACTTACCTATAAATACACATATATACGTTTTCATTTATGTTATATTTTCTTCGTCTTTTCTTAATGTCTTAAAAATCGATAACATCTTACTTTTGCAGATTAATTCATCGTGTTTACCAAAATTCATCACAAGTACTAGTTTAATGACAGGGAAGACTCTAGCTTTTCATCATTAACTTATACCATATGCTATAAAATTTCTTTATTTTAAAAATATATGAATTTACAACAACCATCAATTAATAACTGTTTCTTTTATTTGGAAAGTTACAAAAAAGAGATTTAAGATGTTCATACATATATACACAACATCAAACAATAGTCTTCATTTAACCCCTTCGTTATTATTTGTAAAGTTTTATTTTCTTGATGTTCATATACAATATGCACAATATTAAACAACCGACACAACTAAGTTGCTAGACAACACCACCTTTTCATTTCTTACTAAGGTCGCATATTCAAGCTCTTGACACATTCAATCGATATGGACCATTGGAAATGTCCAACTTTGTATTAGTATGATGGTGGGTGGTTAAACAATTTATTTATTTGTAGGATATTTTAGTTACGATATTGTTGATTTTATAACTGTGACATGTTGGTATTATTTGCTATATATTGACCATTTGTCGAAAGTTTGCTTTAGTGTAAGATGTATTGTTTTGCTTGTAATTACATCGATGCATATTTGCATTCATGCTTCTTACTATTGCTAATTATAATCCTAAAATGTCTTATTTACCCGATAATGTTGGTTTTGGTTCTCTCTGTTTTGCATAAATGCGGACTCTCGTTGTTTCACTATATGTGTGTATGTTTTCATTGTACTTTTCACAATTTCCCAACTAGATGCTTGCACTTTCCTTGAAGAGAAAATCTTTCTAAAATCATAAAAAATACAATATAATGTATGAGAAGTGATTCGTACACAACAATTTTTCTCCATATACAACAATTTAACATTGTTAATGCATAATGTACAACACTCCTAAAACATGAATTGTTGTGTACGGAGAAAAATTGTTGTGTACTGATCATTTCCGATAATGTATAGATGCACCACTTGTGATTATGTGTGTTGTGTTAATGTGATATTTGGGACAAAAATGGAAGAAAGTTGCATGTTCTAATCGTCAACAAATTCACGGATTATTTGGCGTAACTTTTTTCTAGGAACTATTTGTGGAAAGGAGAAAAGTAAGATACGTTATATTATTATATATATATTATTATACTTGCTTTACTTAGAAGATGTAGCGTTTACCAAGACCATGTCAAATGACATAGTTATTGCTTTATTGGACTTGGTCAACTTACACGAGTTTTGTGCAGGCAAGGCTCGATGCTTAGTGGAGAAAGTTAGTAACGATGTTGATTTATAATATTTTGTTTACAATAATTTGTTTTTTTCTCATACCAAATCCAATTGCATGATATCTTGTTAAATTGGTAGGAAGTTACATAAAATAACGTGTCAACCCTATTAGCGAATACTTATTTATTGTCCAAGTAATTACAATAGCATTTGGAAGATGCGACAAAAAGATATGTTTAATAGAAAATAAGTTTTTCTAGAACAATAAGAAAACTATAATTAAAAAAGGCAACGTAGAAAATAAAACTCTCCATGCCAGAATTTGAAAATGAAACCAATAACCGCAATACAAAACTCCAAAGCATGACTTAACTGTGAGGGAAGATCGCAAAGTATGAACGAGCTTTCAAAAAATCCGAACTTGCAAGATCACTTAATAGCAACCAACCTTCAAAATACTCAACATGAGTTCGTTTGACCGGACAACATAATATGTATTACTTTAAAGTTTTATATAATAGATATATTACATACGATTCTAATAATTTAATCTTTTTAGTTAAATTAAAGGGTTAAAAACATAAAAATCATTATTGTTAGACCAATATCCAGTTTAAACGACTGTATTTTTTCTTCTTCTAGAAAATCATTCATACTTTCGAAATATTCCATCACGATCACTATTATCTGTTGATGTCTGTTTTGCAGGTTTAGAGTTTTTTTTTCTAAAAACCCAATCATATTTTTAAGAAAATTCCATCCACATCACTATCCATTTTTTGTTTTTTTAGATCTTATTGTTTATCACGAAAACTTGATTATATCAAACTTTATAATTTTTGGAGTAATTTACAATTTTGGTCCCTTTGGTTGTCCCAAAATTTCACTATTGGTCATCTTTTTGGTTTTTCACGTTCATAGTCCCTGAACTACACTTTTACTTACACTATTGGTCCCTTGGCCACGTAAAAAGACCAAAATACCTTTTTTAATTTCTTTTTCTTTTTTCTTTTGAAATATTATTATTTTGGTAATTAAAAAAAAAGAAAAATTCAATCCCCACCCCAACCCTACCCCACCTGCAGATCTATGACCAGCATTCGCGAGCAAGATCTCATACCGTCGGAAAGCGTTGCTGATCTCCGATGCATCGCCGAGCGTATGTTTACTGCCGGTTACTCTAGAAAATGCGTTCAGGTGTATGGAAGCGTACAGAAGTCTGTGGTGGATGGGAGCTTCAAGAAGCTCGGTGTTGAGAAACTGAACATCGACGATATCCAGACGCTGGAAATGGGAGGCGTTGAACACCAAAGTATGCATTAGAGTTTTGTTTGCAAGCAAGAAGAAAAGCTTATGCTTTTTTCGTTTTCTGGTTCTCCCTTTCGACGTTGCCAGCAAAGCACAAGCAACGATTGTCTCTTCTCCACATGGAATTCACGAACAGGAATCCTCTTCACCAAACACTCAGCTTGACTTTCTGTAAAGTTACTGAAAATCAACAGGTAAACCATAGCAGAAACCGAATCATAGAATATTAATCCGCCGGTTATTCTAGTTAAGTCACCCTGTTCCACTCGATTCTATATCTCCGGCTGCCGGAAAGTGAAAAAGGGGAATTAGACAATATTAATCAGTCTCCAAAAGTGCTTGAAGGTATGTTTACAGAATCAACAAAAAGTACTTTTCTAAATCCTTCTTCTTCTTCTTCGCAATAACGCCTTTTTCTAAGCTTGTGATTTTGATGCTTTCAAACCAAAAATAACACTATCTGCATCGTTGTTTAGCTAGGTTCAATCGTGTTTTATATGGATTTTAATCTGGTCACGATAAGAGGTTTAAAAATAAAAAATAAGTCATCGCCATGCTTTGAGACGAACAGCTAAATGAAGAGGTGTTTCACGACCTGGAACATCGCGTCAAACAATTACGGCGGACACAACATCGGCATTTGACTCGGCGACGATTGATTCGGACTCAGTAGTCACATCACCTGCTTTTGCCAAGCGAGGGAGGATGGCGATAATGTTCTTAAGGGCTGTATGGTCACTACGTACCATGGCTAAATGAGCAGGACTCTGGGAGTATTTTGACCAAAGGTTGTTGAGAGAACTCCTTAACGGACGGGAGCATGCCCTTGTAAACTGATCTCCATCTCGTTTATCAAAGAAAACAGCTCATTCGCAATTTCTAGGTTTTTCCCAGGTTGTTCATCCCCAAATCTTCATCCAGAGAGAGAGGAGGGCTTTTGGTTTTTTTTCTTTTTTTTTAATTACCAAAATAATAATATCTTTAAAAAAAAGAAATTAAAAAGGGTAGTTTAGTCTTTTTACCTGACCAATAGACCAAATATGTAAGCAAACGTGCAGTTCAGGGACCATAAGCGTGAAAAACAAAAAGGATTACCAATAGTGCAATTTTGGGACAACCACAGGTACCAAAATTGTAATTTACTCTAATTTTTGTCATCTCCAAACAAACATCTATATCACATTTGACTAAATTGACCCAAAATAGTCAAAAAAAAGTTTAATGTATGGAAAACAAGAGAACATTTTCTAAAAATGAATAATTGTTATGCAAAGCATCAATCTTAGTTGTACTAGAGGGAATCCAATATTCTATAGTCACCTTGAAGAATTTTGGAAAATACGGATGCTTTTTTAAAACCACTTAGGCTCCGTTTGGTTTACAGGATTTTTTAGGATTTCCATTTTAAATCCTGAGAAATCCTATGTTTGGTTGGTGAATAAGCATGGAATTTAAAATGATATGATTTTCTAAAATTACTCAAAATCCCAGGAATGCAGGATTTGTAAATACATTGACCCCCCCACCCCCCTTGCATTTAAAATTCCATGAATGAAAGATTTGTTTTTCACATTCGGCCACTACACCACTAATGTCACCTCCACCTTTTGACACCCACCGTAGAGGCTGCCTCTACCTCTGGCCACCCTACTACTGACACCGCCTCCAACTCTAGCTACCTTGTCGTCGAAGGCGCCTCAACACTGGCCACTCCACCACCGCTACCGCGTATACCTCCAGCCACCCCACTACTATTGCCACTGCCGCCTTGATCTCTAGCCACCTCATCGCCACCGACGCCGCCTCCACCTCCGGCTACCTCATCTCCAGCTTCCACCTCCAGCCACTTCCACTGGCGCCGACCCGTCCACCCCATCACCGTCATAGCCTCCATCTCTGGCAACCCCATCGTCGACACTGGCTCCATTTCTGGCCACGCTACCATCGTTTCCTCCGTCTCCGACGACACCACCGTTGACGCGCTACCTCCCGCCACCACACCACTGACGTTATCGCCTCCACCTCGGACAACACCACCGATGTCGCCACCACCACATTTGGCCCCTATCGCTCCGCTGATGCCACATCGACCTCCAGCCACCCCACCACCGCATCCGTCTCCACCTCCGGCCACCCTACCGTCGACGCCGACTTCACCTTCAGCCACCCTATCGTTGACGTTTGTTCTACCGCAGATTTCGTGTCAACTATTCTGTTATCAGTTCTCGGTGATTGGTTAACGATAATTTAATGTTGATGGTTCTAATGTTTGTTTTTTCAATTTCATAAAGGTTTTGATATCCAACCAAACGGGTCATGGTATTTTAAATCCTAGGATTTTAAATTCTGAAGGATTTGAAATTGCATTGAATTTAAAATCCTAGCGTTTGAAATCCACGAACCAAACACACCCTTAGGTTTTGTTTGGTGTCCAAACCGTAAAAGTAACTTTTAACTTGTAAGATAATTATCATGAAACACCAAAATACAATAACTTATTCATCTTAGGTGGGGGGAGTAGTTCCCTCCCATCCCACTGAACCCACGCGCCATGTTAGTTTTTCTCTCTCCTCTCACTTCCATCTTTCCCCATCTTTCACCAATCTTTCACTCATGGAACCAATACCCACTGAACCCATTGAACCCACGATGCCACATCAGATTTTTTATTATTAAATTCATTTATTAACTAAGAAAATTAATTTAACATCTAATTTAACATTCCAAATAATATTAAAATGTAATAAAAATTAAAAAAAGTCACCATTACAAAACTAAATACTGAAATTAAATCCTAAATCCGAGAAATTAAAATTCAAATAAGGGAAATTGAGATCTAAATACGGTGTGTGTGTGTGTGTGTATATATATATATATATATATATATATATATATATATATATATATATATATATATATATATATATATATATATATATATATATATATATATATATATATATATATATATATATATATATAGGAATAGGTTCAAATGAGAACCATTAAAAAATTAAGAACCAATGAGAACTAATATTAGCCCTTGATATTTTTAAGTTCCGATCAATGGTTAAAAACAAAGAGGGACACAATGGTCATTTGAGGATTTTAACATAAAAACTTATACAATAGATCTAAAAACCAGATTGAAACTTCTTCCACTCAAAAACTCTCTCAAACCTCCAAGAACACACATTCAAACTCCAACACCACAGCCACCATCGGCCGCCACCTGCCACCACCACTGGGCGCCGCCTGTCGCCACCTCCGCCACCTGCTGCCACTGCTGCCATCGTTGAAATCGACTCCTCCGTTCTCTCCTCCCTTTCCTCCCTGATCCAGCATCGTCTTCTGACACGTCTTGGTCGTCGTGCGGTCAAAAATAAGAGAAAACCTAACACACACACTAGTATACCGGTAGTCAGGGTCGATCCACAGGAGCTTCGTGGTTAGACTAAATGAGAGATTACCGACTAATAGTGTCACAGCTATAGTCGGAGGATCTGATTTCTATTTCCCTAATCACTAGCAAATGAGACAAGAATCAAACACACCAAAGCCAAGCTAAGCTATGTCCAAATGACCTAGTTACTTTCTGAACTCAGAAGTACATCTCTGAATCAGAAGCAATTGAAGGCATCCAAACTAGCAAAACCAAGCACAGCATAAACTAGCTAATAACTAAAGTTCTAATTGAACAATTACTAGCTAAGATTTAATGCTAAACCTAACTAAGTTAGCTACTGTTTTCAGCAAAGGAAAACAGTCCCAACCGAGTCATAAACACAATCCAATCACAAACAAATAAACAAGCATTCAAAATACCAAAAAACCAATATTAAATGTAACCGAATGATTTCATTCACCCAAACCAATATCCAAACATCAATTCAGTAACCAAGAACTACTAAAACCAAAACCTAAGCTTGGGATCAATGGTTGTCACACCCAAAGATACAAACCAAGGCTTACAAATGTTTAACTAAAATGAAAATAAAATCTAAAACATGAAAATACCAAATGATAGCCTCTGAAATGAAATCCTCGAGTCAAAGAGCTTCTAGGTCGATGTTTACACCCGGTCTTTGCTAGGGTTTTCGGCTGGAAATGCCTCTATTTATAGTTGCAAATTCCCCGTGACCGCGCCGCGCAGAAGTGAAATCCACGGCGCGCGTACTTATCCGTTCCCCGTTTTTTCGTCATTTAAATGTGTTCCACCGCCTTAAGCCCGCGTCGCGCGTGATTGATTCCCGCGGCGCGCGTACGAGTTTCTTTGATTTTGCATTCTTTCCAAACTTCTTCCTTTTGCACGCTTTTAGTCCTTGTTTCCATTCTTTTTCTTCAAACAAGTCCTGGCACGAAAAGTGAGAATACCCAGGCATATTTGATATAATTTTACCAAGAACAGGGCTCAACAACGCCTAAAATACTTGATATCACTAGGCGTTGTCAAACACCCCACACTTGTGCCTTGCTTGTCCCCAAGCAAGAGAGTTTTTAACAAATTATAATAAAGAATCAAACAATTTCTGACTGTGTTCAGTTTCAAAGTTTATTGCTCTTTTGAGTTAGAGTGGAATAGTTCGTGAAAACATAATTGAATTGTTCTTTGGAATTCATGGCTTTCTAGAGAACCCTTGATTACAAATTTTCTGTCCACAATGAAGTGTACTTACTCATTCAGATTCTAAAGGCCATTAAGGAATTGTCCATGACTTTCGATGTTGTCCGTGTAACGAGCTTTCAGAAATACCATCCCAGACCAGACGATCTTAGGTGGTAAGGTGCGTAAGGTCCACCCATTTTAGACCTACCGACTCGAACAACAAAGGCCACATATTGACTTTTCCTTCCTAAATTCCAATCCTAAAACATCTCAATCTTCTAAACTCGTAAAACTCAACTTATTTGACTAACTAATAGCATGATCACAAATAAACAGTATTCCTTGAAAAATACTAATGCTATCACAATCCCAAACCATTCATTTCAAAATTGTAATTCATTAAAAATTTTGAAAAATATTGCTAAAAATTGAAAAATTGATCATTTCCGCAAAAAAAATTTCAAAAATTTCTCTTTCGACCGTCCACACCCCACACTTAAAACCGTAGAACGTCCCCGTTGTACAAAAATTATTTCAAAACAAGGGAGAAAGAGTTACCCCTTTTTGGACGGTAGACTGCTTGGTGCTCAATATCACAGGTATAATTGCGTACAGAAGGATCCTTGATTCATATGCTGGAGTTGTAGCACTACAGTAGGACACGCCGGTGGTCAAGACAAGTGGAGGGGGCACTGTGACCCCACACTTGTCTGGGAAAACTCCTTCTCAAATTGGTATAACATGCACAACTTAACAAACAAATTAAAACAAACATGACAAATAAAATATGAACAACAAATATACAGATAGAAGTGTCATAAGTTTATACATATATCCCAAAAATATAAAGAGAAAAGAAAAAAAATAGAAAAAAATACATCAGTCACTGCCAGGTGGCCTGGAGGATCCAGCCTCATGATCGTGGGACCTGGCTGGAAATGGTCGGGGGCGTCTGCTCTGTGCTGATGCAAGCTGTATAAGTACCTCCCCAATCCACTCGAGCTGGTCCAAGACTATCGTGAGCTGACCCTCAACCCGCATGACTCTGGCATCCAACCGGCGGAGGGCTGGTGAGTCATCCTGCTGTGGCTGCGGCTGTACCGGCTCTGGTGCTGCTGGCTCTGGTCTCCGGCGTCTCCTGCCGGGCTGGGCGTATGCAGGCTGGGGTGCCTGAAGAGGCTCGATCGGTGCCCGGATGTATTGCCCCGGGCGCTGCAGCTCAATGAGCCGCATCCTCTCCAAAGTGCGTGCTGTAGTGCGCGATGGAGGCAAAGCGGTCAAGGAAGCTGCCACGGGGGCAGTGAGAATACCAAATGAGCGGGCCAGGCGGGTAATGAAATACCCCCTGGCTAATGGGTTGCTGGAGGAGGCTCTGGTCGAGTGGGTGGAGAGGGCGATCGCAAGGGCGTAGGGGAGATGGAGGAATCGGGACGGGTCGAGGAGGATCCACAAATAAGTCATGTCGTCGCCCGACACCTTCTCGCCCCCCTCCCGATGCATGATGGAGGTGGAGATGATCCGGTGCATAAGGCGGTGAAGTGGATCGCGTATGTGGCTCTCCCTCGAGGTCCCCGCCTCGTACATAACATTGGACAATGGTGTCCAAACCTCCATGTTGGGAGGGCGCTCCGGCTCCCCCTAAATGCATGACCCAAAGAATCGGGTGAAGAAACGGTGCTGGAGGTCCTCTGGAGTGTAGATGCCTGCGCGCCTCCCGAAGTCTCGGAGGTTACACTCCCTGTGCACACCTCCCAAGCGAAAACGTACCAGCCTGGAGAGTGGGTCCCCCGCCCGAGGTGCGAACTGGACAGTGGAAATGAACTCCAGTGGTAGCTCTGTGTAGACCATGTCCTCATCCGTGGCCATGATCCTATCCCAACCTCGGCAGGTGAACGATGCCTCCTCGTGGGTCCAGGTGCGATGCAAAAACGGCTCGATCGCACCCCAGAGCCCTGCATCCCTCAGGATGTCTCGGTCTATAACCGTCGCCTCGAGAACACGGCGATTGGTCAGTGCATCCCGCCGCGAAATGTACTCCACTGAACTGTCACGCTCCGCGGGAAACTGGAGGAAGGCGTGGTCCAATCTGAACATCATCTGCAAAAAGAAAACACATAGCACAAAACAAAATTTTTTTGCAAAATTATTCCTTTTCTTCCCATCCGCACCGCGGCGCGGCCCAAGAGCAAGGGCGCGGCGCGGCGTACGGCTGTTTCAAAAACCCCGAATCAAATCCTTGATTTAACCTGCTAAATCTCAATATAATCATACTACAAGGTAGCCTAGGTACCGACTAGCTCATCTAGGGTTTCCATTTGGCAAAATAAACACCCTATAAGCTAGCATTAGTGATTCTAAGTTTTTGAACTTTTTTGAATAAAACCCTACAATTAACTGCTTAATAACTAGTTTAAACAGCTAATAAGTAGTTAAAATAGCGTACATTGGCAGTAGAAACACAATAGGCAAGAAAAATTGCAAGAAATTTTTGATCACCAGAGCTCCGAGTCGTGTGAATTGAGTTGTGAGCCGCGGCTCACCGTATAAAGGGGAAAACCGTCTGATCGTTTCCCGCGGCGCGCATTTCCTTTTTCCGCGGCGCACGTGTCGCCAAATCAACCCCTGCGCATCGGGTTGAGTTCCGACCCCGCGTCACGCAATACAAAAATCCGCGGCGCGGTCTTCAAAGATTTTCAAGCTTCTCAATTGACCCCACACTTATTTCAAACCACTAGTACCTGCAAAAATATTGATGTATTTTTGTATTTTATTTAAGAAATATATCCTAACTTATGACGCGATGGGTTGCCTCCCAACAAGCGCTAAGTTTAACGTCTTCAGCCAGACGTTCTGCTCCTAAACTGACCCTTCTTCTTCTTGACCTCTTGATGACATTTGCTGGTATTCTGACATGAAATTATTAGCCATCATTGTCATAAGGGATGTGAGTTGGGTCATCCTATCACTCACACCGCTGATCCATTGTTGTTGAGATTTCAAGAGCTCGAAAACATTCGCCTCTCGTTTTCTAGATTCTCTTTTATATTGCTGATGCCTTGCTTCCATCATCTCTATCATTTCCAGCCATTGTTCCTTGTCGATGGCGGATAACGGGTGGTCCTTGGTTTCCTTTAAGATTTCCTCTTTTCCTCCTTCTCCCGTTCGTGTCCATATCTTTTCTTTGCTCCTGATTCCTGGCTCCATTAATGTTTTCCTGTCTGCTGGTTTACCATTTTCCTCTGAAGGTAGTGATATCGGGTTACCAAACATATTCAATCTTCTTTTCCTGGTCCCGAAGAAAATATCCATATATCCAGTCTTACAATCGATCACTGACCCAGCAGTAGCTAAAAATGGACGCCCTAAGATGAGCGCAGGCGCATCGTCCGGACTCTCATATTCCATGACCAAAAAATCTACGGGATAGAAAAAGTCCCCTACTTTGACTATGACATTTGTCAGCTTCCCCCTAGATACCTTAGTTGATTGGTCAGCCAGCTGCAGTACAACTTCTGCTGGCTCAATTTCTTCGTTTTTGTACTTGTCGTACAGGTATCCTGGCAAGATGTTAACACTTGCTCCCAAATCTAAAAGGGTGTTTCGGATAACCACGTCCCCTACAGTTGTAGTGATCAAAGGTGATCCGGGGTCCTTTTCCTTTCTGGGCAGTGTTCCCAATAACGCCTCGCTGGCTCTCACAGTTAATCTCACCGTTTTTGGCGTAGGTGCTTTGCTTTTCCCATTCTGTTCACACATTTCTTGCAGGATCCTGGTGTCCTCAGGGGCATCCTTAAGCTCATCCCATAGGGGCTGATTCATTAAGGGTCCCGTTGATCTGGATACTTCCTGCTTCCTTTTTTCTTTCTTATTCTTCTTCTTCTGCTTGATCCCTGCTATTGTTGGTTGTTCTTCCTTTTGGATCTCTTTGTCTGTTTCTGATTGAGTGCCATTCTCAACCGGAACTTCTCCTTTTTTGCTTTCCTCACTTTCTAGAGTCCTTCCTTCTTCCCCTGGTCTCATCTCACTCCCTACTTCGAACAAGTCCTCCAGAGTGACCTTTCGCCATCCCGATTCGACAGTATTGACTTGTTCCTTCCCTGGACGTTGATTATGCGTAGGGTTGACTTCAGTAGCACTTGGCAGCTTGCCACTATCTCTCTTTTGCTGATCTGCAGCCATTTGACCTATTTGTCTCTCCATATTTGCGATGGCCTTTGCATTCGCTTGAGATTGTTGTTGAGTCGCAGTGACCATATCATACATCTTAGCTATCATCTCTTCTTGGGTCCCTGGGGCGTTGTTGGCAGCATTGGTGGGCCCCCTGTTGTTGTTGCTATTTCCGTTATTGTTTCCATTGTTTGCAGGTTGATGGTTTCTAGGCTGACCAGTCGATTGATTCTGATAATTGTTCTGCCTGAAATTTTGTTGCTGTCCTTGGTTGTATGGCCTGTAAGGTCGTCCATTATTGTGTTGACCTTGACCCTGGCCATAAACTTGATTAGCTTCCTGCATCTTAGGTCCTCCTTGACCTTCTTGTGATGAACTTGGCGGTCCATTCTGTAATGTTGACATAAGCCTGTCAAACTTCTTGTTTAGTTCACTGATTTCCTTTTTCACTTCCTTTTTCCAATCAGCATCGACTCCTACTGCTGCCGCCGTACTTGTAGTCTTCCTGGTGGAAAAGTTTTCTTTGGAGCCATTACTCAACTGCTCCAAAAACTGCCAGGCTTCTTCTGGGTCCTGCCACATAAATGCCCCACTGGATGAGGCATTTATCATGGCTTGGTGTGTTTCGATAACTCCCTCAAAGAATAACTTGACCAACTGCCATCTGGGAATCTCGTGATGCAGACAAGATCGCAACAACTCCTTTAATCTGTCAAAGGCTTCATGAAAAGCCTCCCCAGGCTTCTGCTGGAAATCCTGGATAATTCTTCTGATTTCAGTTGTTTTGCTTGCTGGATAAAATTCCTGAAGGAACTTTGCCTTGAGCTGATCCCACGTAGTGATACTGTTCGATGGCAACGATGTGAACCAATATTTGGCTTTGTCCTTAAGGGTGAACGGAAACAGTCTAAGCCTAAAAATATTTCTATTAGTGTTTATGGGATTATTAGCATTAGCGATCGCTAAGAATTCATATAAATGGTTATAGGGATCATCCTGCTTATATCCTCTGAATTCTGGTAATATTCCTAATAACTGAGGTCTAATCTCTACTTGCGAATCTATGTTATCAGTAATATAGATCGGTGACGAATCATCATATTCCCGCGGTTGGAAATGTGATGCAACCGATTGCCGTCTCGGTTGTGCAAAATGTAAAGGTTGAGCGGGGTTACCGTAAAGATGATCATTGTACTCCCGCTGACCTGGTGGTGGATGTTGTGGCGTTCTTCTAAGAGGTCCCCGACCTCGATTCCATTGTGGAATTGGTGCTGGTGGCACCCATCCTTCATCTTCCTCGTCATACACTTCCTCCGTCTCTGGGTAATGGTATCGTGGCTGAGGCAGTGGTTGAAAGTGTATAGGTTGTGTTGTTTGGTATGTGGGTTGAGGTTTAAAGAGGGCTGGTTGTGGTTGGGATGTTGGTGTATGCTGTCTAGGAGCTGGGGTGCCATCTCGAGTCGGCTCTCCCCAAGTCATAGCAGAAGTAAAGGGATTGGTGGATTGGGGTTGTGAAGCGGGTGTAAATGATGGGACAGATGGTGGAGTGCATGATGATATGGGTGCAGGGGCTGAAACTGCACCACCAGAAGCACTCGTGCTCCCAAACTGAAATTCTGAAAGCGGGGGAATGGAAAACATCCCCGTTGCCTCACCTGATGGATCCTGGGCAACACTGACCGGACTACTGCTAACTTGACTATAATTCATGATGCTTAAACGCCTACGGGCACGGACTTTGTGCGCATTACGCTCAATCTCAGAATCAAACTGCAATGGGGATAATTGCTTCCCCCTGCGGGTACGCATGCACTAGTGCAACACGCCCACAGAAATCATAAATCAAACTTACCAAAATGAAATTTAAAAAAAGAAACAAGTTCCTACTGCTCACCTAACCTAAGCTCACAGCTCCCCGGCAACGGCGCCAAAATTTGACACGCCTTGGTCGTCGTGCGGTCAAAAATAAGAGAAAACCTAACACACACACACTAGTATAGCGGTAGTCAGGGTCGATCCACAGGAGCTTCGTGGTTAGACTAGATGAGAGATTACCGACTAATAGTGTCACATCTATAGTCGGAGGATCTGATTTCTATTTCCCTAATCACTAGAAAATGAGACAAGAATCAAACACACCAAAGCCAAGCTAAGCTATGTCCAAATGACCTAGTTACTTTCTGAACTCAGAAGTACATCTCTGAATCAGAAGCAATTGAAGGCATCCAAACTAGCAAAACCAAGCACAGCATAAACTAGCTAATAACTAAAGTTCTAATTGAACAATTACTAGCTAAGATTTAATGCTAAACCTGACCAAGTTAGCTACTGTTTTCAGCAAAGGAAAACAGTCCCAACCGAGTCATAAACACAATCCAATCACAAACAAATAAACAAGCATTCAAAATACCAAAAAACCAATATTAAATGTAACCGAATGATTTTATTCACCCAAACCAATATCCAAACATCAATTAAGTAACCAAGAACTACTAAAACCAAAACCTAAGCTTGGGATCAATGGTTGTCACACCCAAAGATACAAACCAAGGCTTACAAATGTTTAACTAAAATGAAAATAAAATCTAAAACATGAAAATACCAAATGATAGCCTCTGAAATGAAATCCTCGAGTCAAAGAGCTTCTAGGTCGATGTTTACACCCGGTCTTTGCTAGGGTTTTCGGCTGAAAATGCCTCTATTTATAGTTACAAATTCCCTGTGACCGCGCCGCGCAGAAGTGAAATCCGCGGCGCGCGTACTTATCCGTTCCCCGTTTTTTCGTCATTTAAATGTGTGCCACCGCCTTAAGCCCGCATCGCGCGTGATTGATTCCCGCGGCGCGCGTACGAGTTTCTTTGATTTTGCATTCTTTCCAAACTTCTTCCTTTTGCACGCTTTTAGTCCCTGTTTCCGTTCTTTTTCTTCAAACAAGTCCTGGCACGAAAAGTGAGAATACCCAGGCATATTTGATATAATTTTACCAAGAATAGGGCTCAACAACGCCTAAAATACTTGATATCACTAGGCGTTGTCATCTTCTTCATCCCATCTACTCCAACGTTCAGATCTGTAATTTTCGAGACCGGATCTGTGACTTCCGCACTTAGATCTACCATTTTAGTCTTCAGATCTGGAACTTTCTCCTTCATATCCGAGACTTTAGCCACCAACATTGTTACCTTGGATCAACAAACCAGTTCCGACGGTGCTCCGATGTTTAACGGTGCTCCGGTGAAACATTGTCAACTCGCCTTCTCCTATTCTCCTCTTTGTTCTATTTCTCTGATCTGGTCTCCGGTGATGGTATTTAGACAAGGAAGTTCTATAAATAAGATGCACACAAGGTGTTTGATGAAATGCCTCAATGAGATCTGTAAGCTTTTAAGCTGTGAATGAGTGCTTAGACTGTTGTGTTAAACTATGAATGAGTCTCTGATCTGGTCTCCGGTGATGGTGTTAGACAAGGAAATTCTGGAAATAAAATGTACACAAGGTGTTTGATGAAATGCTTCAATGAGATCTGTAAGTTTTTAAGTTTTGAATGAATGTCTGAAATGTTGTGTTAAACTGTGAATGAGAGTCCCGCAATCGTGTATTAAACTGTGAATTATAAATGGATTGGTTAATTAAATTGTGATTTCAGATTTTGTTTTAATCCATATCTAATTTTTGGAGCTTGCTAAAGTGTAGGAGATCGAGATCTGATGGTTTTAGGAGGAATGAAGGGTGGCAGCGGTGCTAGGTGATGGAGGTAGTAGGTAATGCCAGTGTTGTTGGTGGTGGACTGATGGTGGTAGGAGGCCGGAATGATGGTGACGGTGGTGGCGTCGATGGTAGGTGGTGGCGGCGTGTAGTAGTTAGTGGTGGTGATGGTAGAGTTTGGGGTTGAGTTCTATTAAAAACAAATTAGTATATTTTTCTGTATTAACTTGTTAATTTTTTTAGAGTATATATCATTTTTGTGTTGTATAATTATGTATGAATGTATTAATTTTCGCCATTGTTTTTGCATTAAATTGTGAATGGTGTGCGAAATAATGCATTAAACTGTGAATTACTATATAATTTGATGTATTAAGCTGTGCATGAGTGTATGGATGGATTTACTAGAGTTTGAAAATGACAATTTTTCCATTGCTTACAAAAAACGGGATTTTACCCATTTAAACCAAATCTAGACATTTTTTTAAAATGAATGGCTAAGATTGGTTCTCACGGTTCTCAACTTTTTAATGGTTCTCATTTGAACCCTTCCCTATATATATATATATATATATATATATATATATATATATATATATATATATATATATATATATATATATATATATATATATATATATATATATATATATATATATATATATATATGTTTGTGTGTATATATGTGTCGGTTCATGGGGTTCATGAAGCCACAAGTCATCCTTCCCATCCCAATCTTTCCGAACCCGCAAGGGGCGGGGCAGTGGTACCACTGGTACCAGCGGTACTGTGACACCCCTCGCTAGAGATTTATAATTAAAACATTATTTATCATAAAATTTACCGTTAGTTCAAAATGAGTCTCATCATTGCAGAAAATATGGTCCCAAAACAACTAAAAAGTAGTTTAAAACGTTTAACGATGTAGTATCATAATCCAAGTACAAAGCATGGTTCAAATGGCCACACAAATCGTGGTCTTCTAAAAGTCCTCGCCTCGTCACAAGCTCTTATTCAACCTGAGTATACATCCAAAACAGTTAGGCAATTGAAATGCTTAGTGAGTTACTCGAGGCTATCTCTTTGAGAGTGAAAGTTAAACTTAACACCCGAGACACCCTCCAAAAATATATTAATTTTATACACACATAAACTCATTTGAATTGAAACGACCGAAAATTTGTAATATATATATATATATATATAAATATGTAAACTAAAATGTGTGTAATTTAAGCGTTATATGTAATATATGAGAAATTATGGTCGAAAGGGTAAAACGGTCTTTCGACAATTATAAGACCATTATGTAAAATAATATGTTTATATGAGATAATAATATAAACAATAAGAGTTTATGCGAAATTTGGACTTTTACCGCGTGAATAGTGAATTTTGATTAAAAAGGGTAAATTGGTCATTTGACCACATGCAGAAATTATTATAAAAATTTATTATAATTTAGGACTAAAAATGTAAGAGAAATGATTCCATGGAAAGATAGTTAGTTTTGGTGGCCAAAGTTCAAGAAAGTTAACAAGAGGGACCAAAACTGAAAATATAGAAAATATAAAAATGAGAAAATATCTCATAATTCATCACAAATTCAGTAGAGAACTCTAGAGACGGGAGGAAAAACTGATCTTGGTGAAATACGTGAAGTTGAAGTAAGAATTGAAGCTAGGAATCAAAAACTTAACCATTGGAATTGGTGATTCCAACCTTTCAAGGTGCAAGTCAAATAATCGGACACCGAAAGGGTAAAGAACCGAGGGACGTCTAAACGACGCTTCAAGAATTATTTGGTGAGTACATGTAGCATTTTTTACCCATTTTGGGATACATGGCAAGTAAGTAAGTATTTTTCAGATTTCATATAGTATTTATATATGTGAAAAATATTTGCAGAAATGGTCCACTTTCTAGTTTAAATAGAAAGTTAGCTGCTATAATTGAAAGTATGTTTCTTGGCAATAGCCTAAATTATGATATGGATATGTTTTAGTCAAAAGCTTGGCATTTAGCCATTTCTCGTGCAAGTAATGTTTTGGTTTCAGAAAAAGTATTTTATGATTGACTGGTATTGTGACTAGCATTGTTAGTAAGGGAACTATGTTCCAACCTACCCGGGTTAGGTAAGGAGTCTACTGGGGACCAGGGGCGGACCCAGGATCAACGGACACGGGGGGCACTGACCCAAAAAAAATGGACACGAGGGGCAATGAGGAGCACATTTTTTTTAGACGGGGGACACCTATATATAAAAAAAATTTTTTTTTTTTTTTTTACACTACGGGGTAAAATTTCAGGGGGGGCACGTGCCCACCCGGGCTCCTACATAGGTCCGCCCCTGCTGGGGACAACCCCCTTCGCGAAGTAGACTGCCTCAGCAATTCTACTGTTAGTATTGATCCGTTCTTTCTAATTGTAGAGACTTGGGGTATCACTTCTAGTGATTAACGCCCTAAGTATAAAAATCCCAGCAAGTTTATAAAACCAGTCAAAGAATATATAAAAGACATTATTTTTGCAAAGTCTAACATATGATGATTTTGAAAGGTAATAATGTTTAGTATGTGTATATTATATCGTTTTGACAATGATTTATGTTATGAAATTTTGTAAAAGTTTAGAAAAGAAATTTAAAGTTTGAGTCTAAAACTCATGTAACTCACTAGACATTTTTGTCTTACGTATTCTATGTTTTTATGCCATGTATTCCAGGTTCAAGTGTGAAGTTGTGAGGAAATTGGAAGTTGTAAAAATAATTCTAAGTTGCTAAAGAGTGGAGCTGGTTACAGCTATCCTGTATTGGTATTGATTAATCCTTTCTTTTAAACTTATGGTTGTGTGATATGCGTTTGTAATACCCCTTTGTTGTATTTAAACTGATTTTATGGTTTTTGATGGACCGAATTTTGTAAAATATGCTTATATGTAATATAAAAAGTTTGAAAAATTTGGGGTGTTACAAGTTGGTATCAGAGCCATAGTTTAAGCGAATTAGGATTGGATCATTCCACTCCTAGGCTTAGACTAGTAAAATAGTCAGTTAAAGTTAGTTACACAAATTGTCATGTCTTAATGAATTAAGACATTCATTGTTAATGGAATTATATGAGTATATTTATGAGTTAAAAGTAGCTAATTGATACCAGTGAACAGTTGAACCAAGCGGAAACATTGGGAACAACATGTGTAGGTGATTATGGTAATATGGGCCCGTATTATCATAATCACAGGACGCGTATTGACCCTAGTGTACCGCGAGGGAATACTGGGAATCTGGTGGAAATGTAATAAGCTAATGTTATGCTATAATATGAAATACTAAAGTACCTGAAATTTTATAGTAAGATGCGGACTAGAAGTGGTCAAGGATCGTATGCAGAGAACCCAGATCATAATGCAAGGCCTCCTATGCCTCCCCGACCGCCCCAAGCCGTTGATGATGGCAATTCCAGGGGTGAGGCTAATCCACCTCCATTGACTTTGGAGGCAATTCAGAAACTATTGCATGATACACAAGTGCAAAACAGACAGGAAATGACTCGTCTTCTGGATGAGCGACTGGGTGAAAGATCTAGGTCGCAACCTGAAGATAGCGAGAAGAGTGTGGCCCATGAAGGCACTAATCCAAGACAGACTACTTCTCAGGGAGATTCTTCTTCCAAATCACAGCCTCAGTTTAAGACCAAAGGAGCCTGTACCTTCAAAGATTTTATGTCTTGTCGGCCAAAGGAGTTTAACGGGGATATGGATCCGCGAATAACAATACGGTGGTTAACCGAAATAGAGCAAATTCTTCGCATCTGTCGTTGTGACGAAGATATGAAAGTAGGGTTTGCGTCTCAGATGTTAAAGGCTGAAGCTCTTACTTGGTGGAACACTCTCCGCCGAACTAAGGGGAGTGATTTCGTGGATGGTTTGACTTGGGACGAGTTCGTTCAACGATTGAAAAACAAGTTCTGTTCAGCTAGGCATCGAGAGAACTTGGTTAATGAATTCTTTGCCCTTGCAAAGGAAAAACAAACCGTTGATGAGTATACTAAAAAGTTCTGTGAGATGTTGCCATTTCTGGAAGATACACTACCGACCGAGGCCGGAAGAATAAACCGCTATGTTAATGGATTGCCGGCAGACTACTCGCTCGAAGTGGGCAAGGCTACTACTCTGGATGAAGCCATTGAATCTGCAGCTCGAGTTGAAAGTATGATTGAGAAAAAGACCAAGGAACGACAAGCATTTGTAGAAAAGCGAAAGTCTTCAGGAATCTCTGGAGCAAACAAGAAGAGTCGTGTTTCCTTGGGGTTTTCTAAGCAAGGTGAAGTTACAGAGTGTAAGAAGTGTGGGAAGAGGCATAGGGGGGAATGCAGGAAGGGCACTAGTGGGTGCTATAAATGTGGTCTTCCGGGCCACCAGGCTAAAGACTGCAAGGTGAAAGATGTTAGTGAGGTGGAATGTTTTAATTGCCATGAAAAGGGTCATTACAGCACCAACTGTCCCAAGAAGAAGAATGATACATTGGTTTCCACTGCGAGTAACAAGAAGACAGAACCAGCAAAGACGAAGGGAAGAGCGTTTCAGATGACCCTTGATGAGGCCAAAGAAGACCAAGATGTGGTTGCAGGTACACTCATTGTAAACTCACAACCTGCTTATGTTCTGTTTGATTCTGGAGCACATTTTTCTTTTGTGTCCCATGACTTTAGTAAGCGTCTAAACACGCCAATGAAACCATTAGATGATACTTGTGTAATAGAAGTTGCGAACGGGGAGCTAGTTACGGTCCGACATGTGTATAAGGAATGTCCGGTGGAGATTAATGGGCGAATCTTAAAGGCAAACTTGCTACCTATCGGGATTAAAGGATTCGATATTGTTATTGGGATGGATTGGCTCGGAGCCCATAATGCAAAAATTCTCTGTGGGAAGCGGATAGTATCGATCAAAATGCCTGATGGTAGTAAAGTATATATATATGGGGAACGCCGGAAGAACATGCAAAGTCTCATTACCGCTATTAAGGCCCGTAAATGCATCCGAAAAGGGTGCGAAACATTTATCGCTTATGTGATGAATGGGAAGAAGGAGAAGCAAAAGATGGAAGATATAAAAGTGGTCAATGAATTCCCTGAAGTTTTTCCTGATGACTTACCTGGGGTACCACCCATTAGGCAAGTCGAGTTTCGCATTGACCTAGTTCCTGGAGCAAGTCCCATTGCTCGTGCGCCGTACCGTCTTGCTCCTACAGAGATGAGAGAACTTATGTCCCAGCTGCAAGAACTTCTTGATAAGGGGTTTATTCGTCCCAGCTCTTCTCCTTGGGGAGCTCCAGTGTTATTTGTCAGGAAGAAAGATGGTACCATGCGTATGTGTATCGATTATCGCGAGCTCAATAAGGTGACCATCAAGAATCGATACCCTTTGCCACGAATTGATGATTTATTCGATCAGTTGCAGGGAGCTAGTTATTTCTCAAAAATTGATCTTCGTTCCGGATATCATCAAGTACGGGTGAAGGAGGAAGATGTATGCAAGACTGCATTCCGAACCCGATACGGTCACTATGAATTTTTAGTGATGCCATTTGGTCTTACTAATGCCCCAGCTGTGTTTATGGACCTCATGAATAGGGTCTGTAAACCTTTCCTTGACAAATTTGTCATCGTTTTCATTGATGATATTCTGGTCTATTCGAAAAGTGAAGCGGAACATGAAGTGCATCTCCGTGAAGTGCTGCGTACTTTGAAGAATGAACAGTTATATGCGAAATTGTCAAAGTGTGACTTTTGGTTGCGGGAAGTTCAATTCCTGGGTCATGTTGTTTCAGCTGAAGGTATTAAAGTGGACCCAGCAAAAATAGAAGCGGTAATGAAATGGGAGCCACCGAAAACACCTACAGAAGTTAGGAGTTTTCTTGGATTAGCCGGTTATTACCGACGGTTTATCCAAGATTTTTCTAAAATAGCAGTGCCACTGACTCAGTTAACTCGGAAAGAAGTAAAGTTTGTCTGGGGAGAAAAACAGCAAGAAGCCTTCGAGATACTGAAGAAGAAGCTGTGTGAAGCTCCAGTATTATCTTTACCAGAAGGCACGGAAGAGTTTGTAGTATACAGCGATGCGTCTAATAGAGGTCTTGGTTGTGTACTTATGCAACGGGGCAAAGTTATCGCCTATGCTTCTAGACAGCTAAAAGATGCAGAAACACGTTATACTATCCATGATCTGGAATTGGCTGCGATTGTGTTCGCATTGAAGATCTGGAGACATTATCTGTATGGGACGAAATGCAAAATATATACAGATCATAAAAGTCTACAATATCTTTTTACTCAAAAAGAATTGAATTTGAGACAAACACGCTAGATTGAGCTCGTGAATGATTATGATTGCGAAATAATATATCACGAAGGAAAAGCCAATGTAGTAGCCGATGCCTTAAGCCGAAAGGTTCGTGAAAAAGTTGTTAAAGGAAGATCCATGCGAATTGAAGTGGTCTCTACTTTAATTCAAAAGATTAAAGAAGCTCAAGACAGTGCCTTGACTGGAGAGAACATAAAGAAAGAAAAGCTTGGGAAAAAGGTGGTGTTTGAAGTAAATACACAAGGATTGCGTACTTTTAAAGGACGTATTTGGGTTCCCAAATATGGAAAAACCAGAAAGATAGTCTTGGATGATTCTCACAAATCCAAGTATTCTATACATCCTGGAAGTACGAAAACATATCAAGATTTGAAGCAACATTACTGGTGGCCAGGGATGAAAAAGAGAATAGCAAAGTACATATCCCACTGTGATACCTGTGCACAAGTAAAAGCAGAACATCAGGTGCCGTATGGTTCTGCGCAGTCATTACAGGTACCAGCAGGGAAGTGGGAAGAACTGACCATGGATTTTGTCATGGGGTTGCCGAGAACACGAAGAGGACACGATAGTATATGGGTCATTGTTGACAGATTGACCAAAAGTGCCCTATTTCTCGCATATAAAGAAACTGCCTCACTTGAAGAATTAGCTCAGTTATACATCGATGAAGTGATCAGACGATATGGAGCACCTTTGTCCATAGTCTCAGATAGAGATCCTCGATTCACGTCTAATTTTTGGGATTCTCTACAAGAAAAGATGGGAACTCGAATCAAGATGAGTACAGCCTATCACCCTCAAACAGATGGGCAAAGCGAACGTACAATTCAGACCTTGGAGGATATGTTGCGATCGTGTGCCATTGATTTTGGCGGTAGTTGGGACCAGCACTTACCATTAGTCGAATTCTCGTATAACAACAGTTACCACTCAAGCATTAAGATGCCACCTTTTGAAGCCTTATATGGTAGGAAGTGTAGAACCCCAGTGTGTTGGTTAGAAGCTGGTGAAGCAAAACTCACTGGGCCAGACATTGTAAGAATGACAAATGAAAAGATTGGGGTGATACAAACCAATATGAAAGCTGCACAAGATCGCCAAAGAAGCTACTCAAATTTGAAGAAAAGACCTTATGATCTAAAAGAAGGCAATTTGGTGATGATAAAGGTATCACCTTGGAAGGGAGTGATAAGGTTTGGTAAGAGAGGAAAGTTGAGTCCAAGATATATTGGACCCTTCAAGATTCTAAAAAGAATCGGTTTACAAGCATTCAAGTTAGAGTTACCACCAGAACTCAGGGGAATACATGATACATTCCATGTATGCTATCTCAAGAAATACTTTGGAAAGAAGGAGTTAACCATTCCTTTAGAAGATTTAAGGGTGGAAACACCCAACAGACTAGTGGAAGAACCTGAGGCGATGTTAGAGGTGAAAACCAAGAAGCTAAGGAACAGGGAAATTGACCTAGTAGTGGTCAAATGGAAACATTCATTGGGCACAGATTTGACTTGGGAAACATTGGAAAGCATGAAGAAGGGATACCCTAATTTTACAGATTATGAAGCGATTCCGAGGACGGAATCCTAATTAGGGGGAGGTAGTTGAAACGACCGAAAATTTGTAATATATATATATATATATATATATATATATATATATATATATATATATATATATATATATATATATATATATATATAAATATGTAAACTAAAATGTGTGTAATTTAAGCGTTATATGTAATATATGAGAAATTATGGTCGAAAGGGTAAAACGGTCTTTCGACAATTATAAGACCATTATGTAAAATAATATGTTTATATGAGATAATAATATAAACAATAAGAGTTTATGCGAAATTTGGACTTTTACCGCGTGAATAGTGAATTTTGATTTAAAAGGGTAAATTGGTCATTTGACCACATGCAGAAATTATTATAAAAATTTATTATAATTTAGGACTAAAAATGTAAGAGAAATGATTCCATGGAAAGATAGTTAGTTTTGGTGGCCAAAGTTCAAGAAAGTTAACAAGAGGGACCAAAACTGAAAATATAGAAAATATAAAAATGAGAAAATATCTCATAATTCATCACAAATTCAGTAGAGAACTCTAGAGACGGGAGGAAAAACTGATCTTGGTGAAATACGTGAAGTTGAAGCAAGAATTGAAGCTAGGAATCAAAAACTTAACCATTGGAATTGGTGATTCCAACCTTTCAAGGTGCAAGTCAAATAATCGGACACCGAAAGGGTAAAGAACCGAGGGACGTCTAAACAACGCTTCAAGAATTATTTGGTGAGTACATGTAGCATTTTTTACCCATTTTGGGATACATGGCAAGTAAGTAAGTATTTTTCAGATTTCATATAGTATTTATATATGTGAAAAATATTTGCAGAAATGGTCCACTTTCTAGTTTAAATAGAAAGTTAGCTGCTATAATTGAAAGTATGTTTCTTGGCAATAGCCTAAATTATGATATGGATATGTTTTAGTCAAAAGCTTGGCATTTAGCCATTTCTCGTGCAAGTAATGTTTTGGTTTCAGAAAAAGTATTTTATGATTGACTGGTATTGTGACTAGCATTGTTAGTAAGGGAACTATGTTCCAACCTACCCGGGTTAGGTAAGGAGTCTACTGGGGACAACCCCCTTCGCGAAGTAGACTGCCTCAGCAATTCTACTGTTAGTATTGATCCGTTCTTTCTAATTGTAGAGACTTGGGGTATCACTTCTAGTGATTAACGCCCTAAGTATAAAAATCCCAGCAAGTTTATAAAACCAGTCAAAGAATGTATAAAAGACATTATTTTTGCAAAGTCTAACATATGATGATTTTGAAAGGTAATAATGTTTAGTATGTGTATATTATATCGTTTTGACAATGATTTATGTTATGAAATTTTGTAAAAGTTTAGAAAAGAAATTTAAAGTTTGAGTCTAAAACTCATGTAACTCACTAGACATTTTTGTCTTACGTATTCTATGTTTTTATGCCATGTATTCCAGGTTCAAGTGTGAAGTTGTGAGGAAATTGGAAGTTGTAAAAATAATTCTAAGTTGCTAAAGAGTGGAGCTGGTTACAGCTATCCTGTATTGGTATTGATTAATCCTTTCTTTTAAACTTATGGTTGTGTGATATGCGTTTGTAATACCCCTTTGTTGTATTTAAACTGATTTTATGGTTTTTGATGGACCGAATTTTGTAAAATATGCTTATATGTAATATAAAAAGTTTGAAAAATTTGGGGTGTTACATGAATAGTTTGAAAGTTTACTCAAATAGATAGTATGAAATGCAGCATGATGCATGATGCAACTATCCCACCCCATGTCAATCTCTTGGAAGTCCAACTCACCACAGTGGTACCTACCTAAGTTCACAAACAACAAGCACAAAGCATGTTATCTGATCCCTGTATAGGCTAAACTAGAACTAGTGGCCACCATACTAGTCCCATGAGGGTTAGCAAGTCCCTCATGCGGTTCCCTATTGTCAGGAACGGTTTCCCTAAATCCGGGACAACAAATCGTTTGGGTTTTAACCCGTGATTTCCCTAAATCCGGGACAATCGTCTCATCTTTGTTACAAGGTTCACACGGTCCACCCCTCCTATATGCAATGCATGAAGGAATGGTCAAACATCTTTCAAAAAATCACATCAATATTTTCCTTGTAAAACATCTTTGAAAATAACTCTTTTAGTGCCATGCACACATAGAATTTATGCAACATTTAGCACATAAGGGTATGCATGGAAAAGAAATAAAACACACTTAAAAGTTAGAAGAGGGATGTGTACTCCCGGTAACTCATCTTCCTTAAGTTCCAAGAAGATGCCACTCTTTTGCTTCAACCTCGGTTACTCTTCTCCTACAAGATATAACATCCAACATTACTAATAACTCTAAGGCTATTTAACTTCACTAAATAGATGTAAAATATTAGTTAAACATGTCCTAGGAGTTTACTTGAACATTAGAACCAACATCCCAACCCTTAAAGCTCAAAACTCAACATTTCGGAACTGTTCAGCCTGACACGGGCCGTGTTCCTCCTAACACGGGCCGTGTTCTGCTAACAGAAGGTTTTTCAGACATCCTGATACGGGCCGTGTTTCCCCCAACCCGGGCCGTGTTCCGAGCACTGTAACTTTCGATTTTTTGTTCTTTTCTACCTCATTTTGGTCCAATTCAAGGTCTTAAACAACACAAACTTCTAGATATCAAAAGGACATTATTTCTACTTAAATTACACATCATTTGGCCCAAATCAAATCATTCAATATCATCTCCATTGAATCAAATCCAAATTCAACTCCCAATTTACTTCATAAGCTTAGATCAAGGAATATCCAATTCCATTCAAACAATTGATCAATAATTCAAGAGGTTTCTTCTTCCATTGATTTGAAATCACTAGGAACTCACTTAAGCTCTTCATAGAACACATTTAAGATGCAAGTTGATCCAATCATCAAGGTTTCACCCATTGATGGGGTTTTTCCCCAAAAATTAGGGTTCATATGTATCAACAAACATCCAAATGATTCTCCAAGCATGAAACCATCAAATTATAAAGATTTAATCATTAGAATTCATAAACTATACCTTTAGGATCATAGAATTCATCTCCCCTAACTATGAAACCCGAATTTGAACTTGATCTACCCAAAATGGTGGGTTTCCAACATGGAGATTAGATTTCTTACCTTAAATCTTCAATAGATCGATGTAAACCACTTAGATCTTGCTAGGATCAAGCTTCTCCACTTGAATCTCCTGAAAATCGCCTCCTTCTCCCTCCCTCTCTTCCAATTCGTGATTCTCCCAAATGAAATGGGGTTTTCCCAACTTAAACTTCCAGCTTTGCTTATTTTCAAGACCAGTCCCTCTAGAACTTAAGTTATGACATATTTGCACTAGAAGTCCATCCCCATCACTTCTAAAATACTTATTACAAATCAAGTCCTTCTTCTAGAACCCCATATGGTGAGTTTCCATTTATACCCTTAATAAGTCATTCTAGGCTAGATACTTCTTAAAATACACATTTTTATTAAATTTGATATAAGTTAATTACTATGATTATTTAATTTATTAATTTTATTATTAAATTATTTACCCTAAGTAGAGGATGTTACAGGTACCGCCGAGCCCATTCATGAACCCACTCAATTTATCACACTACTCCGTGTACCCTTATAAGTTTTATCTATTTTGACTCTTACCTTAAATAACATTTCATTTCGCACCATAGTTATATAATATCTGTTTTATTATTTTGTGATTAATTAATATATTTAATTAAATATATAAAATAAAATTGAATTATATATATATATATATATATATATATATATATATATATATATATATATATATATATATATATATATATATATATATATATATATATAAAAGGAGGATCGTGTAGGAACCCAAAACCCGTTAATAATCGTGAGGACAAATCTGGACCTTTAATCTTGAAAAATGGGTAGATAAGATTCAATGTGAATAAAATGTCACATCCTAAAAGCTTGGGGCTACTTGTCTAAAAATCAAAACTATTGAGAGGATAATACAAATTAATAAGGGTAATATGGTAATTGAAACGACACCCCCACCAGATTGCGACACTTGTCGTCAAATGGTTTGCTGGGTTTTTTTATTCCCCCGCTTAGTTTTTGGGTCATAACTTTTTTTTGTTTGTAAAAAACTTCTAAAAAACCAAAGTTCTTAAAATTTAATTCTCTACAAAACAAGCACTATCATGAAAAATATAAAAATATATATATTTTATTTTTATAAAAAATCAAAAAATTTAAAAAATTATCCAAAAATTATAAAAATTTAAGAGATTATTCTAGACATCATATTAGTAAGTTTTTAAAAACAAAAAATTGAAAAAAAGTTTTTTTGAGTGTTCATTTTTATATTTTTAATTAAAAACTCATCAAAATAGCAAAAAAAAATATACATGATCCAAAAATATTAAAACCAAATTATGTTTATGATTCAAAACTTATGATCCAATATTCTAAATTCGTTATGATTCAAGATCCAAAACGCGTTATAATCCAAAACGAGTTAAAAAAACATACAACGCCAAAGTTATTCAAAACTTATGATCCAAGATTCAAAATTAGTTATGATCCAAGATCCAAAACTCGTTATGATCCAAAACGAGTTAAAAAAACATACAAACCCAAAAGTAAAAAAACAAAACTGGAAAAATAAGGAAAAAAAACCTGAAAAAAAACTAAAATAAAAACAAAAAACTGAAAATAATAATAATAATATTAAAAAAATAATAATAACAAAAATAAATAAAAAAACCCCGGTTAAATTATGTTGTACGGACGTGAGTAGCATACGATCGTATCCTCAAGTCCGTATTTCGTTCCGTGGACGTGCGTCGCACGTGATTGCGTCACGTCGAAGAAAGACGTTTGACGTTATTGCCCTTAGGAGAGTGATTTGACAAGAAGAGTTATCGTGGTTCACACCGGATTTTGGGTTCCTATCGAATCCTAACCCTATGTGTGTGTGTGTGTGTGTGCGTGTGTGTATATATATATATATATATATATATATATATATATATATATATATATATATATATATATATATATATATATATATATATATATATATATATATATATATATATATATATATATATATATATATATATATATATATATCACTAAAAATTATTCATCAAACTTTCAATATGATATAGATATTATATATTAGTACGTATTAACAGCCACATATAATTATTATTTTTTATTTATTGAAATTATAGTGTCAACTAACTTATCTTTCGAATATATATATATATATATATATATATATATATATATATATATATATATATATATATATATATATATATATATATATATATATATATATATATATATATATATATATATATATATATATATAGATTACAAATTGTATGACATGTCTTTGTATGACATTTAAGATAGAAGATACCAATTAGACGATTAAAAAACTTTAAAATGTTGACTATTAAAAATGTATGTAACAATTGGTTTTATCAAATAAACGTAAATTGAAAACCTAAAAGATAAGTTTTTAAAATCGACCATTACAAATAGCCTTAATATATATATATATATATATATATATATATATATATATATATATATATATATATATATATATATATATATATATATATATATATATATATATATATATATATATATTAAAAATAAAGTTCTTTATTTAAGGTCCCATGCATCAGCATGGGAATAAAACTTTTTCGTGGAAAAGGCTATGGGAACTGGTACATAACTCTCATATTATCAAACGAAAACAAAGTTACAAAAGTGAAAAGAACAAAATTTATATAGTGGACTTGACGCGTTATTGTGATAGTGAAAATTATATTATACTAATTTTGATGTGTACATAATCTTTTACTAACAAAAAAATTTATTTCTTCCTGCTTTATTATCATATTTCATCATCCTATTGAATTATCATATTTCATCATCCTATTCAATTCAATGAACTATGACATGTGAAATTAATTATTTGTTTAAAAAAAAATTTCTTTTAATACTTGTCTTGATCTTATGAGTAGGAAGATAGGTAAAAGTTTTATAGAAACATATAAAACCTTTCTTTTACTAATAATAATTGACTGCACCGAATTTTTTTATAACGAAAAGTTTGTAGATTAGATAGAGGTCTACTAGTATTTCACAATAATTTTAATGAAAGAAATAAAAAAAATATAGCTAATCTTGTTAATCGCTTCCAAGAAATAATCAAAAAATCATTTATCACCAAAATAGTCTAATTTTCTGCAGAGAATTTATGTGAAAAATGCAGGTAAACTGCGAAAATCTCAATATCACGTAGTATTGAGGATTTTCACAGATGGTTTGCAATTAGGGGTAGAAACGAGCCAAGTCGATCCCGAATCTGACCAAACGAGCTTAAACTCGAGCTCGTTTACTAAAAATTCAATAAAAAACACTTAATTTAATTACACCTATATCCTTAAAATTTTAAAATTACTTGTATATCATTATAAAACCTATAAGTCTTATATATATATATATATATATATATATATATATATATATATATATATATATATATATATATATATATATATATATATATATATATATATATATATATATATATATATATATATATATATATATATATATATATCCAGATACTTAATTTAATTATATTTAACCTTTTTAAAAATTAAAAAAATATTCTTTAAGTTGATTTTATCATTACTTTTGGTTAATTGCATGTCGAATTTTGGATTTGAGACTCTCACTTTGTTCAATCGATCGCTATCTGGGGTAGGATTTTGGATTTGATATCGGCTTCGGATCGATGACAACAAACAAGTGAGGGAGAAGAGTAATATCGTAATGTTATAAGTTAATTAATTTTTTAATAATAAAAAATCAATTTAGAGATATATGTTTTTTTAAAAGATTAATTATTATTAAATTAAGTATTTGAAAATGTGTGTGTGTGTGTATATATATATATATATATATATATATATATATATATATATATATATATATATATATATATATATATATATATATATATATATATATATATATTTGTGTGTGTGTGTGTGTGAATTTATAGTTTTATAAGGATATACATGTAATTTAAAATTTTACAAAGATATATTTGTAATTATGAAAGTTTATGAAGATATAAATGAAATTCACTTTTTTTTAAACACCTGCAGGAAACCTTAAATCAATTATCGAATTGTATCGGATTCCGAGAAAATATGAAGTTATCAAACAATAGAATTGGGCTTTCCTGAAAGTTGGAATTTGAGAAGCTGCAAAAGTGAAAGCTTGGAGCGAAAAATAGAGTAAGAAATTGCAACACTTGTTTCGCCATGGAATTTGAGTCACAGAAGGGTTATGAATGATTTTTCTTATTCTTGAAGCTTGATGGGTTGCGTTATTGGTGGAAAAAAAGTCATAAGGTGTTACGTTTTTGGGTAATTACAAAATATAAATTGGAGTTGCAGGGAAATATCAAGAATTGGATGCTCCAGTTGATTTAAATGGCACATAGTCAATGACATGACAATGGATATCAGTTTTAATAATTAGCGGTCCCTTATAAACCTGTCACACCAAAGTTAACGCCCCTAAATCATAAAAGAATTATTTTAGGGACCTTTTAAACAGAAACTAAGACTTTGTAGTACTACAATGACATTTTGCCTATAAACTCTCCCCAATTGTGATTTGACCGTTCATAACATTAATAGGATTCTCAAAAATCCATGTAAGTTAAAATCCCGAATTCGATCATTATTAATATACAATAGGTTTTCTTGATTAATAAGACCTATCTTGTGTTGGTGATTTTAGTGTCACCAACTACATTTGGTGTAATGGAATTAATAAGTGTATTAAGGGTGACAATTTTAGTTTTGATACAAGTTAGGAGGTGCGTGAGTGCACACTTGTATCAACTAAATGACGCCGGTACGCAGACTTAACGTGGGTTTCAAGGGGGCTTGCCCTTTGAGCAGGGGTTCAAAGGGGGCAGCGCCCCCTTTGCTGGGTCCTAGGGGCAGCACCCCTAACGGGGTTCGGGGCAGCGCCCCGAAACCTAAACGAAATTGAAAATTGGTACTATAGGTTATTTAGTAATTGAAGTCCATGGTATATTTTGTCAATTCCCTAACCTGTAAACTGCCCTTGTAACTTCCCTAATTTGAATCGTTTGAAGATATGCTCCTGATACACAGAGAACAAATCCAACTTCTTTCCTTCATCTTCTACATTCGGATTTTTGATTCTTGTGCCTAAGATCGAAAATTGTTCCTTCATGAAATATCCTAAGTTTGGAATTCGTGAACCTAAGGCATTAGGGCCGAATTATCAAACAAGGAAAGTGTTTAACACGTTTCCTGATTGAATCCAGAATTCCTGTTTTCAAATATTCCCCAACATCTTGTTGGTTACACTAACAACTTATCTCACATATATAAGAAAAATCACAACTTTCAACATCTTATTGCGAGTTACTAATGAATTTAATAATAGTTTTAAGGTTTATATGCGGGGGTTATGAGGCACATTGGTAACTTTTGAATTCTAGAGTCTAGACATTACAAAATGATAATAGTAGCCTCAGAGATGCAACTGGTTGGATTTTTCCATCTTTCGTGTTTTGAATTTGGATTTGTAGGTCTAATGAGTGATCAAACTTTTTACACTTCATTACAAATGGATACGGAATGATTTAGGAAACTATAAATTTGAACAGTTTACAAAGTATATACTAGTAACGTTTATCATGTATCATTTGAATAAGATATGAGCCAATCTATAACTTTAGTTTTAGCCTTTAGGTCATATAGTCACTAAATATTATACTACGACCAATTAGGTTTGCGAGTTGGTAACATCTCTTATAAAAATTCAAAAATTATTTATTCTATCCGTAAAAATTATATATATTATGTATACTGCTAACAAAAGAAAATATGTTCTGTTCTAAAAAAAATGTTATTATTTTTCGTTGTTTACCTTACCTTGAAAGCCATGCCAAACGGTAAAGTTACGCAACAATACCTAGGCAAATTAGATATTTTTCGGCGTAAAATAAGGAAATAAAATAATATTACTAAAATAATTTTTTTTTAGAACGGTAAATCTATCACATTCTTACTTCTAAACTACTCATTGTTATGTTAGTGTCAGAGTTTAAACCCATGACCTATTTGTTAGTATATCACATTGTTAGCCAAGTTGGCTGTGTCAAAAAGGAATCACTAAAATAATTAGCCAAGTGAAACGCGTATTTAGATAGCATCGGCACTCAGCAGTTAGACAGCACGTGCTCGATGACTTTCAACTTTCAACCTGCAATTTGCTTTTCAAACTTCTGGGCAATATTATATTCTTTTTTTAATTAAAAAAATCATTTTATTGGATATTGTAAAGGAAATGATTTGTACACAACAATATTCATACTTTTTAAATTCTATGTTGTTAAATTTTACTATGACATCATTGAAAAATATTTAGAAAGGATAGATAATTATTATATTGTATTTAAAACAAGCATATTTGTGTTTAAAATATTCTTTTATAAAATATAGTTTTGCAATCAATGTTTAAGAGTGTTATCAGAAGTTAATTTTCAATTAATCAGATCATTTTTTTTTAATATATGGTTCTTTAAAATAAAACAAAATTTAATATACATTAATTTTATGTGGAATTTGCTTTTTACAGTGTAATAACTTTTTTTTTTCAATAGTTTATATCATGTAACATGTTGTTCACGTTTTAGTTACAGTTACACACCTTTTTTGTCATTTTCAAATTAATTTTACAAAGCTTGTCATTATAAACTAAAAATTAAAATAGATCGTCCGATAGTTAAAGGCTTTGTTGGGTTTTTTAGGAAACCATAAACAAGGTAGAGAATCATGTTTGATGTATAAGTAGATATATAGTTTTAACGAGGCGAATCCCCGCTCGTTGCGCATGAATAAAATTATATAGTTAGAATAATAATACATATGTTTTGTTAAAAATTATCTAAGTCATTGTTATCTACTATGTACTAACAATTAGGGCTGTTAATCGGGTCAACCCGATCGGGTTTCGGGTTAAACGGGTCGGGTTAGTCGGGTTTTCAAAAAAAATAATTTCACCCGAAACCCGACCCTGTTAAAGTACGGGTTAGTCGGGTTCGGGTTAATCGGGTTTCGGGTTAGTCGGGTTTCGGGTTAGTCGAGTTAAAACGTAAGATAAATACATTTTTTCATTTCTTATACAAACTTGTTAACCGCATCTTTAAATAAATACGATTTGTTAAAATTAAAGCTTGAAACGATATTATATCGAAATAGAAGGTAAATAGAGTTATTATAATTGGCTAAATTTTATGTGTTAACACATGTCAAAACTTAGACATCAAATACTTGTTGAAATACTTAATAATAACATTCCAAAACTTAGACATAAACGAAAAAAGTTAACTACTGATTTCATAATCTAATGATAGGTTACGTGTATATATAAAAGGTTGCTTGTGGGTATCTGAATTCAGAAATCGTTGGAAATTTCCTGGGATTGGTCTTGCTGGTGGGTATCTGAATTCAGAAATCGTTGGAAATTTCCTGGGATTGGTCTTGCTGGTGGGTATACAGGAGGACCCATGATTTCTTAATTGTAATCAAAATAGGATATTATATATATATATATATATATATATATATATATATATATATATATATATATATATATATATATATATATATATATATATATATATATATATATATATATATATATATATATATATATAAAATTTTAATCGGGTTATTCGGGTTAACCCAAACCCGAGAAAATAAATAAAAATCAACCCTAAACCCGACCCTATGTATATATCGGGTTTGTCGGGTTAACTCGAATAACCCGATTTTGGTTTTTCGACCATATTAAACCCGACCCTATTTATCTTATTCGGGTTAGGATCGGGTCGGGTTAATCGGGTTCGGGTATTTTTGACACCCCTACTAACAATTGTATATAATAAACAAAAAGATGATGTATTACTAATGAATTATATATATATCAGGACATTCGTTCTAAAAAATAAAAAATAAAGAAATAATTAATTAAATAATATGATAATAAATAAACAATAAGAAATTTCAGGATAATGGTTAAAATAAAAAAAATCATAGTATAGCAGGAATCTAAACTGTGGAATTTTTTTAGACTCATTGATAATGAACTAACATATTTTTTCGTCAATAATTAAACAACTAAATATTAATGTTTAACTAAAATAAATGATATTAATTAATGTGATAATATAATTATAGTATCTAACTTTATCATTGTAACGACCCAAATTTATAAAATAAATATGTAAAATAAGTTTTTGTGTGATTTAAAGCTTTATGTGCATTTTTATGAGAAATTATGATTGAAAGGGTAATTTAGTCATTTTTCACATAAAGGGTAAATTGGTCATTTGACCAATGTGGAAATTACTATAAACTTTATTTATGATTTAGGACTAAAAATGTAAGAATTATAGTTCCAAGTGGTCAAAATAAGTGTTAGTGTCAAAAGCCTAAGGAATGCAAGCCTAAGGACTAAAAATGTAAAGATTTTATAAAAATAAATAAACATAAAAGAGTGATTTATCACTCATATCTTCAGAAAATCCATAGAAGAATCGAGAGAGAGCAAGAAGATACGGGAAGAAGAAAGAAACTAAGAAGTTCTACAAGAAATTTAAGGAGGAATTGAAGATTCCTAAGAAAACAAGGTAAGAACTCCTACTATTCATCATCTTCTTCGTGTGAAATCTGAAAATTCGAGGTATGAAGTTTATGGAATGTTTCCAGAAGTTCATCTCCATCAAGTCATGCTCAAACATCATTTAAATACACATCTCTCAAAGGATGTTGTAGAATTTAAGAAAAATGATGATTTTGCTCAAGAACCCTAGAAATTGGGGTTTTGTTCAACCTATGAATTCAATAAAATTGATGGGTTATAATTGATGTTTTGGATGAAAGGAACCACATATAATTGTTCTTAATGATTCCAATTGGTATGTGGGAATTAGAAGAGTGGAATGGAATCAAGGAAATAAGAACTTAATTTTCGTCATCATGTGTGCAGTCATGGAAAGAAATGCAGTACACCTTCGTTAACCGTTGGATCATCATGAAATTTGGACCGTAGCTTCCTAACACATAGTTCTTAAATCTGAACGGTGGAGATCTTCATTGGTGTAGTGTACTGAATTCTGCAGTGGTTTTAATTCGCTGAACTGTAGGTAATGCTTACCATTGAGCTATGTTTTTGTTTCTACTGTTTTGGTTCTGTTTTTTAATAATTCATATAAAATCATGTGAGTGTCCATTCTGGATGATCTCTATATCCCTAGAATGGTAACTGAGTCTAGTTTATTCATCCAGAAGCTCTTGGACTAACGCGGATCTTAAGTTATGTGAAAGTTGCAATCTTCACTGACTGGTCCAGGGGTGCACTGTGCAGTGACTTCTGATTTGTAAAATTCATAACTGATAGTAGGAGAATCATTTAAGGGCAAGGCCAGTGGGAAAAGTTCCGTATATGTGTCTAGTTTGTTCACACCGAATTTCAGAACCCAGGGCCTTCTGATTATCATTCTTGGTTAATATCTTTGAGGGTAGGTCATGTAACTGTTTTTGTAATCTGTGGTGACATGGTGGATTTTTCATTTGAAAATGGAAAATGAAAATGACCTGAGGTCAGGCCCTGTGACCTTATCATTGGGTCTAGTTTCAACATGATTTTTATTAAGTTTAATATCTGAGTTTTCCTTGGTCATCTGTTGCAAATCCGGTTATGGGACAAAAAATCAGCATTGCTGTCAAACCTTTCTTTTTGTGGTTTTAACCTTGGTTGTGGGTTTAGAATTTGGTAACGAATGTCGGGACCTTTACAAACTTATTAAAGATAATTAATAACCTTAATGATGTATTTCTAAAGTAAAGAGAGGGTATAGTGGAACACGGTACGTGTCGAGTATCGGGAAAATACATGTATACTTATATAATTATAAGTAATAAATGTAAACGTTAATTCGTTCTAAGCAGTCCCATGTGGAATGTAGGTTCGGGAAAGAAGAAGAGTTCTTGAGTATCACGTGCTTGTGTGTGCGACCTACTTTTACGTATCAGGTGAGTACATGCAGTATTTTTACCCATTCTGGGGTACATGGCAAGTAAGTATTTACAAGATTTCTTATAAAATCTTATATATGAAATTATATGCAAGAGTTTTATTTCTAACTTATTGGTGAAAGTTTAATGCTATAATTGAAGCTATGTTTTGGTCTATGCACCCATTATGTGAAATTATGTTTTGGTCTATGAACCAATTATATGAAGGTATATATATTTTGAATACATGTTTGAAAGCATGGATAGGCATATAGCCATAATATGTTTAAGAAGTATGTTTCGATTACAAATTGTAAATGTTTTCTAGTATGAAAGGGCATATAGCCACAAAATGTTTGGAAAGTATGATTTGGCATTAAGCCTAAAATGTTATATAGACATGTTTTAAACATATGGTTTAGTATGTGAAATTAAAGTTATAAATTTGGCATATAGCCGTAAAGATAGAAAGTAATAAAGTTTGGCATTTAGCCACAAGTTATATGTATGTAAGTAATGTTCAAACAAGCAGAAAAATGTTTTGTATGACTGGTAATTGTAGCAAGCAGCGTTAGTAAGGGAACTATGTTCCAACCTTCCCGGGTTAGGTAAGGGGTCTACTGGGGACAAGCCCCATCGCGAAGTAGATCGCCTCAGCACTTCTATGGTAAGGATTGATCCGTTCTTTCTAGCCATAGAGACTTGGGGTATCACTTATAGTGATTAAAGCCCTAAGTATAAAAATCCAGCAAGCTTATAAAACCAGTCAAAGAAAGTAAGAACAATGTTATATTCATAAAGTATGTCAAAGAATGATTTTCTTGAAAAGTTAAGAGTTGTACTATGATTCTATTGTAAAGTTTTGAAAGAATGTAATTATGCAAAGAATGATATAAAATGGCTTTGAAAGAAATTAAGAAATAGTGGTATGGTAATATCTTGAAACTTTGGAAGATGTTATTTTATAAAGAATGTTATGAAACGATTTCGAGAAGTAAAAAGCATAGTATGATATTTATATAAAGATTTGACAGAAGTTTATGTTATAAGTTTTGTATAAGTTGGTAAAGAAGTTAAAGGTTTGAGTCTAAACCTCATGTAACTCACGAGACAATTTTTGTCTTACGTATTCTATTTTTATGCCATGTATTCCAGGTTAAATGCTAAGTTATAATTGGATGAAGTTTAGCTGGAGTGGAGCCCACATAGCTCCTATTTTGGACGCAAGGTTTAATCCTTTTCTTGCTTACTATGGTTAGTTTGGTATGGATTTGTAACACCCACAGTTTTAAATATGTAACTAATCGGTTTTTGTTAAACCGTATTTTTGTATTCAATTATTTATACGAAAAACCATAGTATTTGCAAACAGTAGAAATGGGGTGTCACAATCATAATATTTACGATTACAAACTAATGATAATGTTTGTATTGATTTAATAAACATACTAAAAGCGTGTTTTTATGTACATTTAATTCTAAAAATTACATATACAATAAAATTAAAATCATGTTTCATCATCTATTTTAAACAATTAAAAACTAAAATTTATTTAAAATGAATCACCATGATTCAAGTGATAACTTCATTATAATATATAATTTATCATAATATGTTGATTATAAATTAACATTAACATTATTATTAAAAAAACATGAAAAGTCATAAGAGTTTTAAATAAATGTGATTAAAGTAAAAATACATCTATTAATAATTATAATATATAGGTTATTGTAAAATGTACTTATATATTACCAAACTTCATTTCTTAGAAGATAAGAATAATATATGATGAACTAAGTATTTTATAAAAACTATTCAATTTAATCAAATTTAAGAATTGATTATATGTATGATTTACCAATTATTTTATAAAATCATTCATTTCGATCAAATTAAATTATTAATTATATTTTTATTAGAAATGCAATAACAATTATTTATTGATCTACTTGCTTTAGTTTTTTTCAATAATCTCTTCAAGTATTCGTGTTTTTTTGATAATTTTCCTGAATGTCCGTTTAATTATAAATTCTAAAATATAATATCCATTTAACTAATTATGTATAAAGTTCTTTCAAAATACTAAACACCAAATATATAAATAAGATTTTATTTTATAAATCACAAACATAACACATGATAATAAAATATCAAAGCTTGTATTACATGAAGATGTATACTATTCTAATTGATGAAATAAGAATACCAAAAATCTCAAATAAGAATCCAAATCATCAACTAATTACATAAGCTTAAGTTTAAGTTACAAAATAAACATAAAACATAGTAAAATATAATAACTTTATTGCGAAATGTGTTTCATACACACACATTTTTTTTTGTTGATAATGGTTGTATGATCATCGTAATATGGCTCGAAATATATCAAAAAAAAAAAAAAAAAAAAACTCAAGCCAACACAAATATCTTTAAACATTGACATTCTTCTTTCTATATGATTTTTCTCACTTTGTATGTGATTTATATTTGTCTGTTACTCAAATGATTTTTGTAAAACCTATTCAAATTAATCAAATTTAAGTATTGGTTTTATGTATGATTCACTAAGTATTTTGTAAAATCATTCATTTCGATCAAATTAAATTATTAATTATATTTCTATTAGAAATGCAAGAACAATTATTTATTGATCTACTTGTTTTATTTTATTCAATAATCTCTTTAAGCATTCATGTGTTTTTTGATAATTTTCCTGAATATCTGTTTAATATAAATTCTAAAATATAATATCTATTTAACTAATTATGTATAAAGTTCTTTCAAAATACTAAACACCCAAATATATAAATAAGATTTTATTTTATAAATCACAAACATAACACATGATAATAAAATATCAAAGCTTGTATTACATGAAGATGTATACTATTCTAATTGATGAAATAAGAATACCAAAAATCTCAAATAACAAATATATTTAAACCTTGGCATTCTTCAATCTATATGATTTTTCTCACTTTGTATGTGATTTGTATTTGTGTGTTACTCAAATGATTGTCCTCTTTTATAGTAAAAAGAAGACTATTCAACTACAATTCATTTGATACTCATAAATAATATCATTATTAGTTTAAATACTTAGTAATTATAATATATAAGTTAAAAAACTCTTGAGTGGTTTTGATAATTAGTTGAAAGATGAAGAGGTGGAGGTGTCAAATGAATATGATGCAAGAATGAGACATATCTTGAACCATATTCTATTGGATGGCCTATATTATAAGAGTTACTAGGCGTTTCCCCGCGCGTTGCGCAGGAATATAACTATACAGTTAAAATATATGTGAATAGAAGTTTAAATAAGTGGCAGAGTTAAAGATTTCGATATAGAGGTACCAACCTAGTTGTAATTGGAGCTATGCAGTTATCGCGGTCAAAACCGTTATCGCGGTAACCTGCCGATATTTAATTTTGCGGTTTTCGCGGTGGTATAGCGGTGGTATAGTAATATGTAGAATTTATATATTAGACTATTACTAGTAGAATTAATATCATAAAGTCATTCAAAAAACTTCACATAAGGCTTAATTTAATACATAAGTCACATAACATAACATTCTAATATAGAAAATGTCAAAGTATCAAATTCAAATTTAATCGACATCCTAGTCATCATCGGCCAAACCATTCACTTATTCATGAAAATCCTCCACACGGATTATCGTGGTAAATCGCGGTTAATTATCGCGGTAAATCGCGGAAAATAGCGTTAAATCGCGGCGATTTTATCGGTACCCGCTATTTTCCACCGCTAAACTGCACCGCGATTATGCTGATCACCGCGAACCGCGATACCGGCGCTATACCAGTGCGATTAACTACATAGAATTGGATAACCCATTTGTCAAAAAGTAGTTTAATCTTTAGTGTTGTACCTCTCGAGAGTCTAGTATAAACCAAAAATAGAATTGCACCTGAGGTGGTTTGTTTGTTGAAATTGATCAACGATGTCATTATCAAGTACTTATAGCATATATATGTTTGTCAATGGAACTGAGCAAATGGAAATGAGCAAATAGTTAGTAAAAATCTAAATTTAAATGTAGAGGAATGAACTTTTTACTATTATGAACTAAATTATTTTTAGAGACCCAAAATTATTAAATGCATGGTATGTTTATGTGAGATCGCGATAAATGCTTGCATCTAAATACACCAAAACTTAAACAATGTGAAGGAGTTATTCTAATATATATCAAGTTTTATGTATCGAAGGTTATACTAAAAATGATAAATTAAGTTATCCATATTATACTGATGTATAGATAAATTTAATAATTAAAAAGATAATATTTGAGGTGGTGAAGATTGTTTGTGTATGTACACACACACACACACACACAAAATTCTCCGAAAATTTTGAGGCACAATCGCCACCCTAAAATATAGTTGTTACGTAAGAATTGATTTTCTTCCAATGCTGAAGAGGACCGGAAGGGAAACGTTGAAGAATCCACATGTAAAATTTTCTTATTTGTATGACTTCTTCAATTGTGTTTTACTTGTTCATATTCTACCCTTGTTAGCAAATTGAGTTTGTGCGCATATACGCATTTGATTTCAATTAGTTAGTTGTATTGTGTATTAAGTGTTTAATAAAATGCATCACTGGAATAATTTTAAAGATTAAAGATCGATGCTGCTTGTACCTGTAGATTTCGGTATTAACATACACATAGGGTTCAGACAGCTGCATAGGTTGTATTTTTAACTTTGCGGACGTGATTTTAAAAAATAGCTACATATGTAGCAAGGCTGAAAATTAATTTGATGTAGGTTAAATATGTGTTCCGGTTGTGTATTACTTTAGTCAATTTATGGTTTTTAAACCGGAAATGGTTTTGTTTATACTTGTTGATGCATATATCATTTTATCGTGCTATAACAAATTATATTAGTAATTAAATGCCTATGATTTTAACATAGGGCTAGAACAAATAAAACAGAGAAAAACAGAGTCAAAATTTACGTCTTCTTCAGTTTGTTAATCTCTTAAATTTTTATATGAAACCATAATTATATTAAATTTGACCAAAATAGTTGAGCAATGGCAAAAAACATTAAGAAGCAGTGAAACATCAATGTTTTAAAAATAAAATATTACTTCATTGTTTGGTATCTGGTGGGTGTGCAATGCCCATTACATCGTCGCTATTCTTAAAATTGACCGTTTCCTACATTCTAAACAACCGGAGTTGCACTACCCAATCACCCTTCAAAGGAGTAAGTTCACTTATCTTAGCATACGTCATCTCAATAGTAGAGCTATCTAAATCCTGGTAAAAATGGAGTTCTAATCATGTGACTCAATATATATACATATATATATATATATATATATATATATATATATATATATATATATATATATATATATATATATATATATATATATATATATATATATATATATATATATATATACACACACACACACCTTAAACTATATTAATGCAATGTAATGAAAATTGATAAATTTTATTGAAGATTTATTACTAATAATGCAACTCTTAGAATTCCTAGTGATGATTATACAAAAAAACTACAACCTAAAAGTCTTTTTAGTTATGACAAATAATTCATATTTATTAGAATCATTAAATATGATTGACATGAAAAGCTTGAATGTAATAAAAATTATTTAATTTCATTAAAATTTTATTTAAATATTATAACTATCCAAATTGCATTAATTTTTTTTACTTATCACACTTAATATATGTTTATGAGACTTAATTTAGTATAATTAATCGAATTAATAAATTTCTTTTAATTGAAATACAGTTTGCAATTGCTACAAGAAACTTTACACTTCCGTCAATATCTAAATTGTGATGCTCTTTATTTTTTAGATGATTTATTTTAAAGGTTAACATTACAAATTAATTTAATAAAGACGCACATATTTTAAGTTTTAAAAATGATGTCCAATAAGATTGAAAATAAAAATGGATAAATATAGTTGCGTTTGAACAAATTAGTTAAGTCTTTTAAATTTGATAAAAATGGATAATACATTATTATATAAATTGTACGAAAATAAATTCAATAAAAATGCTAAACATATTTACTTTGTTATTGTTTTATTAAAAGTGATTAATTGTTATTGTGAAGTTTAAGAATCAATTACGAGTGAGAAATTAACAAATTGAAACAAAGAGATTCGATGTTAAGAATAACTAAGTAATTTAGTTTTGTCTTACATTTAGTCCGATTTCATGTTCTTTTATTGAATTTTAAAATATGAATTTTCATACCAAGAAACTAAAACAATAATCGAATTTGGCAAACTCTTATTTGTTATTAGTAACGACCATCAAATGATAAGTGCTTTGATCAATCCTAAGTTCCAATTTGAGTTTTCTTAGAATCAAGGGTATTGACATATTAATTAGGTGCTTCTAATAATGTTATTTTAATCTTAATTATTTATTAGGAACATGATCCTCCTAAAAAACAAAAGTCATAATTGGCGGCAACGAAACCATGAACATTTATTTATTTTTTCAAGGCAAAACTATATTCAATTGAAACCATGAACATTTATTTATTTTTTCAAGGCAAAACTATATTCAATTGAACGATTTGCTATAGTGATTTATCTAAAAAGAATTATAAAGGAATGAGAAAAGTTACAATATTAATAACAAAATTAGGGGATCAATTATGATAATATCTTAGTGAAAAACAATACAACAAAAATCAATATATTGTAATGCAAAACATCATCGTATTTTACACCAAACACATTGTCACCCACTCTACATAAAAGTTATTTAAATATAGATTTGGAAAGATAAGAAAAATAAATGAGACTAACTAAGTATGGAAAATAAGATTCTTATTCATGTTTGAAATACACATATTCTCTAATCATATTAACTTGCTTCCTTTCATCGATACATATTCTTCAAAAGTGGCTATAAGACACTTGTAAAGGCGCATCACCATGTTTTAAACCAATGGAAAACTTCAAACATTCAAATCTTTGATATACCCAAAGAAGATCATATCTCACTACATATTTCATCATTGAACTTTTTCTTTTACAAATGAAATGACTACAACCTTGTAGTAAATTTCCATGCATTCTACAAAAAGAAATTAGAAAGAGAATAAAAGGAATCAAGAGTGACCAAGCATGGAAAATGATTTTCTTAAGAGTATCCAAGCATGAAAAATGATGTTCTTATATAGCCAAAACATCTCATTTAATCAAACCATTAAGTAGAATAAGTTGAAGAGTCTTTGGAGTTTCAAATGAATATGATGCAAGATAGAGCCATATCTTTAACCACATTCATTAAGATGACCTCTATTATAAGAGTTACTAGGCGAATACTCGCGCGTTGCGCGGGAACAAAATTATGTAGTTAGAATAATAATACATATATTTTGTTAAAAAATATCTAAGTCATTTTTATCTACTATGTATAAACAATTGTATATAAGAAACAAAAAGTTGATGTATCATTAATGAATTATCTTATATCAAGACATTTGTTCTAAAAAATAAAAAAATAAAGAAATAATTAGTTAAATTATATCATACTAAATAAACAATAAGAAATTTCATGATAATGGTTAAAAAAGTAGATCATAGTATAGTTTAAATCTATACTGTGGAATTTTTTAGACTTATTGGTAATGAACTAACATATTTTTATTGTCAACACTTAAACAATTAAATATTAATATTTAACTAAAATAAACTATCTTAATTAATGTGATAATATCATTATAATATCTAACTTTGTCATAATATTTACAATTACAAACTAATGATAATGTTTGTATTGATTTAATAAACATACTAAAATCGTGTTTTTACGTACATTTAATTCTAGAAATTACATATATAATAAAATTAAAATCATGTTTCATCATCTATTTTAAACAATTAAAAACTAACATTTATTTAAAATGAATCACCATGATTCAAGTGATAATATCATTGTAATATATAGTTGATTTTATATAATTGTTTTTAGTTTTTTTCTTCAAATTGTTTTTACATTCTTTGTATGATTTAGGAGTGTTTGATGTATTTTTTAATGCAAATAGTAAAATTAAAAAGAACATGAAAAGTCATAAGAGTTTCAAATAAATATGATTGAAGTAAAAATACATCTATTAATAATTATAGTATGTGGGTAATTGTAAAATGTACTTATATATTAGCAAACTTCATTTCTTAGAAAATAATTATAATATGTGATGAACTAAGTATTTTGTAAAAGCTATTCAATTTAATCAAATTTAAGTATTGATTATATGTATGATTTACTAAGTATTTTGTAAAATCATTCATTTCGATCAAATTAAATATTAGTTATATTTTTATTAGAAATGCAGGAACAATTATTTATTGATCTACTTGCTTTATTTTTTTTCAATAATCTCTTCAAGTATTCATGTGTTTTTTTGATAATTTTTTATGAATGTCTGTTTAAATATAAATTCTAAAATATAATATCTATTTAACTAATTATATATAAAGTTCTTTCAAAATACTAAACACCCAAATATATAAATAAGATTTTATTTTATAAATCACAAACATAACACATGATAATAAAATATCAAAGCTTGTATTACAAGAAGATTTATATTATTCTAATTGATGAAATAAGAATACAAAAAATCTCAAATAAGAATCCAAATCATCAACTAATTACATAAGCTTAAGTTTGAGTTAAAAAATAAGCATAAAACATAGAAAAATATAATAACTTCATTGCAAAATGTGTTTTATACACACACATATTCTTCGTCGATAATGGTTGTACGATCGTCATAATATGGCTCGAAATATATAAAAAAAAAACTCAAGTCAACACAAATATCTTTAAACCTTGTCATTCTTCTTTCTATATGATTTTTTTTTACTTTGTATGTGATTTGTATTCGTGTGTTACTCAAATGATTGTCATCTTTTATAGTAAAAAAGACTATTCAACTACTATTCATTCGACACTCATAAGTTATATCATTATTAGTTTATATACTTAGTAATTATAATATATAAGTTAAAAAAACTCTTGAGTGGTTATAATAATTAGTTTAAAGATGAAAAGGTAGAGGTTTCAAATGAATATTGTGCAAGAATGAGACCTATCTTGAACCATATTCATTTGAATGCTTCTATTATAAGAGTTATATAGATTTTATATATATATATATATATATATATATATATATATATATATATATATATATATATATATATATATATATATATAATATAAAATATAGATATAGATATAGATATAGATTTTATAAACTAAAAATAGTGATGACGGCGTCCACAAGAAATGAACCAAACAAGTGCAAATTGGAGACGGAAGGACGACCAATCTACTGATTAGGGACTTTCAAATAATTGATTCGCACAAAAAACCTTGAGGGCTACGGTTTAACGAGTATGAACTGATATGTGTTTGTGTTCTTTTATTTATTCGGTTAAATTTAAACAAACATAGACAAATTCGTTTTATTCATTTTACATCATTGATTATACGTTAACGAATTAAAGAGTTTGTCAATATGTCATAATTTATATTGATCCATTGTTTATTGGGCTACTGTAATTTTGGGAGTAAATTACACGATTGGTCCCTGTGGTTTTGTGTAACTTATGCGCTTGGTCTCTCATTTGTTTTTTTAACTCGGACGGTCCCTACTATTTCGTTTTGTTACGCAGTTGGTCCCTGACCGACTTAAAATGACTATATTACCCTTTTCTATTTCTTTTTTAATTAATTAATTTATTAGTTATTGTTTTTAGATTAATTTATTATTTATTTTTCTCTCTCTCTCTCCCAAACCGACGTACACTACGTCCCACCTAGCTCCGATTACCGTCTCCGACGAACTCTCCCGTCCCCATCAAGTCGCCGGTGAACTCTCTTGTCCCCATAGATCTAAAATACATCCAAAATCGATCCTGTTAGTCAAATCCAAAATCAAAATCCAATCTACAACTCAAATCTAAAACCTGAAATAAGTTCTTATATATCAAATTCCAAATCTTCGGTGAATACATATCCGAACACATCAAAATCCAGTCAAGGTCAAACAAACTGAGTCTATGTCCTCAACAATCAAAATCTAGAAAAAAAATCTACAAATCAAACAAACCTAGAAACCAATCAAACAAGTAACCTGTTCATCGTCTTCGAAAAATGTTAGTTTCAGAAAGGATTCATCGACTTCGAAAACCTAGCCTGATAGAACGTCTATTTTTGTTGGAGGGATCCTGAAGGTATCTCAACGGTGATGGAGGAGGAGATCGGGAATGGAATAAAATATCGATTATAACAACGAGATCCCCTTTAATTGGCTGATTCAAAAATCGATTATAGCAACGCGTTCGTCTCTTCCAGAAAAAGCTATGAACTTTACGATTTACCAAGTGGTATCGTCTTCTTCTCTATTCCTCTATTTCAACCCGTCGGCCGGGACTCCGGTTGCCGGTATCGACGGATTCGCGACAGAGCCATCCTCATCAAGCTACAGCGACGGATCTGACTCGACTACAAAGGAGAGCGGCGAGGATGACAACAAAATCTGACCGACTGCTTCATCCGGAGGTCGGCGGCGGTTGAATGTGATTTCCGGTGGAGGTTCAAACAAGAGAGAGAAAGAGAGATAGCGAAAGAGAGAGGATATGTATTTCAGTTTCTAAATGGGTGGGTTAGGTTAGAGAGATGAAAATAGAGAGAGAACGTGAGATGATGAGAGGGAGAAAGTTCACAGGGTATAAGATTTTTTTTCTTTTTTTTTAAATAATTAATAAATAATAGAAAATTATAAAAGAAATGATAAAGGGTAAAAAAAGTCATTTTAAGTTAGTCAGGGACCAAACGCGTAACAAAATCAAATAGTAGGGATGGTCCGAGTTAAAAAAACAGTTAGGGACCAAACGCGCAAATTACCCCAAACCACAGGGACCATCCGTGTAATTTACTCTAATTTTGGGCTTGAAGTGTTAAACATAAGATATATATTAATCTTCTTTTGTGAGTTATGAAATGACATTTTAGTTAATTAATTGATAATATTCCTTCCAACCTTATATGATAAATCAAGCACTTGTAACATCGAAATGTACTAGTTATTAGGGTGCACGGAGTAAACGATAGATCGAAGCGGGCTCGATGGGGGATGGGGGCGGTACCGCCGGTACCGCCGGTACCTCCGGTACCGCTGCCCCTCCTCCTTGCGGGTTCGGCGGGCTCGGGTTTGAGGCGGGTGAGGGATGATGGTGAACCCGATGATCCCAGCCATTTTTATAAAAAAAAAATTTTTTTAATAATTAAAAAATTACATTCCCCTCATCCCTATAAATACCACACCTCCACTCCTTCACAAATCACACCTTCACCCTTCTTTCTTCTCTCATTTTCTCTCAAAAACCCTTTGCCCTCTATTTTATAAAAAACTCTTTTTTTATAAAATGGATTCAAATCGTGGTAAATCCAAACGTCGCAGTTCCTCACAAAGCAGGAGCCGTGAAGTTCCCCCAACCCCATCCCCACACATTTACAGTTACACACAATACCCCAACCAATTCCAACAAAACTTTTCACAATACCCCAACCAATTCCAACAATATCAAACTCAGTTTCCACAATACCCCAACCAATTCCAACAATGCTACGTCCCGGACACTTCTCATTTCCGTAACCAAGAAGAGTCCAGTGATGAAACCATTCCACCCTCGGATAACGAGGAGGAGCAAGAGGACGAGCAAGTGGATGAGCAAGAGGACGCCCAAGAGGACGAGCAAGAGGACGAGCAAGTGGAGGAGCAGCATGCAGATGACCAGGAGGACGCAGAGGAGGTTGTCCCAGAGACACAACCCTCTACGCGTAAAAGGAATTACACCCACCGAGTAAAACGCAGAAATTGGGAGGAGAGGGAGGAGATCGCCTTGGCGAAGGCATACATTAGTTGTTCTGAGGACCAAGAACGCGGAAACACCCAACGGTCCGACTCTTTCTGGCAGAATGTTTTGGAACATTTCCAGGCGCAAATTCAAGGGACCGATCGGACCAAGCATCAAATCAACTCCAAGTACAAAGATATGCTAAATAAGGTAAATAAGTTCAATTGTATTTACAACAATAAAATGAACATGCGTGCCAGTGGGAGGGGGGATGCGGATGTTTTACAGGCCACCCATTTAGAGTACCGGAAATTGTACCGGTCCAGTTTCTCACATACAGGGGCATGGGAAATACTCAAAGAACATGCCAAATGGGAAACGGTCAAAGAAATGGGGATGCATTCCCCACATCATTCCGCCAAACGAAGTAAGACATCCGGCTCCAACCAATTCACCAACTCTCCTTCTGATGCACACTTTTCGCCTCAACCTATCGATCTTGATGAAGCTTCCCCACAACCATCATCACATTCCCGGCAAAGAAAAGGGAAAAATGTGGCTGGATCTTCATCAATGCCAGATGGTTATCAGACCATCGTCGATAAGATATCCGCACTGGCGAATATTAATGAGGCAGAAGCGCAGAAGAAGGAAACCCTGCGTGCAAAGAAAATAGCTGTTTTGGAGAAACAGGAGCAAGAATTGACGAGGAAATCGGCCCTCCTTGAGCAAGAGATCGAAACGCTCAAAAGGTCTCGTGAACAAAAAGATTTAAAATTCTTCCTTAAATCTCATGATCATTTGACCGGATCAAAATTGGCATTGGTTCTTGGGAAGAAACAGGAAATTGCAGAAATGTATGGGTGGGAACTTTAGGATTTTTATTTCCGTATTTAGGATTTTTATTTCCGTATTTAGGATTTTTATTTCCGTATTTAGGATTTTTATTTCCGTATTTAGACTTTTTTTTTCTTGTACCGGTGTGTTTTTTAATTAAATGTAATTTGAATTTTCTTTAAATTTTGTGCATTTTATTATTATTTCTATTATTAAATTAAGTGTTAAAATTAATTTATTCATTTAATTAAAACATTTAAATATCAAATATATGATGTGGCATTGTGGGTTCAGTGGGTTCAGTGGGTACTGGTTCCATGGGTGAAAGATTGGTGAAAGATGGGGAAAATGGAAGTGAGAGGAGAGAGAAAAGCTGACGTGGCGTGTGGGTTCAGTGGGATGGGAGGGATCTACTCCCCCCACCCTTAGGTTTTGCCTATCTGGTGTTGCATGGCTGCGAGCTGGAAAGTAATGAATCCTTTTTCCTATTAAGAGAAAAGGTAATAAGTCTTTGGAATTATATATTACGAATTATCTGATTTTTTGTTAATTATATATTATATACTTTATTTGATTAGTTGTCCATCTTAGCGGTATCAGGTGTTTGAAAAAAAAGATTCATTTGTTAAGTGGTTGAAGATTCAAATCTCATGATAGACAAAAATGTAATATAAAAATAGTATCTAATATAGGAGTGTGAGTACCGTTCAAAAAAAAAAAATCTTACGACCTTTTCAAATAAATTTATTACAATTGAGGGCAGTGCCGCAGTGCGGTTCCAAAATTATAATCCCATCAAGTTGTGCATGTGTTCAACCTATGGTTGCAAAGGCAATGGGTAATATATGATTGCTTCATGTGTTTATGACCAAAATGGTGTTTTTAAAAAAAATATTTATCAAACTAGTATTGTTTTCAACATATTTACCAAATAAGTGTTGTTTTAGATTAAAAGAGTGTTTTTGACAAAATTTATATTTTTCTAACTATACTATTTTAGTGTTTTTTTAATACGAGTATCTAACAAATTATTTTCTATTTTGTAAACGGAACATTTATTTGTTTTATTGGAGTCAATTGCATTTAATATGTTTTTATTTATAATTATAATTAAAAATAAGCTTAGAGGTTTTTTTATTATAAAAACATTTTAATTATTTCATAAATATTCAATTTCATTTATGAATGTGCATCATTAAAGCAAAAACATTCGTTTTTTATAATTTCACGTGAGATAAAATAAGTAAATAAAAAAGCTTACAGTAGGAAAATTTTATAAAATCTGGATACCAGTCTATAATAATAAATAAAATTATATAACTCGAATCGAAGCTATTGTTTTCACGTACGCATAACCGACCGCTCTAGATTACATTTATCAACTTAAACTTTAAACTTTTATTGATTCTTACTAATTAAATAAAACAAAATATGATAAATGATTTATGACAAACAATCACACAACATTTATAACCATATCTTGGTTTTTTCATAAATGTCTACTTATTTATGACTAGCACTATAAGTAGGAGATTAATAAAAAAAACCAACATTGATAACCAGATTTTGAATGGTTCTCGACAATATCTATTTATTAACGATAAATAGTAGAGTTTTTTTTATCAAAATGGTTTTGAAAAAAATATTTCCAAATAAGTTAGTTTTTGCCAAATAAGTTAGTTTTTTTTTATCAATTTCGGTTGAGATAATTTTTTGGATTAGGAAAAAAGAACGTATCTTACCTATATTGCTAACAATTATTTGTGTGGGTTTTAATGAAAAAAAAGCCAATTTAAAGAGCATTACTAAAAAATTTTAGAAATATAGTCAAAATAAATATATTAAAAAACATTAAAATAATATAATTAGAAAAATATAAATTTTGTAAAAAATACTCTTTTTGTAGAAAAAAACAACACTTATTTGGTAAATATTTTGAAAACAACATCATTTTAGTAAATATTTGTTTCAAAAACATCATTTTAGTCAAAAACTCCCATAACATGTATGTGTCAAACATATAAATAATTTAGTACGAGTCGGATGAACCACAATTTCCTGATTCGTTCATGTTAATTTAATAAATTTTTTTTTGAACGGCTTGATTTGATAAATAAATTATATTTTCAATGTATTATAACAAGATGAGTTTTATCCAAAAATTGAGTAATTTAAGCAATATAACACTTTATTTTTTACGATTTAAAACCCGAATCTTTTAATAAACAACTACTAAAGACCAATTAAGACTTACACTTTAGTTATAAAGCAACAAAGTTTGCAACAAAAAACCGTATTTCAATAACCAATTACAGTTTTAAACATTAATCACTTTGTTGAAGATTACATTGGGTGTCACTTCTTTTATTCATCAACTAGGTTAAAACCCGTGTACTAAACGGGCTGTTAAATAAAAATAGCAAAAATAAAGAAAAATACTTGAACATTTGTTTTAAGTACCATCATGGAAAAATTAACTAATAATGAAAATACATACTACTTACACATTTTCTTATGATTACTAATGTTATATGAAATTTTTTTAAGAAATCTCTAAAAATCTCAATTAGTAGTATGTAGGCATATTGGATCAAACAAAACCCACGATATAGACATGAAATTAGGATCAAAGCAAGTAGTAGTACGTAGGCATATTGGATTAAAATTATAAGCCAAGGATATAGTTTGTAAGTAAGGCTATAGTATAGGAACCAAATCCACCAATAAGCCAAACTTCTAATATTGACCTCCTCACATTCTAGACGAGGCTTCATTTGATTTCTACTTTATCTTTTTGCTATTTGTTCTCTTTGGATATACACATATACACATCCATGATAATAAAAGAACAAATTTCGTGGGCCAAATCTTCACAATGTTAGCCATCCCTCAAATCGCGTACAACATTCAACTGCGAAACAACAGAGTAGTAAATTTTAGTATTAGAAAACAAAGTTAGATGGATAAAAATAATGATTTTTTTTATAAAAGTTGAGTACTACGATACTGTATTTAAGTTAAAAAGTTGACCATTTTGAAGTCTCCAATAGCCATGTAATGAAAGATGAAAACCAAGGCTAGCCGGATCTTTGCACATCAAGAACCGGTTACATGAACTGTAGTATAAAGCATCAACGGTTTAATTTCACGATAATAAAAATATGATCAATGATTATTTTAAATAAAATGAAATTAAAAAAAAGATAGCTTGTCATTTACTTAGCAAACCGGACCCTAGATCCGCTTCTAGTACATACAATAATGTCAATCAATAATATCAAACAAAATGCAGATGGCGGAGGCTTGGTGTTATCACAGGAAATAAAAGAACACAATCAATGAACCTTATTGCCTTTATTTATAAGGATTTTCAATAACACACAGAGAGAACGGGAGAGCTTACAGCGGTGTGATACCTCTTTTGCATACATTAAAGATACCTGCAAATCACAACAAAAAGCTAAAGAACTGCAAATCACAACAAAAATTAGAAGATCAAAATCAAATCAAAGATACCTGCTTTGAATTAAAGAAAAATGTTGGTGCTTAACTGGAATTGGAGGCTCAAAACAAATCATATTTTTGGTACATATGATAACGATTGACATAAATTTGACTTATAAAACTTTGGATGTAGCCACATGGCTCATATACATTTCAATGAAGACCTTTAGGGTACACACTAAATGATCAAACTTTCAATAAATTCTCCTCTACTTTATAATTCGGTATATATTATGCATCTGCCTCAAATGTTTTCAGGTTTCAAATTGAAGATATAAAGAAGTATACAACATTTATCAACAAAATACAGAGAACAATATGTGTAAATATTACCCCTTTTAACTCTTTTCATTTGTAGGCTTGACTCTACAATCTATAAAGCAGGCTGCGAACCAAAAACAGAAAGTAACTAATAAATAGACTGTGAGGTTGTGTTGCAAAGACATTAAAAATCTAGATACAATGCATCATCACTGGTCCGATGTGGCTGCCCAAGAACATATTGAGACTTAACATAATCGGGAATGTAAAATCATAAAATTAAACGCAAAATCAGAAAACATATCTAAAAACGTGACATGGGAATAAGCATAAACAGTGAATCATAAAATTAAGTCAAAGTTATTCTTGGGCTATTGCTATCGAGAAGCAGAATCAAAGGCATGTGTCAGAAATAAATTAATAACTTGAGCCCTTGTTGTTAAAAGAAGAGAAGAACACCCCAAAATCAATTATAAAGAAAGTTTTAAAAAGCGTACTTCCATACTTGGTCGTTTCGAGAATCTTACCGATAACCTTAAGCAGCGAAACCCTTGTTTTTGGAAAGCCTTCAATGAAAATTCAAAAGAAAAACATAAAAGAATAATACAACTTTAATGAGCCTTCATGTTTTCGAAGGGATAGAAAGGTCCTTTTGCCATTCAATGTGTTCCGATTACAGACGCGGTCCGTCGTCTCTCTTCCCGTTTCCAAACGTGTCCTTTTGGTATCCTCCAACATGTATAGGTGTGTATTTCGAAACGGTGGATTGAGAATCAATTACGTGAACCAACTGGAACATAGACCCTGTCGGTGGATGTTACGGAATCATCCGGGAACTCCATCGTCAAATCGAAATTTCATAAGCGGAGTTTGAAATCGTTCTCCAAAAGCTCTGGCATATTGTCGAACACTTGCCGTGCAGAAGCACACACAAAACCAACAACATTTTAATCAAGATCAGATCGTTATTAGATCGTTATTGATGAGGTCTATTGCGATATTCCCCCCTTCAATAATCCAGAAGACGGACAATTATATGATGATTCCGTCAATCATCAAAACCGTTGTAATTCAATGGGGATGAATGGGAGAAGTAGAGAGATTGAGGTTACAGAAAATCGGAATATTGGTTTGGTATAATAGGCAACAGGGGATGAGTTATATCAATTTCAAAAAGAGAATACCAGTTACCACAATCAAAGGCGACTAATTCGGGAAGAATGCGAGATTCGATGGAGCAGCAGTTGAGACAAAACAAATGAATCAAGACATAAGATGTGTCTACCTACGTGTTTTAGGCGGGAAATCAACGTTGAGAAGCTTTATAAATGGACACGTGGCAAAGTAAGACTTTAAAAAAGTGACATGTGGCAATAAAATGCATGCTTTATTATAATAGATAGATAGACTATAAGATAATTATGTCGTTTATCATAAATTGCTAGTTAGATCCAAATTCCAAATATCGACTGCCAAACATGTAATAATTTGGTTCAAATCGGATGAACCACCACTTGTGAGTCCGTTACGGTGATTTAGTAAATTATTATTATTTTAAAGGTATTATAATAAATAAGTTTTATCTAAAAAAATGAGTAACTTAGGCTATATAGCACTTTGTTTTCTAACAATTTAACAACAGGAAATTCAACATAAATCATTGTTAATATAACAATTAAGGCTTACACTTTAGTTATAAAACATAAAATTTTGCAACAAAAAATTGTGTATCAACAACCAAATACAATTTTAAACATAAATCACATTGTAGAAGATTGCATTGGGTGTCACTTCTTCTATTTAACAAGCACAAAATAATTATTGTGTTTCATCATAAGTTGATCTAAACATCGGATATATTAAAAACTTAGCTCTGAATTACTTGTGTCTTTTGGCCTTTCACACTAGATATATGAATACACATCCGTCAAGTTTGAGCTCATGCTTAACAAGTCCATAAGTTTAATGCATTCATAGAGACAATAATTAAACTTTTACCGCGAACCGTGCTCATAAAACCATTAACAAATGTAGTAAATTATTCAGACCCTGACACTAACATAACAATGAGGTCATGGGTTCAAACCCTGACACTAACATAACAAGGAGTAGTTTAGGAGTAGGATATGATATGATAGATTTTCCGTTCTAAAAAAAAAAAAATTATTCAGTATTTCCATACGAAGTATTTCTCTCAAATTTGCGTATCATTAACCAATTATATATACCGTTTCATGTGGTCGGTCCCTATAGCCATAACATAACATTACATCACCTCATATACATCTTCTGGTACCATGATATCACATATTGGGGTAGCCCATCCTACCCAAAGGATGAAGTAATTATTCAATATGCCAATTCAGTACAATAGGACTATAGGAGCGACATACTGTGTCTTTTCTATGTAACCACAACGAGTGCATGTATACAATGATCATTCATGCTTATTTCATGAGTTTTAAAACATAACATTGCTTAAATAAATTATTTAACATGCTTTCACATAGATAAAATTCTCTATATCTATAAATATTATACATCCAACTCCATATTTGTTTTCTCCCATATATAAGCGGGTCATGGATACTTGAAAAATATAAAAATGTTATTAAATAAAAGTATAAAACTAATATAATGCACACAAATTATTAAATACATGTTCCATTCGTCAATGTCTTCCACCAATGAAAACCATTCAACGGTTATTTTATCTTTAATTCCTTTCCATAAAAATCGTGATTAACAATATGTAGCAAAAGACATCTCACAGCCTCGTCGGATATTTCATAAAACCTATTGTTTAATATAAAGTCGTGTAATACCCCCAACTGATAATGAAGCATATGTTTCGTTGGGAAAAATCCGTTCTCGAAAGCTTGAACGTATCTTTTTCATATGTTTTTTAGCCCCGGGAACCTCTCCAAAATTTAATCTTGTTATCATAAATAATTCTTTCGCTCCAAAAGACAAATAATGTTTTCCTACTAGAAAATGGAATCGTCTCATTTGCTCTTTAGGATTGATGGGCCGAATCTCATGCAACACCATCATGTTGCGTAGTAATGGGTCCCCTTTTATTACAGGAGCAAAGTTATAGTACCAAAACGTTGTTGTTTCAAATATGGCACATTGTGAATCCGTTAGGGAATCTACGACTTCACGTATCTTATTTCTAGAACCTCTAAATTTAAGAACCCCTGTCAACGTTTTATTAGGATGTTGTCAAATCAGAAAAAACAATGTCAGTATTCCTCATATATGCATAAGGTGTGAATTTTAAGGTTTTTCGAAAAAAATCAGACAAAATCGCAGGTGATAGGCCTTACCTGCAATTTGCTCTCCAATTCTTTAAACCCTACGATTTTGTGCTTTAAATAGTTGTACAATAGGCATAAAACTTGTATGTATGCAGATCTGATGCTTAATACGTGAAAATTTTAACTTGGGACAATTAATACATAAAAACAACATAAGATCCGAGATACTTACAGAATTTAAAGATGAAAATTTCTTGGCAGCCATTAGAGAGCGTTTTTCATTTTCGGAAATGAAAAAAATGAGTTTTTTCTTTTTTTGAGTTTTATATACTGTGGACAGATGGACCAAGCCCACTATGAAATCGCAGGCCAAAGGATCAAATCGCAGTCCATAGGGGCCAGATCACAGGTGATATAAGGATCTGTCTACCAAATCACAGGTGGCATGAGAAAATTACAGGTGGGACTGGCCAACTGCGCTTTGGTCAACTATTTTGATAAATGAGGCTAAATTTATGCTATTTTGAAAACATTATTTATAAGTTTAGGCTATTTCTTTAAAAACGTTCCTAGAATTACAAGTAATCATTTTCTTAATTTTGAACCCTACACACTTAGATCCATAAAACTATAATTTGTCCAACACAATTATCAATGGTGTTCCGAAACAAAGATACTTACTTAAATTGCTAATAAAACCCTTGAAAAGAAAATAGAAACCTGCGTAATCTAAAACACAAAAAAGCAAATCATGATGACCATTTTTGCTCTCTATAATAATAATAATAATAATAATAATAATAATAATAACTATTATTATTTTTATTATTATATCTTTATACTTTTCTCCTCGCTCTTAAATAAATTACTACAATCATGTAAACTTCAACAACTTATTCCTCTTATATGTTTTGTATTTACATATTATATGTTTATTATTATTTTGACTGGTCAATGTGTTTTTTAAAATGGCAAATTAGATAAAAGTTTATCATAAACATTGAAGAAGTGTGAGGATAAACTTGTTTACTTTAGGAAAAGACTTTTGTAAAATTTAAACCATCGCGTTGAGTTTTCCATTATAGCTTTTTAAAATAAAATCTGATAAAAATCTGACGTGAAAAAATAATAAGTCTTCGGAAGTTGATTCTTGTATATATCCTTATAAATATAAACTAAAAGATATCATTTTCACTAAAACATTTTACCTTAATTCGTGCAATTTGCTAACGTGTTCTTGCTAACGTGCAAGATATGAGAAACCAATTATAAACTTGTTGATGACAAGGCGACTCTCTTACACACTTTTACATGTGTCAAAAGAATCACACTGCCATTTACAACAAATTTGATCCATTTACAACACAATCATAACTTTCCAGATTAAACAAGAAATAAGATGATTGACCGTTGGGTTTTGAACAAGATAACATGATATACCAAAACTATGCAAAGAACATTCATGATTCAGAACAGAAGACCATAGGTGAAAATTCCCGAGCAGTGAAGAACACTGCATAAACTAGAGATTGTACACAGGGTAAGTGTAAAAGAACAATAACCCAAACAGAATTGAAGCATATAACTGCTACAACTTGATAGACACAAAGTCAGTAAAGTTATAAGCCTTTCATAAATCTACCACTTCTTCTTTTTTTAACGCCGCCATTTGTTTCTTCCTCACCTTTTTTTTATCGGATAACGAGGCTCATATATCTTTCTTCCTCAAGCTGCAGAAAAGGAAAGGTTAAAAGACCCGGGAAAGAAATAGAGTTGGAAAACATTAAATAAGTATTAAATGAGCTCATAGACTTGAAGTACATGTCAAATAAATGAGTTGAATGAGTCAATGATTTGTTGATGTTCACAGGTTCCTACTTGGACTTAGTGGGCTTCCTAAAATTTATGTTCTTCCCCTAAGTGTTTTCAACGGATATAAAGATTTAGAATCCAAATGAGGTCAAGGTGAGTACGACACATAAAGTAGTAGAATTTTCTAAATGAAAAGACATGTAGGGGCCCACGTCAACCTCTTGGGGTTTAAAAGAATTGCCCTTAACTCTTTTGTGGTCCATCTTCAAGATAAGGAGAGAGATGGCCAACATTGAAAGTTGCTAAGGTGAATTACTCTATAATTCACCTCAAATGGTGTATGACTATTGACTAGTAGCATAAGTCGATGACCAGTTATACACAGACTCAACAAAATACAAGCTTGATCTTTCGAAGACTTACTCAAAATGGTTCTTAGCAAGGTGGTGAGTGTTTGATTTTTTTTTTTATCCATTCGTTTGAGGATAATAAGTGCCGCTAAACAATAACTTTATGCCTAACAACTTTCACGATAATACAATAATTTCCTGAAGTCACTCTAGAACTTAATGTCCTTATTATAAAATATGGTTTTGGAAACACCGTTGTAACTGGAGACCAAAATTCTAAGAAACTTGTATATTCTTTTTAATAATACACAAAGAATGAATACAACAATATATAGATAAGAGAATATGGATAAAACTAAACCCTACAAGCTCGTTGGGCCTCTATGTGGTTATCTAGTATATACACTTCAACACTCCCCCTCAAGCTGGAGCATAGATATTGATCAAGCGTAGCTTGTTACAAAAGTAATCGACTTTACTTCCAAGTAACGCTTTTGTGAACAAATCAGCTAGTTTACTCCACGTTCTAACATGGGAAGTTATACTCGTTCCATCTTCTAACTTTTCTCAAATGAAATGACAAACCGCTTCTACGTGTCTGGTTCTCTCATGAGATACAGGATTGTTAGCGATATGAATGGCGGCCTCGTTATCACACCATAGATTTATTGGTTTTGATTGAGGAAACCCAATCCCATCAAGTAGATTACACAACCATACAAATTCGCAAGTCGTCTATGTCATGGCTCTATACTCGGACTCTGCACTTGAGCGAGAAACTACATTCTGTTTCTTACTCTTCCAAGAAACAAGATTACCTCCAACAAAGACACAATACCCGATAGTTGACCGCCTAGTTGTAAGGTCACCATTGTAGTCGGCATCTGTAAACCTTTCTACCACATTATGACCATGTTTATTATACAAAATACCACGTGTTGAAGTACCTTTGCGATACTTTAAGATGTGAGTGACAACGTCCCAATGTATGGCTCTTGGTGATGACATAAATTGACTCACAACACTCACTGGAAAAGCAATGCCCGGTCAAGTAATCCTAAGATAATTTAGCTTCCCAACAATTCTTCTATATTTTTCTAGGATTCTCAATTAGATCTCCATCATTTGTTTTTAATTTCACATTTGGTGTCATTGGAGAGTCACAACGCTTTGCATCAATCAAAGTCGAGTCGTTCAATATGTCTAAACAATATTTTCGTTGAGACAGACAAATTTTTTTCCGAGTGTGAGAGACCCCAATCCCGAAAAATACTTCAAAGGGCCTAGGTCCTTTGTTGGAAACTCGGATTTCAAATTCTTAATTCCGGTCTCATCACTCCTAGCAATAACCATATCATCCACATATGCAACCAGTAAAATGCTAAAATGCAACCAGAGGTGGATGTGGATGAAGCAAAGAAAATCGAATGTTCATATAAGCTTCTTCATAATCACAATACTAAATCGCCCGAACCAAGTACGGGGAGATTATCTCAAGCCATACATAGATTTTCTTAGTCTATATACTTTATCACACTCCCACTAAGCAACAAACCCAGGTGGTTGCTCCATGTAAATCTTCTCGTGTAAATCACCATGAAAAAGTGCATTTTTTACATCAAGTTGATGGAGTGCCCAATTATAAGTGGCGGTTAGAGAAATAAACAAGTGCATAGAGGATAATTTAGCTACAAGAGAAAAGGTCTCAAAGTAATCACTCCATCTGATCATAACCTTTGGCAACTAATAGCCCTCTTTAAACAAACCACCGATCTATCTGGACCATCTGGTTTAACCTTGCAGTAAACACCGTTTGCAACTTATTGCCTTATTAACAGGTAAATCGACCAACCTCCACGTGCCCTTATGACCAAGGGAGTTCATTCTTCGGTCATAGCAATACGCCATCCAGGATGGGCCAAAGCTTCACCAACAGTTTTCGGTATGGATATAGAGTCTAATGTTGCAACCAATAACGGGAAGATGAAAATAGCTTATCATAAGAAACATATGAAGCAATAAGGTAGGTACATGAACGCTCACCTTTCCAAAGAGTTATAGGATTATCAAGATACAGAATCTTGGTAGAGGAAGTTAGAGTCTCATCATTTGTTGTATTAGAATCATCATTAGCAGAACTTGCGGATACGGGTGGTACCAAATCGGGTCCTGGAGTAGGTCGCCGTTGCCTAGTATATACGTGGTGGCCTTGCAGGCTCTAATAACTTCTCAGAGGTAGATGGTATAGGTAGATGGTATGGGGAAACTTTGCAGTCGATTTAGGAATAGGTATAGTATATACCAACAAATCATCGTTGTCTCCTTGATCACGGGAGTTGGTCACCCGGAAAGAAGGGTTGTTTCTCCAAAAAAAAGTAACATCTCGTGAAACAATGTATCGATTGAGTGTAGAAGAAAAGCACCCCTTACGTTACCTTTCACCTTTCTGAAGGCGAGAATATCCAAGGAAAACATGCTTGAGAGACTTAGGATCTAGTTTGTTGATCTGAGGTCGATAATCCCGAACAAAACAACTACAACCAAATATCTTAGGTTCAGAGAACAAATGTTTATTATTTGTTGGGCAACAGAACTGAATATGGAATGACCCCACCAAGAAGATGGCATACGGTTGATGAGAAGATGACATACGGTTGATGAGAATACAGACAGTAGATACCGCATCAGCCCAAAACAGTTTTGGAGCTACTTCAAGAATGTCACGGTTTTTCCGTTTAACAACTCCATTTTAGGCTGTGTATCAACACAACTTGTATCATGAAGAATACCTTGCTGAAGCATATATGCCCAAAGGTATATCTTTTTGCTTTATCACTACTTAAAGTTTTTCACAGAGACATAAGTTTAAATTGTGTTATAATCTTAACAACAAATGAACAAGAATGGGTGAATACCTCGGAGCGGTTTTTCATCAAATATAGTCGAGTAACACGGGAATGGTCATCTATAAAAGTCAAAAAAATACTTAAACCCGATTTTAGAATTAATAGGACAAGGACCCCATACATCAGAGAGAACCAATTCAAATAGGGATACAATTCGTTTATTAACTCTGGGGCTCAAATGATCACGCTAATGCTTGGCAAATTGCCACGACTCACAATTTAGGTATGGCAGATGACTAAATTGGGGACATAGTTTCTTTAAATTTTGAATAGAGGGATGACCTAATCGACAATGAAATTCAAGAGGGGATGGTGGACCGGAGCAAGCCAAAGAATATGGTTATTGTTGTTCAAATATATATAGGCCATCAGATTCCCGCCCTTTACCAATAATCTGCTTCGTCAACAAATCTTTGAAAGCACAGTAATCAAGAAAAAATGTGACACTACATTTCAAGCGTGAATAATTTTACTATCAGATACCAAATTGAACGAGAAATTTGGTACGCTCAAAACCGAGGATAATGGGATGGATGGGGTAAGATTAATGGTGCTGAAACCAAGAACACGAGGGTTATATCCATCGGCGATTATGACATGTGATGAAGTTTTATGGTTTTGGAAATCAAACAAGAGATGATGGTCACATGTGCTCCTTGATTTTCTAAGATGTTTTATTGGCAAATTGAGTCCAGTTGAAAGAACCTTGTTTGATACCATTGGTGTGAAGAGTAACAATGGTGTTGAAATACTTAGCAAACCTCTTGTAGAATGAAGCCAAACCATGGAAACTCCTTAACTCTGTTGCTCTAGCTCTAGTAGGTACTACCATGTTTTTCAGTAAGTGAAACTTGGATTACTTGGCTCCTAAAACTTGATCCCTCACCGCGATATCGAACGAACTAAAGTGATACTATTGAACTATCAAGAATTTAGATGCCAAAACATGAGATTATTCTACAATTAAAAAACACCAAAAATTGAGAAGAATTAGAAAAAAGGGATAAAGACTTAATTATAGTTTTCACCACCTAATTAATTAAAGTTAGCTATTAAACACCACCAAGATTTAATTAGATTGGCAAAAAACGAATATTTTTAGTGATGAAGCAATCGCACCACACTATCAATAAACAAGAATCGACTCCTTACGTGTATAGAACACTCAAACAACTCCAAGTGATACTCATGAGACCAATATCAATATGGTCATCGGTAAAGGTAGCAACATCTACACTCAAAATCATTTTACCTTAGATAACCCCCCAAAAAAATCATGACTAATGTAGAATGGACGAGATTTCTTGTATGGTTAAATGAGATATGAATTCAAGAGAGTGCTTTATCATAGATTTTTTCTCCAAGAAGATCCTCACACTTCAACACTTACCACTACCAATAATTCACACAAGGTAGGGCACAACTAATGAAGAACCCATAAAGAGAGCACACTCCATTAAACCATCAACTATAAGACATTATAACAAAACTATATAAATTAAATTGATGGATTGAAACGCATATATATATATATATATATATATATATATATATATATATATATATATATATATATATATATATATATCAATATATACTATATAGAGAAATCACTAACCTGAGTTCGAGGAACATGTTGTAGATGTATCTTTTCTGAAGTTAATTCCCCTATCAAGTTTCCCTTCCCAGTCCCCATATGATCCGTTTGATTCTCCTCACTCCTTTCACTAGAACCACTTCCATTAATCAAAGCCCCTCTTTTCCTCTTTCTCTGAAACGTGTACTTTATAACTCTATCGGTCAACGGTTGACTTTGAACCATTGTGTCTAAACTCTTTAATGTTGGGTCAACCTCCATTTCTGTACTTTCTGGTGATTCATCTTTCTCTCTAATTGTGGTTTGACTTTGACCATTACATATTCTTACTAGATCTTTATCAATAGTTGTATCTTCATCAAAGTTTTCCTCTGTATGTTTGACTGAACTTGGAGAAGTCAAACACGAATTATCAGCCGTTAGATCCGTCTCCTTTACTTGATCCAAAACTACTTCTTTTGCCTCCATAGAGGGTGATTTTTGTAATTTCTCAACTGCTTTATCCTCTTTGACAACTGAATCAGGCTTTGTGTCATCCATTTCTGGTGGGGTCCGTTCACATGCGCGGATTCTTTGAGTGCACCCGTTTCTATATAATTCAGTTTCTTTGCTTCTCAAGATTATAGAAGGTAAATCCCCGTTACTGATTAAAGATTTCTTTAAAGGGAATAAAGAGTTATAAAGTCTCTGACTTTTTGAATTGGGTTGTACTTCTGAAGGAGGGACTGTAACTTGGGGTTCGGGAATTGATGCATTGTCGACTTGTACCGTATGCTTTACTTGTTTGCTTCTTGGGAACCTCTCAAGTTCTGCTTCAACTGCTCTCAACTCTTCCCGGAGGTCTTTTACAATGTCTTCAGCTTCTTGAAGTTGTGCTTCGAGTTCTTCAATTTTCTTTTGTTGGGTACATGATGTAACTGCTGCTTCATTAATCTGCCAAAAATTTCAAATGGGTACTCATCAAGATTTAAATTTTGATAAATTACAATGAATTATGAATGCAGTCTAATTCTAGCTCTTGAAATCCCTCAAGACATGAACAAGATTTTGAAGATAGGAATGGAAATGAGGATGAGAGGGGAATATGTGTAGGTTTATAAAATAAAGATAAAAGATCAGTCTTTAATTCATTAAAGTTGATCTTTATTACATTACTCATGTAGGGTGTCTTTTTAAACCTCTCAACGAATCAAATTGGAGTACAAAAATGTGAGTTTTAAACTTATCTTTTTAGTTCTTTATGAACTTTAGAACTTATCAAGTTATCCAAACTTGTGGTGTTTGAAACTTATTAATCAACTTGGTGGGTTGATTGTGGCGTTTAGTTATACAAAGGTTTTTACCTCTTTGGGTAGATTAAGAGAATATTGCACTACAAGAATTCTTATGTAATCATTATGAGGAAATACTACATGAGTTCATTCTGACAATAAGAGTCTAATTTGACATAGATATGGATTTACTTCTGTTTTCTAGCTACAATATATGTTTATTGTTTTACTCAATGTTGTAATCAAGTTTTTCTCTAAAACCTAAATGCTTTTTCTTTCCTTCGGGATTATAAAGCAAGCAATTTGACACTCAAAAGTCACCTGCCATTACAATTTTGTGAGCAGGCAAAATATGAAATGTTTCCTGTGCAGTTTCCCTAACTTAGTGATATATTTATTGTGTTGTTACTTTCTTTGACATGTTTCATTAAATTACACAAGGAGTAAACATGTGATATGTTTTCTTACTCTTAAAAACAACAAACTTAGCATATGTATGGAATTAGAATTATCATTGCTTTACAAAATGCCCCTCATCAATAAACTAATCAAATAATATTTGTCATACCCGCCAATATGTCCACTCTTGAGCTAAAATCAAGACTTAAACCACAAGAAACAAACACTAGCCCAAAAACTTCTTAACACAGAGTTGAATTTAGGTCACTCAACTAGTCTCCCCAATATTATGAATTTCCAGTTAAAATGACAACCCCAAACAGAAAAACTAACTAAAACCTTGGAATGTAAAAATCAGACTAAAATTCCAAACAAGAAAAAACTCAACCCTTTTTGAATCACAAGTAAACCTACAACAGAAAAAACCTCATTCAAATTCAAATTCAAGTTGTTAAAGTTAACCCCACTATTCAAAATGCGCACAAAAACCGGAATTTTAAGAGTGTTTGTTTAGACCTTAGAATCCATCATCTGTTTGAGTCTTAGAAGCATCTGAAGCGCGTCTTCTTTAGCATTTTTCAGCTCGTATTCGAACCGAAGAGCTTTCCGTTCGGACACCATAATCCTCGCCGCTGCTTCTTTCGCCGTATTCAGTATAATATCCGCGTATGCCCTCTTCAAAGCCGTTAATCTCTGTAACAATCAAATGCAAAACAACCCAAAATCAAACACCAACAAAATGTAAATAAAGAAGATCAAACTCGATCCCCCGATGAAAAAATTAATAAACCCAAATCAAGAACAAAAAACGGTTAAAGTCTTGTACTCTACGGCGAGTTGCGGTAGGTACCGCCACCGCTACCATCGGGGGTGGTGGCGTGAATACGCGAAGTGGGTGTCGAAATTTTACCTCGTCGGCGTCCATCCTTAAAGCGTCGAAGAAATTGATTTAGTTTTTCAGACCTTAAAGAGAGAGAAAAGGGTTAGTTGTTGCCTCTCTTCGTAAGCAGCTGTCTGTTACGAACTGAAAGTTCTGTTGCCCTTGTTACGGTTTTACCCCTTGTTTTCTCTGAATTTACAAGACTGCACGGTTTGGTTAAACCTACGAACCGCGACATGGTTGGACCGGTTTGTTCGATTTTTCAGATTCTGATGTTTTTCCAATGTGCGCGCGCCACTAAGTGGTTTTGGTGACGTGCCATGAGAACGATGTTACACGTGGAAAATAAATTTTTGTGTCTATAACTTCAAATCAGATTAAAATTAGGCATACTAATTACTAAGGCCCACTTGTGTGTAAGACACCCATGACAATTCAAGATTTCCGTCAATTCAGCGTCATGTCACCAAGACTTCTAAGACTTTTACTAGGGGTGTGCAAGACTCTCATGACAACCCTTTTAATTTCCACGTCACATTTTTATTTTCCATTTTTTTAATTAAAACCAAACATTAAATTAAATTTAAATAAAAACATTATATTAATTAAAAACCATAATATTAAAATAAAAAAACATTACATTAAATTAAAAAAGACATAAAAAAATAATTAAACATGTCCTAAATTAATTTAAAATAAAAAACATTTCCTAGTCGTCGTCGTCGTCGGTTTCGTTGTTGCGATTCGCGTACACGTACTCTGTCAAATCGTGTCGGAGATTGACATTCATTTCCGCATTGTGTATTTCTAGTACGCGACTAAAGTATGACTCGCTACCGGGAACAAATTGTGTCGGCACCTGTGTCATATGATGAGGTTGATAGATGTAAATATTCCGACCTTTTTCTTCAATTATCATATTGTGTAATACGATAACACCGTACATTACTTTGCGTATGTTGTCGAGGTGCCATGCTCGTGACGGGTTTTGCACTATAGTCCATATCTTTTTTAGGACACCGAATGCACGTTCCACATCTTTCCGTGCGGACTCTTGACGTTACGTGAATAGTACCCGTTTCTCGTCAATTGGGTGTTGGTACGCCTTTACAAATGTGTAATAATTTGGATATATACCGTCAGTGAGTAAATCCCACGTGGGTATTCGGAGTCGTTCACTTTAAACGGAACGTCGGCCGATTTGCCTAGTAGGATATCGTTGAATATCGACGATGAATCTAGAACGTTTAGGTCGTTGTTCGTCCCCGGAACCCCGAAGTACGCATGCCAAATCCATAAATCTTGTGACGCCACCGCTTCTAGTATTAGGGAAGGTGTGCCGTGATGACCGCCGGTGTATTGTCCTTTCCACGCGTTTAGACAATTTGCCCAATCCCAATGCGTACAATCTATGCTGCCGAGCATACCCGGTAGACCATGTGACTGGTGATGTGCCGCATATAGTTCTTCAACATCGTTTCGTGTAGGTTTTCGCAAATAAATAGGACCGTATAACTCATAAATATATTCACAAAAAGCATACATACTTTGCCGAGCGGTTTTTGCCGAAATCCGCAAATATTCGTCCACGGCGTCAAAAGTGTATCCATAACCCAAAAGACGAAGAGCCGCTCCACATTTTTGGTGTGGCGTAAAACCCCTTTTGCCTCGTCCAAAATATTTGTGACTTCCATCATTGTCGTGAATACCAAATCATCACCCGAGTCATCTGAATCCGAATGGAAATCCATATGAATTTATATGTATACATGTATTGGGAGAAAGTGTAGTTGTATGTGAATATGTAGGTTTGAAATGTATATATATAGTGTTAAATTTAAAAAAAAGAATTTTTTTTTAAATATTCCAACGGTAGCCTCAACCTCAATGGTCGGATTTTTTCAAATTTTGGAAGTCTTCACGCGTTCACAGGAGGGCTGCCCCTGGACGCGGTGGGGGGGCGGTGTTTGCCGCGTCCTTGCTGCTGATGTGGAGGACGCAGGGGGGGCCGCATGCGGCATACCCTTCAGTCTAAGATGACTTTACTCTAGTAACTCTAGTAAAGGCAAATTTTATAAAAATCACCGAGTTTCAAAAAAATTCGATTTTGATATTATGTTATTTTTTAATTAAGTTATTAAGTTTTCAATTTTTTTTCATTCAAGTCATTATGTTTTCAATTTTGTTTCAATATTGACCGCGTAAAACCATATAATCATGTATCGTATCAATCAAAAACATGTTTATGATGAAAAAACATTGAGAACTAAGCTTGAACTCGTTTTTAATACGTCTTTTATATGCAAAAAAACATATTTGTATCTTTAATAGCATAAAAATACTTATATATACTTTTGAAAATGTATCTATACTTGTAAAAAGTATATCTATAATTCTAAAAACGTAAAAATACGTATTTATACTTTTAAATCATGTAGGACAAATTCCAAAAAATGCACTAAGTTTTCAAAAAATTTGGATTTTGACACTGTGTTATTTTTTCAATTAAGTCACTAAGTTTTTAATTTTTTCCAATTAAGTCACTATGTTTTCAATTTTGTTTCAATTTTGACACCTTGGTGTCACGTCAGCTGAAAACCGGGTTGACCAGTCACGTGGTCAATATTGAAACAAATTTGAAATCATAGTAACTTAATTGAGAAAAATTGAAAACTTAGTGACTTAATTGAAAAAAAAAACAACACAATGCCAAAATCGAAATTTTTTGAAAACTTAGTGTCTTTTATAGAATTTTCCCTACTAGTTACTACAAAAGATCTGTATTTTGTTATGTGTTCATCTGTAAATATTATAATCAGTTTTGCCATACATTATTTAGTTGATTATTACTACTCTGTATTACAATAACTATTTTGAAAACATATCCAAACCCTTGTTAGTTTTATCAAGGACTGGAAAAAAAATTCAAGCATCAAGTTTTGAGAAGTTGCATGTTAATAGATACTTAACTCCATAACTAGTTTAAAAAATTTATAGACATTGATCTATGGAAAAATATGTCGTTAAAATCATTACTAATAGATTTCCGACAATTACCAACAGATTTTTGCGGGATCACCAACGTATTTACACTAAATTTATATTTTATGAGAAACTTTGAGGGATAGCACGTGCTACCCCGGGCTATAAAGTAGGTCTGCCTTTGGTCTGGATGCCGTTTTCTAACATGGATAATTAGTTAATTTAAAGTTAAAAGTATAGATATTATGGGGAGTGTGTTTGCCGAAACTAGTTGGTAATTGAAAGTTATAAGTTGGAAGCTTTAACTTTTATTTGTACAAATATGTCGGCAAAAATGTTATTTGTTTTTAAATGTACTAAAAAGTCAAAACTTAAAAGCTCCTAAAAGCTACTCTTTTGGATTATGAGTTTTTTTATTTTAACTGAAAGATAAACCCTCCTCAAAAACTACTTGGATTAACTTTTGGATTATGAGTTTTTTTAAATAAAATCCAAAACATCGTATTGTCTAACAAAGTGTTTTCTTATACACTAAAAGCTCCTAAATGTTTTCAAAAACTTATTTGTCGAACATACCCTACATGGTTTGCTCCCATATACACCCAAAAGGTCTATCATGACAAAGTGATTGTAATCACATCGTTTATCTTTACATTGATGTTTATAACGAAACTACTAAAACAAGGAAATATATAAAATTTTGGGTTAAACTTTATTTTCTATGACAAACACAATCAATTATGCAAAGAACGATTCTTTTAACTATATTGGTTACTTCATATAGTACAAACCCCGACAAAGATATATCTTTTACGTGGTTGACTTTAAAAACTACATCTCAATCAAGGATGTAACTTGTAAGACATCAAATAAATATTTGCATTCACCATAATATACATTGTATTTTTGTAAGACATGGAGAAGTGAATGATGATTATGACTAACCATCTTTTATCAAATTACGAGTGCTTTTATTTTGTGTGAACATGATTCATGCTTGAATACATATAATGTAATGTCAAGTGAGTTTCATTACTTCATCAACACAACATCTCATGGATATCTTCAGAATTATATCAGTTACTTAAGCTCCGACCGACTGTACGGACCACGTCCCATCCTTTTAAAACTCATTTTAACTGTTAAAAGTGTAAGTTAGGTGTTCACACCATGTATCAAACCAAGCATCAATCAAACAAGAACATGCAAATGAGCTTTCCAAATGATATTCAACCTAACTCCTTTGAAATTTATTTGAAAAACGATTTTTCTATTGAAAATCGTTAAGAAAATCATCAAATCCTTAGTTTGAGTTTGGAATCACATTCCTGTTCATCCAAATCCCTATAATCAGGGCTCTGATACCAACTTGTAACGTACCAATTTCTAGAATAAAATTTTCATTTTTGAAAAGAGGTTAAATACATAAAACGGGTTGAAAACAAAGACCATTCGCTCCAAGTTCAGTAAGTCAAACATTTTAAGCCATAGTTATCAAAACGAGTACAAAACATTGACCAGCAGAAGGCTTGAACACCAAAATGTCAGATGTGATACAGTCGCGCCACACTCCAATCATTTATTTGAAAACTTCCTGAAAAACATTTAGGATGAAAGAGTAAGCATAAAGCTTAGTGAGTTTTCCAAAATACCACACAATCCATCACATAATACATAACATATAACAACTTTTGATTCTCGGGGTCGTATCTTGATCCGTCCAGAGACTCTCAGGTCATATCCCGATCCGTCCTGGGACTCTCAGGTCATACCCCAATCCGTCAGCAATTAGAGACTCTCGGGTCATATCTCGATCTATCTGAAGACACTCGAGTCTTACCCCGATCCATCAGCAATTAGAGACTATTGGGTCGTATCTCAATCCGTTCGAAGACTCTCGAGTCATACCCTGCAATTAGAGACTCTCAGTTCGTATCTCGATTGATCCGAAGACTCTCGATTCATACCTTAATTCGTCTACAGTTAGAGACTCTCAGGTCGTATCTTGATCCGTCCGAAGGCTCTCAAGTCATACCGCGATCCGTCAGCAATTAGCGACTCTCGGGTCGTATCTTGATCCGTCTGAAACTTGATTGCAATCGTTGATGAAATCAAAATTAAACCTTAAACGCACTAATTAGCTAGGGCAAGTAAGGGTCGAATCCACGAGAAGCTTATGGTTAACAACTAGTTCTACTGACAGTTAAAAGATAACAAATTCAGAAAACAATGCTTGTAAAGGGTTTAATTCAATCAGAGAAAGAGGTGATCGCTTCCGGTTTCAGTTTTGATTCCTAAACAATGTATTATATCAGATTATACTAATTTTATGTTCATTCAGATTACATAGACATAACCGTACTGCTATTAACTAAATCTGGGATCAAACTATGTAAAATCTGCACCCTTCGTCCTACACACCACTGTGGATGATTTGGCACGATGGGAAAGATCACAATAGAATTGTCTTATACTCAATCAATCAACAGTTTAAAAACAAGTAATGGAAATATAGTCATGTGATTGCAAAACAAACAACCCAAATATTGTGTTCATGAATCTAAAAGGTTCAAATCTAATACAATAATACAATACCGTAAAAGAAATCAAAACCTACTCCCGGTTGCGATCACGAGATGATTTAGCTACTCGTGACTGTGAATGATGCAAACACTGTGTTGGAGATGATGAACATATCTGGATCTTCAAAACTTCAGGAAATCTAGCTTAATCTTGATGCAAAAGAGGTTTAATTTGAGATTAGGAATTGTTTGGATGTGTTTTGGGGATGTTTTGGACCTTGGAAAAGTACCAAAAACCTCTGAAAATCATGTGGGAAGTGCCTTGGGTCGATGGGAAAAATCTCATTAAATAGAGTAGCTTAAATAAGGCAATTTAGGGCTGGTTTGACAGCGGCGTCCTAGGCCAACGTCTTAGACGCCCCTGGGACGCTGGGTGTACTTCTTCAGCTCTTACAACGTGCAACGTTCCACGACGAAACGCTCCTAAAACGCTAGGCGTCCTAGGCCAGCGTCTCAAACGCCACCTAAGACGTTGATGGGGGCTTCTTCATGTTCTCAGCTTCGCTTTTCCCTAAAAAATGGCCCAGAGTTCTAGGTCAGCGGACGCTGACTGGGGCTTCTTCATGTTCTCAGCTTCGCTTTTCCCTAAAAAATGGCCCAGAGTTCTAGGTCAGCGTCTGGGACGCTGACTTTTTTCTTCAGCTTCCGGTGTCCGTTTAATTCGCAGTTTTCGCCCAAAATTCCTGTTTTTTATCCCTGCATGCATTTCACTCAATTCCATCAAAAGTAGGGCCATTCTTGGTTAAACAAAACTTAATTTATCATGTTAATTACATTTTACTTCAAATCAAAATGACCCGATCAAAACTCTTGAGTCATAGATACGTCAACTATTGGTCACAACTCACAACATCAATCCTATGACTACACACAACAATTAAGACTACATCATTTTAAGCACATAGTTCTGACCCAACGGGTCCCTACTCTTAATTGCACAATCAGATATCAACATACGCGTCTAACTAAGCACACGCTCCTGCTCCTAGCAGATTAGAGCTACCTACATATGTAACATTACCTATGGTATAATGAGAAAACTCACATGATCTGCAAAGCTAATAAGCACACCCACGCGTGCGTCCTTAAAAACTTGACGACACGAACCTCCTAATTAACATTAGGCAAAACTCAGCAACTCAAACCATAAACAACACCAATTTTCTAAATTGGCACCGCGAAAGCTTCCAAGTTTGACCAAAAGTCAAACGGATCAACAATTAACAATCAACGGTCAATAGTCCAGTCAATGCTTAGCGCCGCTATCCCCTTCTGATAGGGTCGCTAAGCCCAGATCAGAAACGGGTTTTCGCCCTAGTTAGCGTTGCTAACTCCCTATGTTAACGACGCTAAGCACAAACTCCTTAAATTCCTTGTTAAGCACTTAATCCATTAAGTTAGATGTTAGGACCTTCCAGAACTCACCCAAAATGACCATAGAGTCATAAAGATGCAACCTTTATGGTCATGCATGTCCGAATCTTAAAACCTAAGTCCAAGAGGCTTGAAACATCCAAATCAATCATGCGATGCACTCAAGAGAGCTTGGCTTACTCTCTAATTAGACTTAAAAGCTCCAGATATGACTTTAGAAGCATAAAGATATGATATTTACTTAGAACTCCAAAAATAACTTGACTAAGGGACCAATAATCCATATTATGCCATAACATGATACTCATACTACAAGATCAAGCTCCAAAACATAAAAAGACAAAGACTTTCTAGCTTACCAAGGTCCAAATAGGGAAGATCTAGTTGAGTCCAACTTGTAGAAAGCTTCCTTGCACCACCACACAGCTTCTTCTTCCTCAAGCAACCTTCAACAAATGGTTTATGGAGCTAAAATCACCAAAAAGAGGCTAGGGTTTTGAGAGAGTGACTTCTGGAGGCTATAGAGGTTGAAATGATGGCTCCCTAAGGGTTTAGTGTCCTTTAAATAGGGCTCAAGGCCCGAAATCTAGGGTTTTGTACCTCTGGCGGCGGTTAGCAATGCTAACTGCAGACTTTCCGCGCACAACTATGTTAGGAGATAGTGACACTATCCTCCTTAGATAGTGGTGCTTACTTTGAATCTTCCAAAATTTCTTTTAGTCTGAGCTGATCATTTCAGGATCTGGGTCTTACATCATGATTCAAATCATTAATAAGGGGAAATACGTCTTCATAATCAACCTGACCATATGTATCAACGTCACTACCAACATACTTATGATTCTATAGGAAAACATATTAAATACCTATCACTGTTGTTTCATAAAAAATGTCATAACGTCCTAGGAGAGATTAAAAATCCTCATTTATTGTTGCTTCCCGAATGTGATAAATTTCCACCAAACTCCTTTCCATCAATCATCTACAATAGATCTATGTAAAAATACACCATTTACAGGATACAAATATACAACATGAACAATATTTAGCAAGTGTTTGACATCGTTGTGGTCAATGATCTCTATAACGTATTGGAAGTCTGGATGTTGGAAATATAAACAGGTGTTGTTGTCTTATAAACATAAGTTTCTTGCCACCAAATCAAACAATCCATAAATATTTATATATGAGGGCAAACATAAAACATAATTTATTATACGTGGCATGACGTACTCTTAACATTATTGATTGTCTGTCACGATCCTTCAATACAAAGAACTACAAATAACTTGTTAGATAAACTTATTTTGGGTAAGGAAAAATGTTTGAAGGTCTAACTATTACCATGAAGATCATATTTACAATTCTCATGTTATAATTTTTTTCATTTTGCAGTGATAATAATAATATGATAATATTATTATGAAATTACTGACACAAAACCACAAGACATTTTTCAATAAAATAACATCATAGTAGGTCTATAATTTCATAGTCGGCCCGACTGCAAAACCTAACGACACAAAATGACAATCTCTAACACAACCTACAAAATAAGTTATTATTATTAAAAAAAGGTAGAATTTGTGACTATTTTGTGTAAAACCACATACGAATATGATATTTTGTGTTTATATCTATTGATAAAAGGTGATGCTATGCAATAACTACAATATATAAAGTTATTATTTTAGATGTATTAGTATTACTATGCGGAAAATATATTATGTGGTAACAAAAACATAAGGGTAAAAGTTACGACACTCAAAGTAGCAGGTCGATTAGTGCACTTCACCCAATTCTTTTAAGCGGCAAATAAAACCTGTTATCCACAACGAAGCCCCTGTTCGTCTTCTTCTTCATCTTCCTCCTAAACCCTGCTGTAGCTCAAACTCCATTGTTGCACCGCTGCCTCACTCTCAAGTACACAGAGATACTCGGTAACCCGACCAATTTTAAAAATTCAGTGAGTAAAACATACATTCAACTCATGCGAGCTAAAACCCTAACATCAAGATGACACTTTCATATCACTCCATCTCGCCAATTCTCATCCGTAGTGCCAACAAGACCACCATACAGGAATACAATTTCCCCCAATTTACCACCCGAGGGTTGAAATTTGCCGGGCGCCGGTCAATTGTAATCTGCGAGAGCTCCGTAGCTAAACCACCCGTCTCCAGATCCAGAACCAGATCCAAACCCAAACCAAAAGAGCTGGTCTTCGGATACCCTTCAAACAGTGTCGAAAAAGGCAAGTACAGCTATGAAGTTGAAAGCCTACTGAATAAACTCTCTGGCTTACCCCCTCGGGGCAGTATAGCGCGTTGCCTCGAGCCCTTCAAGAACAAGCTTAGCCTCAATGACTTCGCTTTGGTTTTCAAAGAACTTGCACAACGTGGAGACTGGCAAAGATCCTTGCGTCTCTTTAAGCAAATGCAGCGACAGGTTTGGTCTAAACCAAATGATCATATTTACACGATAGTGATTGGAATTTTGGGCCGTGAAGGTCTTCTCGATAAATGCTACGAGGTGTTCGAGGAAATGCCTAACGAAGGTGTACCCCGTACCGTGTTTTCCTACACTTCCATTATCAATGCCTATGGGCGTAACGGTCAGTACGAAACCTCCTTACAGCTTCTTGATAGAATGAAAAAAGAACGAATTTCCCCCAATATCCTGACCTACAACACCGTCATCAATTCCTGTGCGAGAGGTGGGTATGACTGGGAAGGCTTATTGAGCTTATTTGCTGAAATGCGACATGAAGGTTTACAACCAGATTTAGTTACTTACAACACTCTCCTCGCTACTTGTGCTAACAGAGGTTTAGGTGATGAAGCTGTAATGGTTTTCAGAACCATGAACGAAGGTGGGACAATACCAGACACTACTAGCTACGATTACTTAGTTCAAACTTTCAGTAAATTAGGTAATCTTAAAAAGGTTTCAGACCTCCTTAGAGATATGGAATCAAGAGGAAACTTACCTGAACCATCATGTTATAATGTCCTACTGGAAGCATACTCAGATTTGGAACAAACTAAAGACGCCATGGATGTATTCAGACAAATGCAAACTGCTGGTTGTGTACCTAATGCAACGACCTACACTATTCTATTGAATCTATTCGGAAAACAAGGAAGATATGATGAAGTCCGTGAACTTTTTCTTGAAATGAAAGTTAGCAGTATGGGACTAGATGCTGGCACTTACAACATTCTCATAGATGTTTTTGGTGAAGGTGGGTATTTCAAAGAAGTGATAACTCTATTCAATGATTTGGTAGATGAAAAAATCGACCCGAATATGGAAACATATCAAGGATTGATAGTTGCATGTGGGAAAGGAGGACTTCATGAAGATGCTAAAAGGATTTTACTTCACATGAGACAAAACGGATTAGTCCCAAGTTCAAAAGCTTACACTGGAATCATAGAAGCTTATGGACAAGCTGCTTTATATGAAGAAGCTATTGTTACTTTCAATACCATGAATGAACTTGGAAGAAAACCAAGTATTGAGACGTTTAATTCTTTGATTGATGTGTTTTCTAGAGGCGGTTTGTATAAAGAAAGTGAAGCAATGGTTTTGAAAATGAATGAAGTTGGTGTTTCTGGTGATACAGATACTTTTAATGGTGTAATTGAATCGTTTAGACAAGCTGGACAATTTGAAGATGCTATTAAAGCTTATGTTGATATGGAAAAAGTGAAATGCGATCCAGATGAAAGAACACTTGAAGCAGTTTTGAGTGTTTACTGTTTTGCTGGACTTGTGGATGAAAGTGAAGAACAGTTTCAAGAAATTGAGAAAATGGTGGAATTGCCTAGCGTTATGAGTTACTGTATGATGCTTGCAATTTACGCAAAAAGTGAAAGGTTAGATAATAATTACATTTCAATAACGGTTCGCACATGATTATGCATTTTGATTTCGATTTCGATTTTGATTTTGATAAAACAGGTGGGATGATGCGAATAGATTGTTGGATGATATGATAAGATGCGATTCATCAAATATACATCAAGTAATTGGGAGAATGATTAGGGGCGATTATGATGATGAATCGAATTGGCAAATGGTTGAATATGTTTTCGATAAATTAAACAAGGAAGGTCGTGGATTAGGGTTACGATTCTACAACACGCTTCTAGAAGCTCTTTGGTGGTTAGGTCAAAAAGAAAGAGCTACAAGAGTACTTAAAGAAGCTACGAAAAGAGGACTTTTTCCTGAATTATTCCGAAACAGTAAACGTGTCTGGTCTGTTGATGTACACAGGTATGATAAAAAAATATAATAAATAATATATATTCTTTTCTTATATTTCAAAAATATCACGAAATTATGTGTAATTTATTTTTAGGTTATGGCCGGGTGGTGCATGTACGGCTATATCACTTTGGTTTAAGAACATGCATGAAATGTTAATGGAAAAAGAAGATCTTCCACATTTAGCTTCGGTGGTTGTAGTGTAAGTTTCTAAACAAATGATAATTTGTAGTTTTTTTTTTTTTTTTGTTATGATTACAATATATATATATATATATATATATATATATATATATATTTTATATTTTTGTGAAGCAGAAGAGGTCAGATGGAGAAGAGTTCGATAACGCGAGATTTTCCGGTTGCAAAAATGGCGTATTCGCTTTTAAAAGACGATGTTTCGTCGTCGTTTTGTTTACCGGGATGGAACAAGGGTAGAATCGTGTGTCAACGACCTCAGCTTAAGCGGATTCTAGTTGATATGGAAAAAGGGTCGGAGATTTTAAATGTCAGTAATGTCCCTATTCCTGTTGCCGATTCAAGGACCAATAAGGTTAAGGTGAAAAAAAGCGGTGAAGTGAAGATGGGTATAAATGGTGGGACCCACGTGGATACAAGAACAGAGATGGTGAGTGGCTCCGTATAAAGAATAAAATGAATCCACCGAAGGCCTCTATTTGCTACAAGATCTTAAGTGATTAGAAAACATATATGCAAATGGTAGTTTAAAAAGGTAGAAATTAAACAATTTTGTAACAATAATCTCTTAGTTATGGAAAATGAGATCGTAGTAGTTGATGTTTGTTTTCGGTTAGCAAGTTTTATTTTTTAACTCCCAACTTTTTTACATTTGGTTTAGTGGCTTTTGATGATTAGAGCCAATAATGGCGCTCAAATTTGCTGTGTATTTGGAAAGCATTATTATAGCTGGGTAGGTTTTTCAAAACATAATGGTGTAATAGGAAGAAATAAAAGTAGGATATTACAATAAACAAAATCAATGGAATTACATTGCTATTTTTTGTATTGAACCATTTTAAAAAATTAGATTCATTTGGGTCATATATGGTAACTATGCAGTTAATAGCGTGCTATGGCGTTGCTATAGCAACACTATAGTGTTTATCGACATTCAACTGCTATTTGAAAGCATTTAACGGTAGATTTTAGCTGTGGTGCTATTAGTACCGATAAATACCGCTATTTTTTTGTGCTTTTTCGTTATTTTATACTGCTATACCGGCGCTACAACCGCTATGTTGACCTAATGACCATTTTTTGGAATTTCTTAGTTGTTTATTGTAAATGGGTTTTGAGGTCATTGTTTTGTGTATATTCATTATTATGAGATGTGATTCTTATTATAGGAAATCTTTCTGGTTAACAAAAATACAAGTGTTGTGGATGAATATACAAGTATAAATATTAATTCTATGTAATATAAGAAGTCGATATACCACCGCTATACCACCGTTAAAACCGCTATTCCAAATAGCGGACGGTGGTGGTTATTTAATTTTGGACCGCGATAACTACTTAGTATGATAAATTTAAAAACGGTTAAAAGGGGCTACAGGGGGCTACATGTGAAAAATAGGGTGTAATTTCAAAATATTTTTGTATATCCCATATTTTTTTTCTATTACGACAATGGACTCATTTTATTTTTCTTTTCAATGTATTTTACTTTGAAAAATCTGTGGATTTATAGAAAACCTTGGGCATTGGTGTGTGGATGTTTTCGTGTGGCACTACGTTTTGTTGTGTTTGCTTTGTATTGGTACGGTGCATTGGGATCTATCTACACTTATTTTTCACCCAAAATGCATGCGATCATATCAGTGATCATTGTACCTTAATTGTTAATGTTAAATATAGTGCAATTGGTTTTTAATTGGATTGACTCGATAAGTTTTAGTAAAAAAAAATTAGTAACATCATAACATATCCTGATTATTATAATTACCAACTGGGCAAATCTTGGAATTGGCAAGAGTCGAACATAACACAAAGTGTTTTACTGTTTTAGTTTTGGGCCCCATGAAAACAGAAACCGGTTTCCTTATTTATAACAAATTTATAGTACAAAATATTCAAAACGTTAAAATTAAAATACCCTTTTAAGTTTTAAATTAAAATATGACTTAAAAAATATGTTTTTACGGGTACAAATTAGAGTTATTTTTAGAACATGGTTTTTGCTGAAATGAAAGACAAGTCTAGGGGCTGTTTCAAACAAGTGGAATGCGTTAACATCTAATCGATCTATTCGATGAACCAGATATGCTTAACGGACGGTCTAAAAACATTATTCTTTATAATTTATATATATGCAATTAGCTCGAGTATCATTTTTATTTTTCATTTAAGAAAAATAGCATGTAATGTAAATATGTAATAGCCTCCAACAGTTGGTTCCATACTCCATAGTGATATTATAACCGGGGTTAATACTTAACGATGGCATTATGAGGTTTTCCCCTATCTTAGATTTGAATATTTGATATAGCTTTTATGTAGTGATAAAGAAATTCCGATGGCGATTAGTGAATAATTTCAACAGACAAAAAGGATCATTAATTAAAATCAAAATTTACAATATACGATTGTTATAGATGAAGTGGATTTAAATTTAGATTTTAAGGGTGGGGGGAGTCCATCTCTTCCAACATTCCCACTCACATGCCATATTAATTTTTTTTTTCTTCTCACTTCCTGACTTCCATCTTTCATTGATCCACAATATATGAAATCTATCTTTTTTAACACTCCCAACACATAATATTTAATCAAATATTCAAGAAGTTTTTACAAAGACCAAAAATAACAAGTCGTGCAAATGTCTATTTAATTCAAGATTTTACAAAATGATGAAAAAATTAATTAAAATTATTATAACGACCTTTTTGTAAATTAATTTCCAAGGATTTAATAAGAAATTTCGAAAGAAATTATTACAAAGACCTTTTTGTAAATTAATTATTACAAAACCTCTTCTTTCATTTGTTTGGTAGGTAAGAAAATATGAATGAATGAAATACATTTGATTGACAATTACAAAAATACTCAAAAATAATATAAGAAGTACTTACTTGCATGAAATATTTTTACATTTTCATCATCAAACTCGAGTATTGTACATGATTTGTTTTCTGGTACTTACAAGAAAAGTATTGTCTATATTTGTTCACCATGGATTCAAATATTGTACATGATTATGTTTTCAAAAATCTTTTTTGGACCAAAGACTATAAAAGGGAAAAATAAAATGAAGTATCTTTTATATCTATAGATTAAAACCGTGAAATCAAGAACTCACAAAGATCTTGTGTGTCGGGTTACTTTCACTATATTAAAACTTGATTTGAACATAACTCATAAGTAACAAGGACACTACAACACAATGCCCATTCTGTTGTTAACACATACACACAATAGAGAGAAGGCAAAGAATGTAGAATACGAACAAATAAAAGAGGAGCCTATGTAACATAATAAACATGTAACATCCCAATTAGAAAATACAATAGATAATCAATCAGATATAAAATCTCACAAAATCAATTGAAATTCATAATATTGTCTTAACTATAACGGAAACAATAAAAAAACACAATAAAATCATTGCAATGTTACGTCTCCACAGAACTCGTTTGTCGTCTCCATGGTTAGACATTCTTCTTATCATTTTCACTGCCACTTGCTAAATAGTTTTTTGAGTTGCACACGTTTAAAGTTCGAAATGGATAAGTCTAGGGTCTAGTGAATTTATGGTTTTCATACAATAATAATTAAAGCATTCAAGAGTACGTGTCACCAATAACACATTCTAGGGAAACATTTTATTTATCTAGAGAATAAACCGGTGATCTGCTTCCCTTCCCTCTTGACATAAGTCGTCTATGTGCTCAACGTTTAAATATCCAAGGAAGTGAGTAAATGCTCAAATCCTATCCCTTGTTGTTCACAATACACTTGTCATGTTCCCGACTAGTAATGCTCATGTTTCCACTAAATGTGTCGACCCAAACAAACATATAGAAGCAAAACAAGTCCAAAAACTTTCATGCCACAACAATTATAACAAAACGTATTTAAATAAATAACTGAAATAATAACATATTTTATTTTCCATGATAAATACTTTTGTGCAAGCAACCATAAAATTCACACGTTGAAAACTTTACAATAGTTCTTCTTTCCTCAATAAATAAGCTTTGGATGTAAATGTTGATCATGTTTCACATTACTCTTGGAGTAAATTAGACGTTATCAATGAATACAATTACCAACTTATCTAGGTTCATTGGTTAAACCGAAAGGCATTACTAAGAATTTGCAATGCCCATAGCTAGTTCAGAATGCTATCCTTGGAGCATCTTCCTCCCTAATCTTTAAGTTGGTAGCACCGTGCATAAATCAATCTTTGAAAAGTAACTCGACCCTTGAAGTTGGTCGAATAAGTCATCAATTTTCAATAGCAACAGTTGATTCTTTTTTGTCGCTCTGTTTACCTCTTGGTAATCAATAAACATCCACATCGTCCCATGCTACTGCCTTTTGGTTACTCATCATGCACTCAGACCTTATCTCAAAAAATATTTAATGTTATCCAATGATTGGCTAGTATCACATGCTCATATAGGCTATAGCATTTGATGGTGCGATCATACTTATGATACATCAACAACTTCATCAATCGTCACATTTCCTCAACAAAACAATAGTTGTCACAAATTTCATCACCTTCTCGAGTTGTCACAACCGTCTCAACACACTCAACGTTTATACATTATGTAACACCCTTAACAAGTTTTCATAGTCTTTGTAGTTCTCGCATCTTTATGTCATAAGGTCGAAGCACTTAACTCATCACCTTTAAACTTCATAACTAACAGCAGTTTAAACATCCCACTTATATATATATATATATATATATATATATATATATATATATATATATATATATATATATATATATATATATATATATCTGAAATCAATCAAACATAATGCGACAATCATCATATAATTAATTTGTCAACATATCACACTGTTTGATTAGTCACCACTTCACATCATAATTTATCATCCATACCTAGCCATTTTATTTTTACTTATTATCATAACATTCACTTAGTTCACAAGCTAAGTTCTTAATCATAATTCATGTACATATTCTTCTTTGTCCTTGTAGGATCATTTTAGTATAATTCCTAATATCATTTCTCATCTAAAATATCATAATATCTTGTCAACCCACTCATACATTGGTGTACTTAGGGAGTTATTAATACATAAGTCATATCTTATATCCACTTTTTGCTTCCTTTTATATGCATAACTCATTGCTTAAGCATCATATAATGCTTAGGAAACACGATTCCTATTAAGGAGATACCTTCTCGTAAATTCTACAATATACCTAAGTCTTAACTCTTAACTTAGGTTTAATTCATATTCATACATGAATGAACTCCAAATGTATTACATCCTTATATTAAGCATGTATATGATGTAATAGGTGATGGACATTGCGGATTTCGACGATCGCTTCTTGCCTTGGTCTTCATCAAGATGGAATAGTACAAAGTTCAGGCTGATTTAATTGAAGAGTTAGAAACGTATACTGTAACACCCGGTTTTTAATAAAACATCTTCATTTAATTAAATATCAATTTATTCAATAATTAACATTTTGAAGATATTTAGAAATCATTTTAAACATCAATTCACCGTATGAATCCCCAATTAAGCAGCATCAGTGTGTACTCGTCATGCCTGGCCGTCATTTTCACCTGTACAACCTGAAATGGTAATTTAAAAGGGAAAGGATAAGCACACGGCTTAGTGAGTTCCAACAACTACACCGCATATCGGCTACACATACTTTACCCCTAACAGGAAAAATACAACCACACGTCACATAATCTACTCTACCCAGTATATTGGATTATAACCTCCTATACGTATCTGCTCAGTAAATCTAGTTCCCCTGCTCAGCACCTAGAGCCGCGCATACCCTGTACGTTGAGTCATGCGTATCTGCTCAGTGTATTTTGCACGTATCTCTATATTACTCAGTACGTCGAGCCCACACACACCATAACCCAACCCATACAATTATAACAGGAAGGTATATACACACAACTTGGTACAATTCACCAACATATTATAAACATCTTATAAGCACACAAAATACAGTAAAGCATATATAAACTCCAGACAATGTAGTGAGAAACTCACCTGATTATAGTCGACTACAACGTTTATCTCTGCTTCGTATTCCCTCTTTAACTGTTAACACCGTAAGACATTTATCACTCTTTAATTCTCAACTATCTTATAGTTGCATCATTAAACTCTTCCATAATTCCAACATGATACCTCGTGATTTATCAAGTAAAGGATAGCCAGGTAGAAGATTAGTTGGGGTGGCAGGATCCTTTCAGCATTTTAGCCTTTCGGAAAATCCAACAACCAAATCCCAAGTAATCGGCCTAGACACCATCCTCGTAAGTAAATCACTCGGTATTATTTTTGGAATTACGAATAATATAACCTCTACATATTATAGTTTAACACTTATAAACTACTAGAGAAATACAATAGTGATTACTCACTTAAGATTGGCGTTTTCGCAAAGCCTTGGCACGTTTCCCGTTCCGCTCTTCCAACACTTCCCGAGCACCTCGTTACCAGCTACCGCTCGCTCCTAACTCCTCCCGACCTATTTTCCTCACCAGAACACTCCTCGATATCGTAAGGTTATTTGGTGTTTGTTGTGGTTTGAAATGAAGAGGTTGGGCCTCTATTTATAGGGCTCAAAAACACTATTCACGACGTCATCACGACGTCATCACGACATCAGCGACACTATTCACGACGTCATCATGACGTCATCACGACATCATCGTCGATGTCATCACGAGGTAAGCGCTTACGTCATCTCTCGGTTACTATTCACACCGGAGTTACTATTCACGCCGGAGCACTATTCACGCCGGAGTTACTATTCATCAATTTTTTTTTTTTTTTTTTTTTTTGAAAAACGGTCGTTACAAGTTCTCCCCCCCTTTATAAGATTCCGTCCCCGGAATCTTCAACGTTGACATACACTTATTCTTCTAATCATTCTCTATTTCAACACAATACGGTTGTATTAGTAAATCCAAAGGGTATTACCACAATACCGGCACATTAACCACCTCTAATCAACTAGGCCAACCTATTGAGACTACAAAGTACTCGTTATATAATCTCATACACTCACAATACAGACATCATGGATGCAAGGTACTTGTTATGCATCGTATAATCATAATCACATGTTCACCACATCATATCACAACCCCTGCTCTTCACAACCTCAACCGCTCAGCTATTCACCAAACACCCAACTGTATGTGTGTTAGAACTGCCAGCCAATAAAGCCATCACAACACTTGTATGTGGTCCCACCACAATTACTGCTCATAAGATCTACAACACATATGTGGTCTTACCAAATGTGGCCCCACTAAATAAGTGGTCACAACCACAAGTACTATTAACCCCCAGAATAAATGGTCACAACTACAAGTTACCAGTGGCCCCACGGAATAAGTGGTCTCAACCACAAGTACAAGTAGCCCCATAGCATAAGTGGTCCCAACCACAATACTAGTAGCCCCACCTAATTAGTGATCCCAACTACAAGTATAAGTGGCCCCACAGAATAAACAACTTTTCGCTCTAAAGGCTTAACGGTTAACACACATACGACTGCACAGCTCTGCAACCAACCACATGACATCAAGAATCCTCATATCAGCTCAGCCTCCACATACAACTACAACATCTCCACCTACCATAGGATACCATATCCATGGTTATCACAACTTAATACTCGCGTATTCGTCCGCACAGCTAATATCGACTAGATATTCAACCAGCTACCGACACAGTTTATCCACGGTTACTTGCCTACGAGTTACATACTTAAGAGGTATTCACTTAGTCTATTACCCAACACACATATGCTAACAAGATAGTTATCATGGTCAGTTAGCAATATTTTCTCAACTCATTATTTTCATATACTAACAGATTTTAAGTACATGATACACTGATAGGCCACATCTAGCCTATTATGATACATCCGTTCATAGTATGCACTACATACATGAATACCCTTACGCCACACCACTATGTCATCTGCACTCTCACGTGTTGTTATTATATGTCCATCCCGTATACATGTACTTTTCTTGTACGGGAATGGATAAAACTCTAATTCTGCAAACATACGACACCACGTATAAAACCTTATGTTTCTAGCATGTACACGTATATCTGTACGTATATTTTTCACATCTATATACTGCTTTAGTTCACGTATGTCTTCTTCCAAATTATGCCATCCAGTTACTGGATCCCAATTTCTGCTGATACGCTCACATACCTCCTCAGCCTTCATCATTATCGTACTATAGTCATCTGACACACTTCGTATATAGAACTTGTTAACCAGCAACTGTAGATGACCTGGAAGCCTCACATATATCTCCATATCTGGAAATGAAATTTGCGACTTATGCTCTTCTCTAAATAACATTACGTTTATTTATAGTCAATCAAAATCGACTATTCTAGCAATCAACATCTTCTTTTTATCATCCACTATCCGTGCTTTTCTTAATAACGAAGAGACTTAACGTGTCACTTTTGCACAACTCATCTACTATAGTCACATCAACTGTTCATTACTTAATGAAACGTCACTAGATTCTCAATCTCCAGCGTCCTAATTGATCCCAATAAACTCTATGATTGCCAACCAATGGAATGGACAAATACAGTTTATCAGCAAATACACCAATTAGTTATACCCTCAGTGTATTGGATTCCTTACGACCAACTCCCGATTCGAACGCGGATCCTGTGCTTTCAATAGTAGGAGCTCTACTACTATCTTCCACACCTACCCTCGTTCGTTTCAGAACTTGTCCAGAGGTCCCCAATTCACCTCTCATGATAATTTTACCACCTATACCCCAGGTTGTTTTACGAACATAGTCATAGAAAATTTTCACATAAAAGGATTTACCTTATGGATACCACTTATCAAGGAACATGCAACTTGGCCAACTCAAAAATTTAGGACTATTTAGTTCCTACTGCCTACACTTTAATGGCATTTAAGCACACATATATTACAGAAATAGCAACAAAGACTAAGCACTTAACCTTTTCCCCACTGACGTCGGCTGACGGTACACACTGCGCCTTTGCAACAACATTCATTTAACCCCTTACTCGAAAAACAACTTATAATTTATTGTAAAAATATTTCCAAAGAAAACTTTTAAGTCTCAAGCTTGAGATCAAAACCCATCAAGTGAGTTTGATTCACTCAAGCCTTGGCTCTGATACCAACTTGTAACACCCGGTTTTTAATAAAACATCTTCATTTAATTAAATATCAATTTATTCAATAATTAACATTTTGAAGATATTTAGAAATCATTTTAAACATCAATTCACCGTATGAATCCCCAATTAAGCAGCATCAGTGTGTACTCGTCATGCCTGGCCGTCATTTTCACCTGTACAACCTGAAATGGTAATTTAAAAGGGAAAGGATAAGCACACGGCTTAGTGAGTTCCAACAACTACACCGCATATCGGCTACACATACTTTACCCCTAACAGGAAAAATACAACCACACGTCACATAATCTACTCTACCCAGTATATTGGATTATAACCTCCTATACGTATCTGCTCAGTAAATCTAGTTCCCCTGCTCAGCACCTAGAGCCGCGCATACCCTGTACGTTGAGTCATGCATATCTGCTCAGTGTATTTTGCACGTATCTCTATATTACTCAGTACGTCGAGCCCACACACACCATAACCCAACCCATACAATTATAACAGGAAGGTATATACACACAACTTGGTACAATTCACCAACATATTATAAACATCTTATAAGCACACAAAATACAGTAAAGCATATATAAACTCCAGACAATGTAGTGAGAAACTCACCTGATTATAGTCGACTACAACGTTTATCTCTGCTTCGTATTCCCTCTTTAACTGTTAACACCGTAAGACATTTATCACTCTTTAATTCTCAACTATCTTATAGTTGCATCATTAAACTCTTCCATAATTCCAACATGATACCTCGTGATTTATCAAGTAAAGGATAGCCAGGTAGAAGATTAGTTGGGGTGGCAGGATCCTTTCAGCATTTTAGCCTTTCGGAAAATCCAACAACCAAATCCCAAGTAATCGGCCTAGACACCATCCTCGTAAGTAAATCACTCGGTATTATTTTTGGAATTACGAATAATATAACCTCTACATATTATAGTTTAACACTTATAAACTACTAGAGAAATACAATAGTGATTACTCACTTAAGATTGGCGTTTTCGCAAAGCCTTGGCATGTTTCCCGTTCCGCTCTTCCAACACTTCCCGAGCACCTCGTTACCAGCTACCGCTCGCTCCTAACTCCTCCACGACCTATTTTCCTCACCAGAACACTCCTCGATATCGTAAGGTTATTTGGTGTTTGTTGTGGTTTGAAATGAAGAGGTTGGGCCTCTATTTATAGGGCTCAAAAACACTATTCACGACGTCATCACGACGTCATCACGACATCAGCGACACTATTCACGACGTCATCATGACGTCATCACGACATCATCGTCGATGTCATCACGAGGTAAGCGCTTACGTCATCTCTCGGTTACTATTCACACCGGAGTTACTATTCACGCCGGAGCACTATTCATGCAGGAGTTACTATTCACGCTGGAGTTACTATTCATCATTTTTTTTTTTTTTTGAAAAACGGTCGTTACATATACTACTGAATATGGCGATATATTTAGAATTGAATATCGTTTTCAACTCCATAACTCGTTGAATTTCTTTAGCAAGAATGTTCCGCTTCAGAACTGGATGACTATACCTGATACAAGTGTCTTGATTGCTTCAATGTATAACGTTATATTACATTGTCTTAGCAGAGGAACTAATACAATATAGTTACCGTTTTGGTTTAATCCACCACCAATTTATGAACGCATTGTTGTTGCAATTGGGCTCCTCTATGGTAATCATTATGTCGTAGAGTTAGAAGAAGAGTACCAGATTCCTCCTATTGTGTCGCAATAGATTCATTGCAAACGTCCAGGTGCAACTGAATGAGTCACCCTATATATCGAACGACTAAACATGTATAATGATTATTATTGTCTAGTTCTAAAGTTTGAGAATTTAGTTAAAATTATGTAATTGTGATTTTTTTTTATGTACGACCGTTTTTAATTTGTAATAATATTTATTGAAAAATTTATATTTTCAAATAAAAAAAAATTATATAATTATATATTTTATGGTATCAGATTAATATTTAGTGTTTTTAACTAGGGGATGTTTGTGAGATAAGGAATGGTTAACCTTTTTATATTTAAAATATTGATTTAAAACTCTTAAGTTTACAATTTTCAATATTATTTAATTTATTAAATGTAAAATATTATAAGATGAATGGTATATTTTAGATTTATTTATATAATATATTTAACTTAGTTAATTTAAATATGATGTTAAATTCAAAACCTAAATTGAAAATTTAAATGATTAATGCAATATATTTGATTTAAAAATTGTAACATGATATTAAATTTAAAATATAAATCAAAATATAGTTGACCTTGATAACATAACTATTTTCATATTTACCAAAATTTTAACTACATGAATTTATTGTGTGCATCGTATGAATTTATGTTATAGTAAACCTTACATATGAATATTCTACTAATTGTACTATAGAATAAGAAAAAAAAAACAAATTAACAAAGAAGCTATTGATAATCTCGACGGCTAATAACTTATTTTGAGTAACCACTTTTAATCAAAAGTAATGAGCCATGCATGAGGTTCCGGAAAAAGCCAAAAAGGTATACGTATATTGTATAGGGAGTGATTTGTATACTAACACTTTTGAATCGTACATAACAATTTAATATATTTTATATAGAGTAAATTACAGAAACACTCCCTGAAGTATCCGAAAACTAACAGAGAGAACCCAAGTTTTCGATTTTTACTATATAGGTCACCAATGTTTGCAAATACCTACAAAACGGTCCCTGAGCTATCGAAATAGTTCACATGTCCATATGAAATTACTTTCTTACCCTTTCTTATTTCTTTTATCTTTTTATTTATATACTTTTAATAATTAAATAATCAAAAATTAAAAAAAAACCACACCACCCCTCCGGCCACCCCACCCCACCCACCTCTCTCTCTCTCTCTCTCTCTCTCTCTCTCTCTCTCCTCCGGTGGCGATTTTCTTTCCGTGATTATTCTTTCCTCACGACCGGCCAAACTCCGGCGAACCCACACCAGGGTTTCTTTTCTCACAGATCAAACCACAAGCACCGCCTCATCCTCGTTACGATTCAACCCGGTATAATTTTGATTTAGGGTGAATTACAGTGAATCGTTCCTAAAAGAGTTCAATTCGCAGTTGGACAACAAATCCGGTTTTGGATAATCTCATATGGGGTTAGTTTCTTTAATCCATTTCTTTCATTATTCTATATGGGTTTCCAAATTTTTCGGTTTTCAAGATCTTTATGCGAATTGCGTTTCCTTCAAGGTATTTGTGAATGCTCTGTTTCTCAAACTTATAGTATCTACTGCAGATTTTAATGCATGATCGAAGTTATCGCCGATAATTCATAAGATTATGTCAATTTTGCAGTTAATTCTTGTTCTGATCTCAAAAGTCAAACGCAATTCTATCCAAAAGCTTTTACAGAGTGAAATTTTTGAGGTTTCATTTGTTAATCAAGTTGGGTTTCTTTGACCTGATTCAATTCGTGAACCATATAACTCTGTTTACTAGAATTTTTCATTTCTGTGTTCAATCTTTAACAAATTGCTTCAATTATGATGATTATGTTACCGTATTTGTTGATAAAGTCAACATCGATGGCCTAATTTACTTCCATTTTCAGCCAATAATCTCGAAAGAAAGAACAACCATCATTCTCGATTGCATCCCCGATATTTGGATTCATCAAAATGGCCGTGAAGGTGAAGATCAATGGATTTGTCGGGACACCACCAGAAGAAATCCGGACTTTCGAATCGCTCTCGACCCACAATCGCAACCCGACAACAGGATCTGCAAAATCCTACAATGGCAACCCAGCAACATGATCTTACAATAGCTCCGGCAAGCACCATGGCCTCGGTGTGCACATCTCCTTTGTTCGATCTGTCACCATGGATTGATGGTCCTAGGTCCGGCTCCTTAAAATGGAATCAGGCGGCAACGAGAAGTTTGTCCAGGATAGCTTTGGAAAAACGCGGTGCGGCAAGAGAGAGAGAGAGAGAGAGAGAGAGAGAGAGAGAGAGAGAGAGAGAGACGTGGGGGTGGGGGTGGGTGGGGTATTTCTTTTTTTATTAATAAAACAAATAATAAATTCAAGAAAAAGAAAAAAGAAATTTAAAAGGGTATTTTAGTCTTTTTACTTTATTCAGGGGCCGATTTGTGTTGTATTTGAAAAAAACCTTAGTGCCTTATATAGTGAAAATCAGATACTTGGGTTCTTTCTGTTAGTTTTGGGATACTTCAGGGGGTGTTTCTGTAATTTATTCTTTTATATCTTATATATAATTTTTTTAATATTTGAAGAAATGTTAATTATATATAACAATTTAATATATTTTATACATAATATATATGCTGTATCACACAACTGTTGATGAAAATTTTGATTGAAAATTCACATTGCGAATTTTGTTTTTATAAGTTCCGTTGATTGGGTGGATGATGGAATACAAGTGGAGGTACGTAGTAGTGGCCGTTGATATCCACTCAATATTTCAATGAGTAGACGACCGTCATTCACATAAGTGCTCCTCTAGTAGTTTAGTGTGATAAGACTTGGGTCTTAATGGAGTATGGTATCTGTATGTTCCCTATTAACTTTTTAATTGTCACTTTATTTTTTCAATTTATATAACAATATCGTTCATTTGTTCTAATATAAAACATGTAATTATATTTCAGATTGTTGTAAGAGTCGCCGATGGTTGAGAATAAGCTACATGATGGTCAATTTGAAATGTGGTGGGGTAGGGATTGTTAATAAAAAAATTGGAGGTCGAAAATATGTTTGTTATTCATATGTATGTCTCATTGGGTTCAACTACTTAAACATTTTATATACTATAATAATAGATTTTTACTTGCGACTTAAGGGGGTTTTTGTAATTGTTTATTTAAGATGCTTATTTGTTTATTACGGTTAGATACATTAAATAAATAGTTTTTAGTGTTTGGATATACTAAAATAAAAAATGCTTATTTGCTTAAATAATAAGTTTTTAATAAGTTTTTTTGAACGGCGGCAAAAGATTAAATTAAGAAGCTAGCAAGACGCTAGCAAAAATTACAAAGAGGTTATAATTACATTAGGATTAGACAACTAATCACTCCAATAAATTTTAAGCGAACGAAACCTAGTACAAACTCAAAGAAACGATTGGGATTGAATAAAATCCCACAAAACCGCCTTAAGAGGCTTACTCATATCAAACAGAGACCTATTCCGAAAAGACCAAATCGCTCATCCCAACGTATTGCAAACCACCTCCACACACACATTTGATAAGTTAGTGAGTTCTAACTTATTAAAAATAACTTATGACTTATTTGGACCAATTTACCATATTAATCATACTGTAACTATATCGCTATATATATCCTGCCTTTATTAGTCATTTTACATTTATAAACAGAAATTGTCAAACAATAAAACAACTTATCAACTTATTACGTTTTGCCATCGAATAAGCTAATCCAAACACTTTTTTCAAAACCCGATTTTAACGTCGGATAAGTTAATAAGCACTTCTTAAAATAAACATAAGTTGTTCTAATAATAACTTGAAAAATATGAAAAATAACATTTCTCAAAATAAATCCACAAAAATCCATACTTTACTAGTTATTCTTATTTGGTAAAGTACATCATTTGAAAATTACGATTAATGTAGCAGCAAAACATATGCGTGTTTGGCTAAATACGTTTAAATTCTTTTTATTTATTCGTTACACAAAAACAACAAATCAAAAGTCGTTTTTATGATATGTATAAAAAAAAATGTAATGTGACAATGACAATACACCTCCAATCTTGATTTTTTTACCATCCCATAAATTTCTTACATATTTCCTGAAGTCCATATATTAAAATTATACCTTAAACAAATAATTACCCTTGAAGACATGAGAAACGCTGGTTTGACTTTGACTTTTACAGTCAGGTCGTAATCAACTCCTGTGATTCGCGAACAAATAAGCATCGTACAATAGATCGCCACGTGTATAAGGTACAAACTCCAACACTACTACCACATGGAACCCACCTGTCAATTAGCATTTTATATATACCACCTAGACCTACACATACATGATACAATCCTCCTCACATGTATCTCTTTTCCACCGATAAAACAAAGAGAAGCCTTTGTACGGCCGTCAGATTCCCTCAGCCGACCATCCCCAAGATAAGATAAAAGATTATCCGGTGAACTCTGCATTAATTCCGAACAGATTTTCATCATTTCAAATAGATTCGGTTTTTGGATTTGTTAGGTCGGATTGATTGATTGCTTGATTTGTTGTTGACTGGAAGGATGATGTCAGAATCCAAATCAGCGTGCTGGACGAACGATCAGAACTCTGGTGGTGATTGCTCCGGTGAGATCATGTTGTTCGGAGTCAGAGTCAAGGTGGATCCGATGAGGAAGAGTGTGAGTATGAACGATCTCTCACAGTATGTACATGTACAGCCTGCTACTAATGATTCGTCTAGTAATAGTAATAACCTTGATGGCTCCGCCGCGGTTGCTGCCGATACCGGTTACGCCTCCGCTGATGATGCTGTCCGCAACCAATCCAATGGCGGTAGAGAGCGCAAACGAGGTCAGATCTCGCTTTTTTTCTTCAATATGTATTCCATCTCCGATTCATCTTTTGTTTATCCGTTTCTACACATGTTTTTCGCATTTAATTGAGTCAGCGTTTGTACTAGATTTTCTTATTTTCGAACTTTTAGGTCATTTCTTTGACTTTTACGGAAGGAATACTATTTTGCATGTCTGAAATTGAAAATTGACTATTCATGTTAGCGAGCTAGGTTTTGTTTTTTGTTTTCTCATTGCAATTTCATAATATCTGAATGCTTATTATGCGATTAAGCTTTTGGTTTTATTGTAATTGAAAAACAACAGGGGTTCCATGGACGGAGGATGAACACAAACTGTTTCTCTTAGGTCTGCAAAAGGTAGGCAAAGGGGACTGGAGGGGAATTGCAAGGAACTTCGTGAAGACACGTACCCCTACACAAGTCGCAAGCCATGCTCAGAAATATTTCCTCCGCCGGAGCAACCTCAATCGCCGTCGCCGGAGATCCAGTCTGTTCGATATCACTACTGATTCAGTGAGTCTCATCAAATAACAGATCTAAATCACTACTTATCTCTAACAAATTCATTAAAAAAGTCTGCGTCATAAATTGTTCTCGATTGGCCTAAGAAACTTCTGAATTATAATTAGGTCGCTGCTATCTCAGCGGAAGAACAGCAAGCTCATGATGATAACAAAACTCAACCTTCGCAGCAAATATCTCCTCTAAGTGGATTCCCGATGGCAGCTTTTCCGGCCACCGTTGGTCTACTTCCATCACCACTACCGATGGAGAACCAAATGGAAAGTGAAACTTTCAATAATGGTGATAAACTCAATCCGTCAAAAAGGACAAAGCTTAATTTGGATCAGAAACACGAAAGGAACCCATTGTCATTATCTCTCAACCTCTCGTTGTCGTATGATAACAACAGAATGGATTCTTCTGCGTTCCAGGTGATCTCTCCCTTCAACAATGGAGATGGTATAATCAGTGTTGGTTAAACATCTGGAAATGAAATCTATCTGCAGTTAGTTTTTTCACTTCTGTCTAATCCTTTATCATGTACAGACCAGGATTTCTTTAAATTATCATATTGTTGTTGTTGTATGCATACTCATAACTCATCCGATACTTATCTTTCTTGCAATTACAGTTGACACCCACTTCCTTTTGATATCCTTTACTCATCAGATCACCACCCAATATGTTAGTAGTGATTCTAAGATCCTCCATAAACAGATGAGAGATGAGTGGTGAAAATAAAAAAGGAAGCGGGATGTCATTGTGGTATATATTTAGAAGGTTCAAATGGGAATATTGAAACTCTTTATTATCGGATTGAAATTTATGAAGATTAAGATTTGAAAAAGTATTGAATTTTATTTGAACAATAGTCGAGATCGTGGATTTTGTTCAGCAAAATTGAAAATAATAAATATTCTATTAGAATATACAATGGTAATGAAATTTTGATTGAATTATAATGAAAAATAATAAATTTCGTTTGAGTTATATAGAAAAATATCAAATTTCGCACGAATTATAATAAAACTAGTGGGATGACCCGCGTGTTGCGGCGAGTTTATTAAAATCTATATTTTCGACATGTTTTTTTTTTTTTTTTTTTTTTTTTTTGTAAAATGTCTTTTGCATAATATCCATTTTTGTAATTTCTGTTAAACTCAGAAAATATGTCTATAAATTCGCTATTGGATAGACCATTTTTTATAAATTTGTAAGACATCTGTAAAAAAAATTGACCACTCCTAGAAATTTTCATTTAGGAGGGAACTTTTTTGTAATTCTTTGAAACACAAGGACAACTTTGGTAATTTTTTGAAAAAAAGGACTATTGCTGTAAATGTGCTATTAAATAGGGGCTATTTTGTGACTTTATAAACCATATAGACCATATTTATTAAGTTGTATATACAAAAGTCATAACAATAACATAAAGTCTTTCTAATTTGAGAGATTATTATATGTGCTAAAAGATATCAGCACTCCATAAATATGAATATATATTTTCTTTTGAATTTGTAAATTGATAATGATCTAGAAGTAAAAAGTCATTTTAAGCCCATAAACAATCTTGAATGGCCAAGAAACACCTAAAGTTGTGTGTTTCGTCAACTGACCTAATCTAAGCATATCGACAAACGCACAAACACAATAATATCTAAGCAGTTGGGACGACAAGAAGAATATGCAAAAACATAAAGATTTAGGTGGTTCACTCGATCTTGAGATCAGGCTACGCCACTGAAGAACTAGAGAGATTTTCCTGATAATGAATGCTATACAAAACTCGTATTTACTGCACTCTATTTACGGCTCACCAGAATCTTGACATTCTTCAAAGTCCACTTCAAACCCATAGTTGTATTGAAGACAACATCCCAAACTCCGGTGATATCTAAACTCACCTTGCCGCTATAACGCTTAAAATTATGCATTACTTCTCTATAACGACTTGCATGGAACGAGACACCCAAATCCATTATCTAGGATTCGATGAAACTCTCTACACAACAAATAAATGCATCACTATAGTCTTCTGCCACATTCACTTCCTTCATTGCTTTCTCTACGGAAGGTTTAGGGCACTAATTTTTAAAATGACCATTTTGTTTGCAATTCTAGTAGGTCTTCCTGCTTCTGAGATTTCCTCTCCTCTTTGACTTCAATCTTCCTATGCCACCACCACTCCTGTTGTTCTTTCTCCCCCAACATTCGGTATTTAGCAAACTGCTGGTGCACTTAACAACATTCCTTCTGCGTATATCCTCACCTAGGATCTAATCGTGAATGCGTTGGAACGTAAGCTTCGTCATTCCGGAAGCACTATTGATTGCAGTTACCGTTTCATACCAGCTTTCTCTGAGTGACAATAATAGCAGTGTTGTCTAGAGTTCGTCTTCGAACATAATATCAACATATATTAGCCTTGATATTATTGAGTTGAACTCGTTGACATGATCTATCGCCGAACCGCCTTCTTTCTTCTTCATGCTAAGTAACTATCTTATCAGGAACACCTTGTTTGTTGTTAAGGTTTCACGTACATGTAGCAAATTGATTAGTCTGGACATTATCCTCTCATTGACAATACAGTAATCAATGTTCTTCGTCATGACAATTATACTACTCCAAGGGCCAGCCGATCTAGCAGATCTCACTCCTCCTTCTTCATAGATTTGGTTTCCCTTTTGTTAGTGGTAATTGTAACATCTTCTAGTAGACATAATATTCTATCTGCATCATTCAAAATCCAAAATCGTGACCTTTAAATTTTTCAATCTTAATCTTCCATTCTTCAGCTATAACTCTGATGCCATTTGTTGGGACTATGCATTTCGACAAATGCACAAATACACAATTATCTAGACAGTTTGGACGACCAAACGAATAAACAACAATATAAGGATTTAAGTGGTATACTCGATCTTGAGATCAAGCAACGTCCACTGGAGAACTACATAGATTTTACTGATAATAAATGTTATGCAAAACTCGTATTACTATACTATGGTTACAATAAATAATATGTATTTATAGGGGGGTTAACCTAATTCTTATGGGTTGAGCTTGTGAACCATATTGATGTGACAGGCCCAAGAATATCCCATATTGACATGACAAATTAGATGACCATGCTGAACTCAGCATCATACTACCTCTAACAGACCTTGAAATTAGTGCCAAACTTGTTCCATAAATAAATTGGGCAACCCCTTCTGATTTGATCTGAAGCAACGTTTTGATTCAGGAGTGGGGATAATGCTGCAGACTTCTGATCAATACTATACTTCTACCAACACTATTGACTTCACTTCCACCATAACCTATGTATTTTTCCCTTTACTTATGAACTCTACTTCTTCTTTCGCCCTCCGCTTTGGGCTGAAACTAGACAACAAACTTTACTTTACACATAGAAGTCCAGACTGCACATAGGCAGAGCCTATGCTACGCCTTTCCGAACATACCTATCCATTATTGGACTTCATCATTCATACTATAGTCTAGACTGCGCCATATGCAAAGCCTATGTTGTGCCCTATTGACCTCTCCTATTAGATTCCACACCTGACAATGGCGTCATTATATTTCAACTGTGCTAGTGATAATGTCATCAGGATTTGTAGCATACTACGTGTAGAATATTCATATAAACTAGAGCTGCACATAGAGCCCGAGTTTGTTAGGATCGGGACACTTAGCATACGAACACGAAACTCACACACTCAGCTCACAAATTAAGAACACAAGAATTTAACGTGGTTCGGTCCAAAACTGACCTACGTCCACGGTGGGTAACTAGGAGTTTTATTTAACTACATTGTTGGGGTTGTGTGGTGCAAATGTTCTCAATGAATGCCTCTATTTATATACATGAGAAGGTAATGTGAAATGTGAGATGTAAGATCAACAAAGGGTGGTAGCAGAAGAAAAATGGCTTTTGTCTTGCATCCTTCTTTGACTAAGAAAAATCTTCACCAACTTCACATGTTTTCTGCAGCTATTTTGACAAACCACAAGAGTGGCTTCACACTCAACAATCTCCCACTTGAAGCCACGAAACAATCTTCACATGTGCTTCAACTGTGGCTTTTTTATTTCCGTAAACTCCTTCTTAGTTACCCCGGCCTTCTCATCAGTTAACCTGAAAGGCCCGTTAAAACTCCCATGAGTTTCAACATGTTCGTCATGACTTAAACTGCCCTTGACCCGTTCTCTGTCCCTATCGGCTCCCACTGAAAACGAACTACCGAATCCTGGAACAATCTGAGAACAAACAACAACACTCTCCATATTTAGCAAGTTATCAAAACCGGAGAGACTTTTACAGCTGAAAACTGGTTCTAAATCCACTGTCGTCCTGGACCTATGATTGAAACACGACCTATGCTCCCACTGTTGCAAAACCCTGCAACTGAAACAATACTCTGTGCTCTTATTGCCACAATATCCTTGGACTGGTTTTTCTGAACCTTTCACGCTCGTTCAACCTGAATCTTCCCTGTAGCTCTAGGCTTCCTACTTGCATAAGGTCACCCTCTTCTGCCCATGAGATTCTGTGAACCGGACTTTGTTTCTCTTCTGAACTGGGACGGTCACTCCCTCAGACGGTAATCCAACCATATACAGCGAACATTCATCGTTCACAAGTCTTACCTTTCCAAAGTCTCCAACTTTCAGATTCTGCAGTGCTTCACTGCTGTGGGTAGCGTGAAATGAAGCACCATAATTCTTGACCCAAGAGTCTTCACTGCCTTTCACTGAGTCCCAATGCATCAAACCCAGACACATTCTCAGAAGCAGAATTTTCTCTATTTGGACATCGACTCTAAAGAATGTCCACACCTCAACGTCATGAATAACACCGAACTTTCTGATCCCGTGATTACACCTAAGTCTGCTGACTTTCTAATCACTGCTAGATCTACCGAAAACGGATTTTCTCTTAATTACTTGATCTGTTCATCCCATGATCTGTTCTTGAACCCCTGAAACTCTGATCATCGCTGGATTTTTCTGAACGCCTGATCTTCTGTAATTCTCTAATTTTCTCCGTTTACCAATACCACATCTTGAACTTTCTGACACATAAAGCCTCAATCTGCGTCTTCCACTAACTTTTCAATCTTCACTAAACGAAGCCTTGTCTGAACTTAACTGTTGGATTAGGTGTCTAAGCCATGCCTTATAATTGTATTTATCTTATGAATAAAAGCAAAGTCCATTTGGGTTGCCCTCATAGATGGAGGATAGATACATAGTTCAGTAGAGAGAATAGTTGATTTATTAATTGTATAATAAATCAATAGAATATATATATATATATATATATATATATATATATATATATATATATATATATGGTTTATTAATATATTTAAATGTTAATATATTAATTAGAAACTATGTTAATTAACTGAGATTTAATCTAGAATTAATTGGATTTAATTTAGAGATTAAATTAATTAATTAAAAGGTGCAGGGACTGGTTTGGCATTTATTCAATAGTTGTATAATTGGCCAGGTAAAACCAGGGACCAAAATGGCGCCACCTTGGAGGCTCCTCCAGGGTTTGGCGAAACCCTAATTAGGGTTTTGGTAAGCCTGGTCCAAGTGGTCAAAAGCCTTGTCCAGTTGGAGGCTCCTTAGGGTTTCAGGTGTAACCCTAGGAGGCTATAAAAGGAACCCCCTGGCACCTCATTATTCACGCCATCTCTCTCTCTGTGTTACTCTGCTGGACTGATTCTTCCATCACTTGGGTGTGACTTGCATTTGAGGCAGGATACCTTTGCTACTGCTTGAAAAGGATCATAAGATCAAAGGTTGGTTTTTCCATTTGTTCTTTAGGATTGAATTGTTTCCTTTAGGTTTTTAGTTCTAATCTTTATAGAAGAAAACATAGATCTTCATTAGGGTTGCATGTGAACCTTAGGAATATTTTATGTTCATTGATTGTATAGAAACCCTTCAGTGGTATCAGAGCTAGCTTGTTTTCTTGTGATTTGATTTGAACTGCATAAATTGTTTTGTGCCTTGGTGTTTTTGCAATGAACACCACAAGGCTAGGCCTTGGATCGAGTTTTTTGGCTAGGGTTTCCTAACCCTAGCCGCCACCCATATGGTCCCCCCCTTTTGGTTGCTTGATTTACTTGCCTTTTATAAGTAGGTTGTTATTTTGGTAACTTATTTGATTAATTAAATAACTAGAACCCCTTTGTGAAGGCTTGTGATTTTCGAACCACATAAGGACCATTATAGAAAATTAATTTGATTAATTTGGTAATATGTAACCTAGATTTAATCAATTTAATTAATTGATTAATTAAAAGACAAATTAAATCGGTTTAAAGAATTAATTAAAATTTTCAAAAATTAGTTAAAATTTGCGAAAATTAAGATAAAATTAATTCTTAAATATTTTAATAAGATTAAAATATATCTTATATATATTTATGATTAAAAGTTAATTTAATATATATAAGAAAATTGGTTAGTCTACCGCTAGTAAGTCTCATTCACAAAACTGTCCTATAAAGATGGTATAAGGCGACTGACTATAAAATGTTAGTCTAATGGGTATCTAGTCTTACCCACCGCTCTCCTGGTCAGTCGAGTGTCGTTAGCCGAACGGGTATGATAGAACTGCTAAGCCTCTTAAAAGTATAATGCTATAATTGAAAGTACTAGAACCCTAAACAAATCCCAATCTAGTTACTTTTGGTTAAAAATATGAATTGGTGCTAATCCATGAAATTGCACATTGCACTTTGTGGAACGTTGGTGGAGCGTGTGTGGTTTATCGGCACGCCAACTGGGGTCCGCAAAGAGTCGCAGTGGGTTTCTTGATTTTTTCATTATTAACGGAGCGTGTGTGGTTTACCGCCACGTTAATTAGAGATGCCAATTGACTTCAAGAGTACCAAGCAATTTGCATGGTTATTCACACCCGGTTTGTGATCCTCGGTATCCCAGTCACAAACAGCGGGGCATTCCCGAGATTAAAACATGCTATCGAACAGTTCGATAAATCTCAAAGAAACTAGGAATTCCATTATAATATGATTATGTTTCCGTGGTGGAATTGGCTGAATCGTCATTCGCCTACCTTATAAAATTTGCAGTATCGATTACGACATCCCTTTTCGGTATTGTAGATTGTTATTGTAGGATCCTAGCCTTATATTTATTCTTGGGTGAATATAAGGATTATTATTATTATTATATCTGATTAAAACTACCTTCTTCTTGTTCAGATGTCTTCTGACCAATCCGTTCCCCACTCAAATCCCGGTAGTGTCACCTCGATTTTGTCATTGTGCTCAAAGGTGACGTTGGACGGCACCAACTATAATGACTGGATCCGCAACATCAAAATGGCTTTAAGGTTTGAACATAAAGAGTATGTTCTTGAAACCGAGCTTGTTGATGTGGACACTGAAACCGCTACTCCCGAGGAAATCGCTGCATACACTAAACACTCTGATGATGCAACCAAAGTGGCTTGCATCATGATCGCTACTATGAACCCTGAACTGCAGCGTATCTATGAGGACTATTGGCCTTACGAGATGCACAAAGAGCTCGCGGAAAGGTTCCGCAAGCAAGAGCGCATCGAAAGGCGTGAGGTTGTAAAAGCTTTCACTAACAGCAAGCCCAAGGAGAGCGAGTCCATCTGTGCACATGTGAAAAGGCTTAGACCAGTTCACACTGGCGTATCATTTGAACAACAACCAGGTAAATCTAGCTGAGTTACACCGCATGCTTCGTACGGCTGAGGACGGAATGAAGGGAAAAGCTATGCTCCCTGTCAACCCGCCTGTCCTGGTCATTGGCTCCGGAAAGGGAAAGAAACGGAAAGGCCCTCTGTAACGCCGAAACATGTTTATTATAAAATTATAATAAAAAGGGCAAAATGGTCATTTTACCTCAAAAGGGTAATTTGGTCATTTGGACAGAAAAGGACTTGTTTGGTAATAATATTTTGAGTCTTGGACTTAAAATGTTATAAAAATGTGATTTTAGTCATAAATTGTGGCAAAAGTTTAAGACTTAGAACTTCAAGGATATGTGATTTTAGTCATAAATGTTATAAAAATGTGATTTTAGTCATAAATGTTATAAAAATGTGATTTTAAGTCTTCACTCTTAATTCCATACCTGTATATGTTATTTTTGATCCGGGGGCTACTCACTGTTTTGTATCGGAATCTTTATTGCCACGCCTGAATGTACCTTTAACCCCGATGGATGAAAGTCTAGAAGTAGCTATAGCGGACGGCCGATATGTTTGGGTTTCTGAACATCTGGAAGGTTGTCAGCTTAAAATCTACGGGACCGTTTTCCCTATAGATTTGAAGCCGATGACTACCAATGAGTTTGGTGTAATTGTGGGGATGGATTGGTTAGCAACGAATTATGCTAACGTGGATTGCAGAAATAAAAATATCACAGTATTATCATCAGATAGAAAATGGATAAAGATTCAGGGTGAACGACCCCGGTTGAGAATGCCAGTTATCTCCTTTGCTCAAGCCCGAAGCTGTGTTAGTAAAGGAGGGATGTCTTACTTGGCTTATGTGTCGGTGGCTCAACCGATTAAAGTGGGGGTAGCGAATGTGAATGTGGTGAACGAGTTCCCAGATGTGTTTCCAGATGAACTTCCAGGGTTACCACCAGATCGACAGGTTGAGTTCACGATTGAACTAGTTCCGGGAGCTGCACCTGTTGCCCGAGCTCCATACCGACTAGCACCTTCAGAGATGGTGGAATTGAGGAAGCAACTGGAGGAACTGTTAGACAGGGGTTTCATCAGACCGAGTACATCGCCTTGGGGAGCCCCTATTCTGTTTGTCAAGAAGAAGGATGGGTCAATGCGCATGTGTATTGACTATCGGGAGTTAAACAAGATCACGGTGAAGAACAAGTACCCGCTACCCAGAATAGACGATTTGTTTGACCAGCTGCAAGGCGCGTCCTACTTTTCCAAGATTGACCTGAGGTCAGGATACCACCAGCTGAAGATAAGGGAGTCAGACATTCCGAAGACAGCTTTCCGAACGCGATACGGTCATTATGAGTTTTTGGTGATGCCTTTTGGGTTAACCAATGCTCCAGCCGTATTCATGGATCTCATGAACCGAGTGTGTCGTCCGTTCCTTGATACCTCAGTGATAGTGTTTATTGATGACATCTTGGTGTATTCGCGAAGCCAAACTGAACATGAGGTGCACCTGCGGCAAGTGTTGGAGTTGCTTCGCCGAGAAAAGCTGTATGCGAAATTCTCCAAGTGTGATTTCTGGCTAAGAGAAGTCCAATTTCTTGGTCATGTAATCAATGCCGAAGGAGTGAAAGTTGATCCAGCAAAGATTGAGGCCGTGATGAAGTGGGAACCGCCTCAGAGTCCAACCGAAATACGAAGTTTCCTTGGTTTAGCAGGCTATTATAGAAGATTTGTCGAAAATTTCTCTTCCATAGCTGCTCCGTTGACCAAGTTGACTAAGAAGGGTGAAAAGTTCACGTGGGCCGAAAAACAACAAGAAGCATTCCAGAAGTTGAAAAAATCTTTATGTGAAGCGCCAGTGTTGGCTTTACCACAAAGCGGAGAAGAATATGTGATTTACAGCGATGCTTCTAGAATTGGTCTTGGTTGTGTTCTAATGCAGAAAGGTCGGGTCATAGCCTATGCGTCCCGACAATTGAAAGATGCCGAGAAGAAGTATCCAGTTCATGATCTGGAATTAGCTGCTGTGGTTCTAGCATTGAAGTTATGGAGGCATTATTTATACGGTGTAAAGTTTGTCATTTACACTGATCATAAGAGCCTGAAGTACCTCTTCGACCAGAAAGAGCTGAATATGAGACAGCAAAGGTGGATGGATCTACTGAAAGACTTTGATTGTGAAATTCAGTACCACTCTGGCAAGGCGAACGTGGTGGCAGATGCACTAAGCAGAAAAGAAGCTCCTCTGAAAATTTCATCCGCATGTATGGGTGTAGTAAGCAGATTACCAGAATTGATTCGTGCAGCACAAGAAGAAGCGCGTAAGCCGGAGAATGTAAAAAGCGAAAGAATGGTTGGATACTTGAAGCATCTGGAAGAAAATGCTCAGAAATTAAAAACCTTCAGAGGTCGTGTGTGGGTCCCAAAACAAGGAGAGGCGAGAAATTCGCTTCTAGAAGATGCACACTACAGCAGATATGCAGTTCATCCGGGCAGTACCAAGATGTATCGGACGTTAAAACCGATGTATTGGTGGCCTGGAATGAAGAGGGACATTGGAAGGTTTGTGGAAAGATGTTTGACTTGTCTGCAAGTTAAGTCAAACCATCAGAAACCGTACGGGGAAATACAACCATTGCCGATTCCAGAGAAGAAATGGGACCATATTACCATGGATTTCGTGACAAAGTTGCCGCGGACACCGCGAGGTTATGATTCCATATGGGTGATTGTTGATCGATTGACCAAATCGGCACAATTTATACCATATAAAGAAAAGTATAGACTAGATCAACTGGCAAAAATCTACATTGATGAAGTAATTTGTCGGCATGGATTACCAGCATCAATTGTGTCGGACCGAGATAGTAGATTTACTTCTCATTTTTGGCAGAGTCTTCAAAAGCGATTGGGTACAAAAATACTTATGAGTACCGCATATCATCCACAGACCGATGGTCAGAGTGAAAGAACGATCCAAACTTTGGAAGATATGTTGAGGACTTGTGTCATAGACTTCGGTGGAAGCTGGGAAGATCATTTACCTTTAGTGGAATTCGCGTACAATAACAGCTATCATTCCAGCATCCAGATGGCCCCGTATGAAGCCTTGTATGGAGCACCGTGCCGTACTCCGACCTGCTGGACTGAAGTTGGGGAAAAGCCGTTGGCTGGACCTGAAATTGTAGCACAGACTGAAGAAAAGATCAAATTAATACGCGAAAATTTGAAGGTAGCTCAGAATAGACAGAAACAGTACGCGGACAGACGGGTGAAACCGATAGAGTTCCAAGTGGGAGATATGGTAATGCTCAAAGTATCCCCTTGGAAAGGCTTGATTCGTTTTGGGAAGAAAGGAAAGTTGAGTCCTCGCTTCATTGGACCTTTCCGTATATCCCAAAGAGTTGGAGCCGTGGCGTATCGATTGGAGTTACCTGATGAACTTCATGGTATACATGACATATTCCATGTGTCCCATTTAAGGAAAACTTTGTTTGACAACTCTCAACATATACCTCTTGCTGAAATTGAGGTAGATGAAAAGCCGAGATACCCGGAACAACCCGAACGGATACTAGACCGCAAGACAAGACAGCTGCGGAATAAGAAGATTAGCATGGTGAAAGTCCTTTGGCGTCATCACAAAGGTTCCGACATGACGTGGGAGACCGAAAGTGAAATGAGGGAGAAATACCCTCAACTATTTGTATGATTTCGGGGACGAAATCTCTTAAAGGAGGGGAGAATTTGTAACGCCGAAACATGTTTATTATAAAATTATAATAAAAAGGGCAAAATGGTCATTTTACCTCAAAAGGGTAATTTGGTCATTTGGACAGAAAAGGACTTGTTTGGTAATAATATTTTGAGTCTTGGACTTAAAATGTTATAAAAATGTGATTTTAGTCATAAATTGTGTTAATTGTGGCAAAAGTTTAAGACTTAGAACTTCAAGGACCAAAAATGTAAAATGGGGAGGTATAAAAGAAACACTTGTGCAGAATTTTGGGAGTTACGGGAGAGACTTGGAGCTGATTTTCTGCAGTGGAATTGAAGTTCTTGAAGGCTTGGAATTTGCAAGTTTGATTATAGTGTTCAAAAGGGTATAATTGGAAGATTTTTGAGGTAAATATTCCAAGTCTTGATTGTTTGTTCTTGAGGGTTTTGTAGAACTCAAAAACTGCATTTGCAGCTAAAATTGTGTGGTTAAAATGGTTAGATACTTCCATTTAGTCATGCTAGTAAGAGCTTAACTCAACCAAATGGAAGTAGGATGTTATATTTGATGAAATTGAAGATTTGGGGTTGTTAGAAATAAGAACCCTAATTCTTTGTGTGATTGATTGAGGGTGTTTTGATGGTTAAAAACCTTGTTAATATGTAAGGTTTTAGCCTAGGAACAAACCCCAGGTGATTAAGAACAGAAATAAGCACTTAATGGACCAAATCTGCAAGTTACAGTGCATAAATCGCGACTGGCCAGGGGGTCTGCACTGCCGCTAGGCGCAGTGCGCCCCAAAGCCAGGCGGGGTGCGCCCAGGCGCAGTGCGCCCTCCCCTTGGCGCAGTGCGCCCACTGATCAGAGGCCAGGCAGGGGATCAAAAACGCTAACTTTTGCTTGGCTTGTCCGATTTAGCTCAAATTTGAACCATAGGCTCGTTATGGTCTAAAAAGTTTGGGAAAATTTTCATATCGAGTTTTCGACCCCTCGGGGGCACTGTAGATCGATCCGAATGCCTCGGTGAATAGTAAAATTCACATAAAGTTAGTAAACGGAAAGTTTATTAACTAGGCATTATTTATAACGATATTGTATTGAACTCTATTGCATTAGAGTTAATCGAAATGGTATATTAACCTATAATCATTGTGAAATAATGGAATTATAGGTACGGGACAAAATCTTACGAAACACATTGAAAGGCAAGAACCGCTAAGAGCTAGTTGTAGCAAACCTTCAGGTGAGTAATCTCACTCGTATTTGATGTGATATATGATTGTTGAGCAGCTGCGGATTGAAAATAGTTTTGGGGACGAAAAATGACAGATATTTAAACTTATATAGACAAGACCGGAACCAGCCGTGAGTCTAGGCAACAGCGGGATTTTCCCGTGAGCCATGTTTGATTTGGTATTGTATGAAATTACATATTTGACTTTGTATAGAGAATTTTATTCTTATACATGTAGTATTTGATTTGATTACTCACTGGGCTTTATAGCTCACAGTTTATGTGATATGTCCCTGCAGGTGAGCGTGATCCCGCGAAGGGAAAAGATAAAGTCCGTGACTGAGGACTTAGTATTGAAGTAATACCCGGCTTGAAGAATGTATAATATTTAATGTATTGTACTTCGTGATACTCTTGTACTCGAATTATATTAACTAATACCCCTTATTATGTTTCATTTGTATAATATTTGGTTTGAAAAATGAAAAAAAATTTGGGGTGTTTTTGGTTAATTAAGTCGGGTGTTACAAGTTGGTATCAGAGCCGTGGTTTAAGTGAACTAGGTGTCTTAGACTAGATTCCTAGACTTAAACCTTGAGAGAAGAACAGATAAATGGACTGTTAGATGTATATAAGCTTGTCATTATATATGTAATCTAACGGTTTGCTGAAATTTTGAAGTATGAGAAATACACGAAGCAATCCCACTGGTGTGAATTCGCGTGGAACTACAAGAAGTGGACCAGCTAGGTCACGCGGCTCTATGGGGAGAAGAGCACCAGCACGGGAACCGGTAGGACAAAATCCACCTGATATTCGGGCGATAGTGGAAGAAGTGGTTAGGCAAATGATACCAGCATTATCAAACAACCCTAACCCGAGTGGCAATCCTAATCCGAGTGCCAATCCTGATCCTACTGAAGAAGCTGCAAAAAGTGTTCATGACAGGCAGCTAGAAGATGAAAGCCAGGGAGAAAGTCGTGCCCGGGCAGTAAAGGAAACTCAAGGTGGGGAAGCTTCGATAAAGAAAGTTGGGTGTACGTATAAATCCTTCCTTGGTTGTAAACCAAAGGAATTCTCGGGGACAGATGATCCAGTCAAAGCCATGGAATGGATCATGCATATTGAGAAGGTGTTCCGAGTAAGCAAGTGTACGGATGATGATAAAGTGGAATTTGCCATGAACCAACTTACAAGTGGCGCACTACATTGGTGGCAAACCTACTATAAATCACTGGATCTTGATTCGTCCCAATCGATACCTTGGGAGCAATTCAAGACAAAGTTCAATGAAGAATATTGCTCGGAAGTAGCTATTCAGAAGTTGGAGGATGAATTCTTGCACCTGGAACAGGGTTCCCGATCGGTTCAGGAATATACTCTTAGCTTTCTGGAGAAAGCTAGGTTTGCGGAACACCACATTTACACTGAAAAGAGAAAGATCGACAAGTATGTTCGGGGGTTGACAACCCGAATTAGAGAAATCGTGCAACCGTTGAAACTAACTACTTTCCGGCAAGTGGTGGATCGAGCCACAGAAAGGGAGACCGAATTAAAGCAACAAGAAGACGAAAAGAAAGCCGTTGAAACAAAAAGAAAGGCGGAAGACCAAGGTTGGACGCCTCAGAAAAAGTCGCAACAATCCGGGTCAAGGGGAAAAGGCCAAAGAGATGAAGGGAAGTGGTGTGAAAAGTGTAGAAAACGGCACACGGGCAGTTGTCGCAGCGATACTGGGTCGCTTATCTGCCGAAATTGTGGAAAAACGGGTCATACTATACGGGACTGTCGGGCGGACCGTAGGTGTTTCCAATGCGGGGCTACGGATCATATTCGCCTGAACTGTCCCCAACTGAAATCTGGGGTATACAGTGAAAGACCTAGAGATGACCCAATAGGAAAGAAAGAAGAACTGAAGAATAGAGGACGACCGGTGGCCTCGCGAGCTTTTCAGATGACGGTGGAGGAAGCCCGTGAGAAAACAGATGTGGTGACAGGTATCTTCACTCTTAATTCCATACCTGTATATGTTATTTTTGATCCGGGGGCTACTCACTGTTTTGTATCGGAATCTTTATTGCCACGCCTGAATGTACCTTTAACCCCGATGGATGAAAGTCTAGAAGTAGCTATAGCGGACGGCCGATATGTTTGGGTTTCTGAACATCTGGAAGGTTGTCAGCTTAAAATCTACGGGACCGTTTTCCCTATAGATTTGAAGCCGATGACTACCAATGAGTTTGGTGTAATTGTGGGGATGGATTGGTTAGCAACGAATTATGCTAACGTGGATTGCAGAAATAAAAATATCACAGTATTATCATCAGATAGAAAATGGATAAAGATTCAGGGTGAACGACCCCGGTTGAGAATGCCAGTTATCTCCTTTGCTCAAGCCCGAAGCTGTGTTAGTAAAGGAGGGATGTCTTACTTGGCTTATGTGTCGGTGGCTCAACCGATTAAAGTGGGGGTAGCGAATGTGAATGTGGTGAACGAGTTCCCAGATGTGTTTCCAGATGAACTTCCAGGGTTACCACCAGATCGACAGGTTGAGTTCACGATTGAACTAGTTCCGGGAGCTGCACCTGTTGCCCGAGCTCCATACCGACTAGCACCTTCAGAGATGGTGGAATTGAGGAAGCAACTGGAGGAACTGTTAGACAGGGGTTTCATCAGACCGAGTACATCGCCTTGGGGAGCCCCTATTCTGTTTGTCAAGAAGAAGGATGGGTCAATGCGCATGTGTATTGACTATCGGGAGTTAAACAAGATCACGGTGAAGAACAAGTACCCGCTACCCAGAATAGACGATTTGTTTGACCAGCTGCAAGGCGCGTCCTACTTTTCCAAGATTGACCTGAGGTCAGGATACCACCAGCTGAAGATAAGGGAGTCAGACATTCCGAAGACAGCTTTCCGAACGCGATACGGTCATTATGAGTTTTTGGTGATGCCTTTTGGGTTAACCAATGCTCCAGCCGTATTCATGGATCTCATGAACCGAGTGTGTCGTCCGTTCCTTGATACCTCAGTGATAGTGTTTATTGATGACATCTTGGTGTATTCGCGAAGCCAAACTGAACATGAGGTGCACCTGCGGCAAGTGTTGGAGTTGCTTCGCCGAGAAAAGCTGTATGCGAAATTCTCCAAGTGTGATTTCTGGCTAAGAGAAGTCCAATTTCTTGGTCATGTAATCAATGCCGAAGGAGTGAAAGTTGATCCAGCAAAGATTGAGGCCGTGATGAAGTGGGAACCGCCTCAGAGTCCAACCGAAATACGAAGTTTCCTTGGTTTAGCAGGCTATTATAGAAGATTTGTCGAAAATTTCTCTTCCATAGCTGCTCCGTTGACCAAGTTGACTAAGAAGGGTGAAAAGTTCACGTGGGCCGAAAAACAACAAGAAGCATTCCAGAAGTTGAAAAAATCTTTATGTGAAGCGCCAGTGTTGGCTTTACCACAAAGCGGAGAAGAATATGTGATTTACAGCGATGCTTCTAGAATTGGTCTTGGTTGTGTTCTAATGCAGAAAGGTCGGGTCATAGCCTATGCGTCCCGACAATTGAAAGATGCCGAGAAGAAGTATCCAGTTCATGATCTGGAATTAGCTGCTGTGGTTCTAGCATTGAAGTTATGGAGGCATTATTTATACGGTGTAAAGTTTGTCATTTACACTGATCATAAGAGCCTGAAGTACCTCTTCGACCAGAAAGAGCTGAATATGAGACAGCAAAGGTGGATGGATCTACTGAAAGACTTTGATTGTGAAATTCAGTACCACTCTGGCAAGGCGAACGTGGTGGCAGATGCACTAAGCAGAAAAGAAGCTCCTCTGAAAATTTCATCCGCATGTATGGGTGTAGTAAGCAGATTACCAGAATTGATTCGTGCAGCACAAGAAGAAGCGCGTAAGCCGGAGAATGTAAAAAGCGAAAGAATGGTTGGATACTTGAAGCATCTGGAAGAAAATGCTCAGAAATTAAAGACCTTCAGAGGTCGTGTGTGGGTCCCAAAACAAGGAGAGGCGAGAAATTCGCTTCTAGAAGATGCACACTACAGCAGATATGCAGTTCATCCGGGCATTACCAAGATGTATCGGACGTTAAAACCGATGTATTGGTGGCCTGGAATGAAGAGGGACATTGGAAGGTTTGTGGAAAGATGTTTGACTTGTCTGCAAGTTAAGTCAAACCATCAGAAACCGTACGGGGAAATACAACCATTGCCGATTCCAGAGAAGAAATGGGACCATATTACCATGGATTTCGTGACAAAGTTGCCGCGGACACCGCGAGGTTATGATTCCATATGGGTGATTGTTGATCGATTGACCAAATCGGCACAATTTATACCATATAAAGAAAAGTATAGACTAGATCAACTGGCAAAAATCTACATTGATGAAGTAATTTGTCGGCATGGATTACCAGCATCAATTGTGTCGGACCGAGATAGTAGATTTACTTCTCATTTTTGGCAGAGTCTTCAAAAGCGATTGGGTACAAAAATACTTATGAGTACCGCATATCATCCACAGACCGATGGTCAGAGTGAAAGAACGATCCAAACTTTGGAAGATATGTTGAGGACTTGTGTCATAGACTTCGGTGGAAGCTGGGAAGATCATTTACCTTTAGTGGAATTCGCGTACAATAACAGCTATCATTCCAGCATCCAGATGGCCCCGTATGAAGCCTTGTATGGAGCACCGTGCCGTACTCCGACCTGCTGGACTGAAGTTGGGGAAAAGCCGTTGGCTGGACCTGAAATTGTAGCACAGACTGAAGAAAAGATCAAATTAATACGCGAAAATTTGAAGGTAGCTCAGAATAGACAGAAACAGTACGCGGACAGACGGGTGAAACCGATAGAGTTCCAAGTGGGAGATATGGTAATGCTCAAAGTATCCCCTTGGAAAGGCTTGATTCGTTTTGGGAAGAAAGGAAAGTTGAGTCCTCGCTTCATTGGACCTTTCCGTATATCCCAAAGAGTTGGAGCCGTGGCGTATCGATTGGAGTTACCTGATGAACTTCATGGTATACATGACGTATTCCATGTGTCCCATTTAAGGAAAACTTTGTTTGACAACTCTCAACATATACCTCTTGCTGAAATTGAGGTAGATGAAAAGCCGAGATACCCGGAACAACCCGAACGGATACTAGACCGCAAGACAAGACAGCTGCGGAATAAGAAGATTAGCATGGTGAAAGTCCTTTGGCGTCATCACAAAGGTTCCGACATGACGTGGGAGACCGAAAGTGAAATGAGGGAGAAATACCCTCAACTATTTGTATGATTTCGGGGACGAAATCTCTTAAAGGAGGGGAGAATTTGTAACGCCGAAACATGTTTATTATAAAATTATAATAAAAAGGGCAAAATGGTCATTTTACCTCAAAAGGGTAATTTGGTCATTTGGACAGAAAAGGACTTGTTTGGTAATAATATTTTGAGTCTTGGACTTAAAATGTTATAAAAATGTGATTTTAGTCATAAATTGTGTTAATTGTGGCAAAAGTTTAAGACTTAGAACTTCAAGGACCAAAAATGTAAAATGGGGAGGTATAAAAGAAACACTTGTGCAGAATTTTGGGAGTTACGGGAGAGACTTGGAGCTGATTTTCTGCAGTGGAATTGAAGTTCTTGAAGGCTTGGAATTTGCAAGTTTGATTATAGTGTTCAAAAGGGTATAATTGGAAGATTTTTGAGGTAAATATTCCAAGTCTTGATTGTTTGTTCTTGAGGGTTTTGTAGAACTCAAAAACTGCATTTGCAGCTAAAATTGTGTGGTTAAAATGGTTAGATACTTCCATTTAGTCATGCTAGTAAGAGCTTAACTCAACCAAATGGAAGTAGGATGTTATATTTGATGAAATTGAAGATTTGGGGTTGTTAGAAATAAGAACCCTAATTCTTTGTGTGATTGATTGAGGGTGTTTTGATGGTTAAAAACCTTGTTAATATGTAAGGTTTTAGCCTAGGAACAAACCCCAGGTGATTAAGAACAGAAATAAGCACTTAATGGACCAAATCTGCAAGTTACAGTGCATAAATCGCGACTGGCCAGGGGGTCTGCACTGCCGCTAGGCGCAGTGCGCCCCAAAGCCAGGCGGGGTGCGCCCACCCCTTGGCGCAGTGCGCCCACTGATCAGAGGCCAGGCAGGGGATCAAAAACGCTAACTTTTGCTTGGCTTGTCCGATTTAGCTCAAATTTGAACCATAGGCTCGTTATGGTCTAAAAAGTTTGGGAAAATTTTCATATCGAGTTTTCGACCCCTCGGGGGCACTGTAGATCGATCCGAATGCCTCGGTGAATAGTAAAATTCACATAAAGTTAGTAAACGGAAAGTTTATTAACTAGGCATTATTTATAACGATATTGTATTGAACTCTATTGCATTAGAGTTAATCGAAATGGTATATTAACCTATAATCATTGTGAAATAATGGAATTATAGGTACGGGACAAAATCTTACGAAACACATTGAAAGGCAAGAACCGCTAAGAGCTAGTTGTAGCAAACCTTCAGGTGAGTAATCTCACTCGTATTTGATGTGATATATGATTGTTGAGCAGCTGCGGATTGAAAATAGTTTTGGGGACGAAAAATGACAGATATTTAAACTTATATAGACAAGACCGGAACCAGCCGTGAGTCTAGGCAACAGCGGGATTTTCCCGTGAGCCATGTTTGATTTGGTATTGTATGAAATTACATATTTGACTTTGTATAGAGAATTTTATTCTTATACATGTAGTATTTGATTTGATTACTCACTGGGCTTTATAGCTCACAGTTTATGTGATATGTCCCTGCAGGTGAGCGTGATCCCGCGAAGGGAAAAGATAAAGTCCGTGACTGAGGACTTAGTATTGAAGTAATACCCGGCTTGAAGAATGTATAATATTTAATGTATTGTACTTCGTGATACTCTTGTACTCGAATTATATTAACTAATACCCCTTATTATGTTTCATTTGTATAATATTTGGTTTGAAAAATGAAAAAAATTTTGGGGTGTTTTTGGTTAATTAAGTCGGGTGTTACACCCTCCTAAGCAGAACTGGAGGGAAAAGACTGTCATCTAGCGGTGCCCCGAAAGGTAAGTCTTCCGGAATTCCACATGTTCGGATCCCCAAAGAGGCCGACTGCTTTTACTGCAAGCAGAAGGGTCATTGGAAGAGGAGCTGCCCAACGTATCTGCAGGACGTCAAGGACGGTAAAGTGAAACCGTCACAGGCAGGTACATATTCTATATCTAATAACTCATCTTTTTCCCGTTCATGGGTCCTTGATACAGGATGTGGTTTTCATATCTGTTCTGATTTACAGGGCCTAAAGGAAAGTAGGGAACTGGAGCATGGCTGACTGAACCTGGTCATGGGCAATAGGCGAACATCACCTGTTACCAAGATCGGTGTTTATGGACTGATGCTGAGCAGTGAAGTTAGATTAGATTTAAATAATTGTTGCTATGCGCCAGATATGGCAAAGAACATAATTTCATTTCATGCATTGTTTAGACAAGGCTTTTATTATGAGTTTAATAAATTGAATGGTTCAATTTCGGTTTTCAAAAATGATGTTTTTATATTTAATGCTATGCCTTCTGATGGAGTGTATGAATCTATTATGTGTGTTGACAATTATGGTAAAAATGTTTTAACTATTGATGCTTCAAGCGGTGTAGAAAAGGCATGTCTGTGGCATTGTCGCCTTGGCCATATAAACAAGAAACACATCGCCCAACTCCAAAAGGATGGAGTGTTGGAATCATTCGACCTCGGGTCGGATGATATATGCGAATCTTGCTTACTTGGCAATATGACAAAATCACCATTCAAAGGTTCATTTGAAAGAGGTGAAGGTCTGTTGGATATCATACACACAGATGTGTGTGGTCCCTTCAGAACAACCACTAAAGATGGCACGTGGTTCTATGTGACCTTTACCGACGATTTTAGTAGATATGGGTATGTCTACTTAATCAAGAATAAGTCAGACACCTATGAAAAGTTCAAAGAGTTTAAGAATGAAGCGGAAAATCAATTGGGCAGAAAGATAAAGATGCTTAGATCCGACAGAGGCAGTGAGTATCTTAGTATCGAGGTTCTCGATTATCTCAAGGAATGTGGAATTGTTTCACAGTTGTCGTCTCCAAGAACACCTCAGCTGAATGGTGTTGCAGAGAGACGAAACCGAACCCTGTTGGACATGGTTCGTTCCATGATGAGTCGAGCCTCACTTCCAATCCATTTCTGGGGGTATGTCTTAGAGACTGCCGCCCATATCCTAAATCTTGTCCCAACTAAGAAGGTTGCGAAAACACCGCACGAGATGTGGATAGGGAAAGTTCCCTCATTGGTACACATCAAAGTCTGGGGATGTGAAGCGTTCGTGAGACAAGACAGTTCAGATAAGCTCGCAGAAAGAAGTGAGAGGTGTTTCTTCATCAGATACCCCAAACAGTCTTTTGGATACTTGTTCTACAGACCAAGCGAGGACGTGGTCTTTGTAGCAAGACGGGGGTTCTTTCGAGAGAGAGAACTCATATCCAAAGAGGACAGTGGGAGTACAATCGATCTTGAAGTAATTCAGGAGACGCCCGATGAAAAAACCTTAGAAGAAACTAGCAACCAACATGAGGAAGAGGTTCCCGTTGGACCCACTGACATTTCATTGCCCCTTAGGCGTTCGGGTAGAGTTAGCATGCCACCCGAGTTCTATGGTTTCCATATTACTTCGGACAGGGACACGTTAGTCAGTGATCGTACATTGACTAATTTGGATGAGCCAGCTAACTACCATGAAGCAGTGGCAGGCCCCGAGTCTGTAAAATGGAAAGAGGCAATGGACAGCAAGATAAAGTCCATGTATGACAATCAAGTTTGGAACTTGGTTGACAATGTACCGGGTCGAAAGACAGTCGGATGCAAGTGGATCTTCAAAAAGAAGACCGACATGGATGGAAAGGTGCATACTTATAAAGCTCGGCTGGTTGCGAAGGGATTCACTCAAACCCCGGGGGTTGACTATGATGAAACCTTCTCACCAGTAGCCAAGATTAAGTCAATCAGGATAATGCTTGCCATAGCTGCGTTTCATGATTATGAAATCTGGCAGATGGATGTCAAAACCGCCTTCCTTAATGGGAACCTGACTGAAGATGTTTACATGAGTCAGCCAGAATGTTTTGTAGACATAAAGCATCCTGATAAAGTATGTAAGCTTGAAAGATCAATCTACGGGTTGAAGCAAGCATCTCGCAGTTGGAATCTTTGCTTCCATGAGAAAGTCAAAGAGTTTGGCTTCTCTAGGAGTGAAGATGAGTCCTGTGTATATGTCAAGGCTAGTGGGAGTATAGTCACTTTCTTGGTGTTGTATGTTGATGACATACTGCTCATGGGAAATGACATTCCGACCTTGCAGAATGTTAAGGCTTGGCTCGGGAAGTGTTTCGCCATGAAAGACCTAGGGGAAGCTGCTTATATTCTCGGGATAAGAATACTTAGAGATAGAAAGAGAAAATTGATAGGTCTAAGCCAGTGTACATATTTGGAAAAGGTGTTAAAGAGGTTTAACATGGAAAATTCCAAAAGGGGAGAGTTACCAATCCAAAGTAATACTAAATTGAGTAAGACTCAAAGTCCAAGTACCGATGAGGAAATAGCTGAAATGAGTCGGGTGCCTTATGCTTTGGCAGTAGGGTCGATCATGTACGCTATGACATGTACTCGTCCCGACGTATCCTATGCACTGAGCATGGTTAGTCGGTTCCAGGGTAATCCTGGAAAAGCACATTGGATTGCAGTCAAGAACATACTCAAGTATCTGCGAAGGACAAAGAATATGGTATTAGTCCTTGGTGGCAGTGATGAGTTAAAAGTGAGTGGATATACAGATGCCAGTTTCCAGACAGATAGGGATAGTGGACGGTCCCAGTCGGGCTGGGTATTTCTTTTGAACGGTGGAGCGGTCACTTGGAAAAGTTCCAAGCAGGAAACGGTGGCTGATTCAACGTGCGAATCAGAGTACATCGCAGCGAGTGAAGCGTCTAAGGAGGCGGCTTGGCTGAAGAATTTCATTGGGGACCTTGGAGTTGTCCCGAGCATTCAGGAGTCGGTGGAACTTTTCTGCGATAATGAAGGAGCGGTCACCTTGGCAAAGGAACAGCGTGACCATGGAAAGTCCAGGCATATCGAAAGAAAGTACCACTACATTCGACATCAAGTAGAAGAAGGGCGCTTACTGGTTAAGCGGGTATCATCCGAGGACAATCCTGCAGATCCTTTGACTAAGGCTCTTAATAGGATCAAGCACAATCAACATGCTCAGAGCATTGGATTGAAGGATGATGTTAGTTTTAGTAATTAGATAGATTAGAAACTTGTAACAGTATAAATGTAATTGACTCGGTGATTTTATAATTGAGATTTATAAATGAGTATTGTTACTGCATTTGTTAATTGTTTATTTCTGTGTTTCTATATTTGCATGTTTAAACTTCCTTAATAATTAGATTATTTAAAACTCCACAGTCGATCATACTGTAAGGAAGTAAGTATGAATTAAGACTGTCATAAATTGGTTGCAGACTGTCTAAAGAGTTAGACATTGCAGTAAGACTGCTGCACGTTCATGAGTACTTAGAAAATAGAGATTTGAGTATTGGATAAACCCGCGCTTAACAGATTGCTTCATGGATTATATCACGAGCAATGTTAAGACGATAATATCCGGTGATCTATAAGTGGAGAGATATGATCTGTTATTTGCGATACAAGTGCTTATTGACAATACGAAATCGCGCCAGTAACTCGGTGCTATAAAACGCATTGTTGTATGTATTTGGACCCGCAAAAGATATGGACATATAAGTCGAAACTTATCCGTCCCATGACCCGATGGGAAACAGATATATGTAGGCCTCTCGATGATTTAGAAGTTGACTGAAAGTGTTGGCCAACCGGGACTAAATTGATGTGTTCAATTAGTAGTCTCTAAAGTCATATGCAAATCAGAAATCGAGAAACAGAGTATCAGACCAAGATTGATGTTAGTCCATGTCTTGAGTCTGAAAATATCCTGTTGGACGGAGGATCATCAGATCACTTATCTTTGGACAGAACTGACTGGGTCAGAGTTCAGACAATAAAGGTCATAGACTTATCCAAGTGGGAGATTGTTGGATTAGGTGTCTAAGCCATGACTTATAATTGTATTTATCTTATGAATAAAAGCAAAGTCCATTTGGGTTGCCCTCATAGATGGAGGATAGATACATAGTTCAGTAGAGAGAATAGTTGATTTATTAATTGTATAATAAATCAATAGAAAATATATATATGGTTTATTAATATATTTAAGTGTTAATATATTAATTAGAAACTATATTAATTAATTGAGATTTAATCTAGAATTAATTGGATTTAATTTAGAGATTAAATTAATTAATTAAAAGGTGCATGGACTGGTTTGGCATTTATTCAATAGTTGAATAACTGGCCAGGTAAAACCAGGGACCAAAATGGCGCCACCCTGGAGGCTCCTCCAGGGTTTGGCGAAACCCTAATTAGGGTTTTGGTAAGCCTGGTCCAAGTGGTCAAAAGCCTTGTCCAGTTGGAGGCTCCTTAGGGTTTCAGGTGTAACCCTAGGAGGCTATAAAAGGAACCCCCTGGCACCTCATTATTCACGCCATCTCTCTCTCTGTGTTACTCTGCTGGACTGATTCTTCCATCACTTGGGTGTGACTTGCATTTGAGGCAGGATACTTTTGCTGCTGCTTGAAAAGGATCATAAGATCAAAGGTTGGTTTTTCCATTTGTTCTTTAGAATTGAATTGTTTCCTTTAGGTTTTTAGTTCTAATCTTCATAGAAGAAAACATAGATCTTCATTAGGGTTGCATGTGAACCTTAGGAATATTTTGTGTTCATTGATTACATAGAAACCCTTCATTAACGACTGTTCTTCTGAACTCTGTTAAATAATCAACCTATTTAAACTACAGCGGAATACCGAACTGAGAATTAGAAACTGAAAATTTAAACTGAATCGATAAAACCCGACAAACGCTGTTGGCACTGGTTTTCGATTTCTTTAAATTTCTTCTGAGTTCAACTGTTCTTCACCGATTAAATAGAATTTTGATTCAACTGTTCTTGGCTCGTTATTTGCAAAATATAATCCCCCCCCCCAAATTATTTTCTGGCTAAACTGCCCAAAACAAATGTTTGAGTGACTGTTTTGCGACTTTGACAAAGTTGAGGGACCAAACTGCAATTTTCCTGAAGTTCAGGGACTAAACTGCACTTTTTCTGAAGTTCAGGGAGCAAACTGTAATTTTCCTGAAGTTCAGGGACTAAACTGAACTTTTCTGAAAGTTCAGGGGCCTGTTTTTCAAATTCTGGAACTTCAGGGACCTGTTTTGCAATTTACTGAAAATCTGCTATAGTGTCGTCTTCTCCGGCGCTACAGTGTCGTCTTCTCCGGCGAAACTCCGGTGCTACAGTGTCGTCTTCTCCGGCGAACTGGTTTTTCCGGCCAACTTTCCTGCCAACTTTCGGGTGAGTTTTGACCAACTTTGACCGGTGATTTGGAGGTCTTCCGACTCTCAAAAAATTCAAAAAAATATATTTTCGGAATCTACGGAACGAGACCTTTCCAACGTCGTACACCAAAATCGTTTTTGAGACAAAAAAAAAATTCGACCAAAAACAGAAAATCACTCTCTGGAGCTATACCAAGGCTCTGATACCAGTTGTTAGGATCGAGACTCTTAGCATACGAACACGAAACTCACACACTCAGCTCGCAAATTAAGAACACAAGAATTTAACATGGTTCGATCCAAAACTGACCTACGTCCACGGTGGGTAACTAGGAGTTTTATTTAACTACATTGTTGGGGTTGTGTGGTGCAAATGTTCTCAATGAATGCCTCTATTTATATACATGAGAAGGTAATGTGAAATGTGAGATGTAAGATCAACAAAGGGTGGTAGCAGAAGAAAAATGGCTTTTGTCTTGCATCCTTCTTTGACTAAGAAAAATCTTCACCAACTTCACATGTTTTCTGCAGCTATTTTGACAAACCACAAGAGTGGCTTCACACTCAACAGAGTTTACATCAGCCTGCCAATGGGCGTCAATGGGCCTTATCTAGTCAATGGGACCATTGGTGGGGCATGTAGGCTTTAAACGAGCCAATACACAATTGGGATAACTGAGTCTTAAACAGTATATATACATGAAGGCGGGTAATATGTATGGTGATTAATAGTTGGAGGTTATGTCAGAGGTTTTGTGATGGTCGCGATGGCAGGTTGATGGCAGTAGGGATTGATCGGTGGTGAGGGGCGATGATTGTATGTTGGTGATCAATGGTGCTATGACAAGAGTTTCACGAGGGTTAAAGATGAAAAAGGCAATTGTGATGGCTGTAACCTAGATGCCATAGTATAGGTCAATTTACCATAATTATGAGCTTTAATTTAAATTTAACTAATTCATTTATAAGTTAATTTACCATAATACCATTGGCCGATTCTAGGCTATGTTGGTTCTTACGATCACACAACACACACACACACACACACTCTCTCTCTCTCTCTCTCTATATATATATATATATATATATATATATATATATATATATATATATATATATATATATATATGTGTGTGTGTGTGTGTGTAAGAGAGAGAGAGAGAGAGAGAGAGAGAGAGAGAGAGAGATAGATAGAGATGGAAGTGAGAATCGGTGAATGAGGATGAGATTTGGGTGTATGGGGGTTTGTCCTCATTCAATGGTGGTAAACTAGAGTGGTAGGACCCTGAACATTTATGTGAGTGGTGTTCTTGGATGATTTTTGTCTTGTGCCATTTTCACCTTAACATGTGTGGTTGCTTATATGTAGTTTCATATCCTCTGGCCAATGTAGAATTAATTTTTTGCCGGAACGACTGCAAACCATAGTGGCATTCAACATATAAATTGGGTTACAAAAAATAAATCATAATTTAATTTTGACTGGATCATACATACAACTGTTCATGCTTTTGATAGTATTTTTTTATAGACATACAAAGTGAATCAGGACACTTTATAGTTATACCATTGGATATGAGAAAGTTCAAAATATGTTTCTTTAGTCCCATATCTGTATTGACAATGACTATATTTTTTTTTCTTTAATTTCCATTATGTATTATATATATATTCAACAAATAGTTAAATATGTGTTGCTCAATATGATTCTTGTCATTACATAATTAATAGCAAGAATGTCTTTACCGACTATTGTTATTAATATGCTTATAGAAAGTAAGTTGTCGTTTACTTTATTTTCAAAAGTTGTGGCTCAAATCTTATCTCTTTATCTTTACCTTGCAACCATGAACAGCTGGGCCACCTAAGAAGCCTTTAACCAATGACTTCCCACTTGGAACAACTTTACAGCTTTCACCTTCCAAATATACGAATATACAATTTCTCTTGTTTTATACGTTTTTAAGGTATTAGATTCATAACATATAAAAGTATATTTTTATCTTTGAAAAATAGTGTATTGCGTTAAGAGCTTGTAAAGTAGAAGATATTAAAATTTAACCAAAACACCTATTCCGGGTTTACTCTTGATAGACATGCTTTTGTGGTTAGTTTAAAAAAGACAAGCAATAATTTATACCCGATTTGGTCTTTGGTTTTTCTCAATGATGGTAAAGTTAAACTTCACGTGCTCTTATCTTTTTAGTGGCATCCATGTATCATCTTCACTCGTTTGACTAATTATATAAGATGATATAGCTAATAAAATAAAAGAAAACCCAAGTAAGAAGTACAACACAAGAAATTAAAGGCTATAGAATCTTGAAAGCCGCAAAGAATGAAATTCCCACAAGATTGACAGCCAAACTTTTGAGTGGTTCAACAACTCCTCGTACCATTTCCTTTTATTTTCTAAGCACGTTCACATGTAGAGATAACATATCATAATAGTTTTGATCTTTTTCAAACACTAATGGAGCATTATATACTATAATATTTCGTAAGATCACATTATTAAAGTGTTTTTCTTTTAATTTTAAAAGTTACAAAATAGTCTATATATAATAATAATATTACAGAAAATGACCGCATGTAATAACAGAAAATAAAAAATCTATAGAAATAGTTCTTGTTTAATAATAAATTTATAGAAATTGTTCCTATATAACAGTGTAAAATAAATTACAGAAATGGTCTCATGTAATAGAAAATTTACATAAATGGTCCATATGTCGGAAAAATACAAATATTACAGAAATGGTCACTGTGTATTTAGTTTGCGGAATTACAGAAATGAACATGTATAATAATAGTAAATCTATAGAAATGATCCCTATTTAATAGCAGGAAATGTAAAATTACAAAAATGATTATTGTATATATTAGATTTTTACCATGTATATCTTAAAACAAAAAAACATAATAGAATTTATTTAAAACCTATTGAAATTTATTTTGAATTTAGATTGAAATAATTTAAGCCAAATTGTAACATCCGGTTTTTAATAAAACATCTTCATTTAAATAAATATCAATTTATTCAATAATTAACATTTTGAAGATATTTAGAAATCATTTTAAACATCAATTCACCGCATGAATCCCTAATTAAGCAGCATCAGTGTGTACTCGTCATGCCTGGCCGTCATTTCCACCTGTACAACCTGAAATGGTAATTTAATAGAGAAGGATAAGCACACGGCTTAGTGAGCTCCAACAACTACACAGCATATCAGTTAAACATACTTTACCCCTAACAGAAAAAAATACAATCACACGTCACATAATCTGCTCTACCCAGTATATTGGATTATAACCTCCTATACGTATCTGCTCAGTAAATCTAATTCCCCTGCTCAGCACTTAAAGTCGTGCATACCCTGTACGTCGAGTCATGCGTATCTGCTCAGTGTATTTTGCACGTATCTCTATATTACTCAGTACGTCGAGCCCACACACACCATAACCCAACCCATACAATTATAACAGAAATATATATATATATATATATATATATATATATATATATATATATATATATATATATATATATATATATATATATATATATATATATATATATATATATATATATATATATATATCAATAATATACACACAACTTGGTACCATTTACCAACATCTTATAAACATCTTATAAGCACACAAAATACAGTAAATGACATATAACGTCCACACAATGTAGTGAGAAACTCACCTGATTATAGTCGACTACAGCGTTTATCTCTGCTTCGTATTCCCTCTTTAACTGTTAACACCATAAGACATTTATCACTCTTTACTCCTTAACTATACCATAGTTGCTTCACTAGACCCTTCCATAATTCCAACATGATACCTCGTGATTTATCAAGTAAAAGATAGCCAGGTAGAAGATTAGTTGGGGTGGCAGGATCCTTTCAGCATTTTAGCCTTTCGGAAAATCCAACAACCAGATCCCAAGTAATCGGCCTAGACACCATCCTCGTAAGTAAATCACTCGGTTTTATTTTTGGAATTACGAATAGTATAACCTCTACATATTATAGTTTAACACTTATAAACTACTAGAGAAATACGATAGTGATTACTCACTTAAGATTGGCGTTTTCGCAAAGCCTTGGCACGTTTCCCGTTCCGCTCTTCCAACACTTCCCGAGCACCTCGTTACCAGCTACCGCTCGCTCCTAACTCCTCCCGATCTATTTTCCTCACCAGAACACTCCTCGATATCGTAAGGTTGTTTGGTGTTTGTTGTGGGTTGAAATGAAGAAGTTGGGCCTCTATTTATAGGGCTTGAAAACACTATTCACGACGTCATCATGACGTCATCACGACATCATCGTCAACGTCACCACGAGGTAAGCGCTTACTTCATTTCTCGGGTACTATTCACGCCGAAGTTACTATTCATGCCGGAGTTACTATTCATGCCGAGTTACTATTCACGCCGGAGTTACTATTCACATTTTTTTTTTGAAAAACGGTCGTTACAAGTTCTCCCCCCTTTATAAGATTCCGTCCCCGGAATCTCCAACGTTGACATACACCTATTCTTCCACTCAATCATTCTCTATTTCCACACAATACGGTTGTATTAGTAAACCCAAAGGGTATTACAATACTGGCACATTAACCACCTCTAATCAACTAGGCCAACCTATTGAGACTAATAAGTACTCGTTATGTAATCTCATATACTCACAATACTGACATCATGGATGCAAGGTACTTGTTATGCATCGTATAATCATAATCACATGTTCTCCACATCATATCACAACCCCTGCTATTCACAACCTCAACAGCTCAGCTATTCGCCAGACACCCGACTGTATGTGTGTTAGAACTGCCAGCCAATAAAGCCATCACAACACTTGTATGTGGTCCCACCACAATTACTGCTCATAAGATCCATAACACATATGTGGTCGTACCAAATGTAGCCCCACTAAATAAGTGGTCACAACCACAAGTACTATTAACCCCCAGAATAAATGGTCACAACTACAAGTTACCAGTGGCACCACGGAATAAGTGGTCCCAATCACAAGTACAAGTAGCCCCATAGCATAAGTGTTCCCAACCACAATACTAGTAGCCCCACCTAATAAGTGGTCCCAACTACAAGTATAAGTGGCCCCACAGAATAAACAGCTTTTCGCTCTAAAGGCTTAACGGTTAACACACATACGACTGCACAGCTCTACAACCAACCACATGACACCAAGAATCCTCATATCAGCTCAGCCTCCACATACAACTACAAAATCTCCACCCACCATAGGATACCATATCCATGGTTATCACCACTTAATACTTACGTATTCGTCCGCACAACTAATATCAACTAGATATTCAACCAGCTACCGACACAGTTTATCCACGGTTACTTGCCTACGAGTTACCTACTTAAGAGGTATTCACTTAGTCTATTACCCAACACACATATATGCTAACAAGATAGTTATCTTGTGTAACGTCCCAAATTTTAAACATATTTAAAAATAAATAATAAAACAATTTCAGTAAAAACACATTATGTTTATAAATATAACAACTCAAAATATTTAATTATTAAAAAAAAACATTTAATACCAAGTTAGTCCAGCAACGGAAATCAAAATATACAAAGTCAACTCAATATAAATTTTCAAAAGAAGCTGCATTAGTGTGTACCCGTCATGCCTGATCGTCAATTCCACCTTTAAAACCTGAAATAGTAATTTAATAGGGAAAGGTTAAGCATATAGCTTAGTGAGTTCCAACACCTACACAGCATGTCAGTTACACATACTCAACCCCTACAATATACAAATATACATCGCAGTAAAATAAACACATAATTCACTCTACCCAGTACGTCGAGTTGTACTTTCCTACTCAGCATTTCGAGCCGCGCATACTCTGTACGTCGAGTCATGCGTATCTGCTCAATAAATTGAACCCCACCGCTCAGCACTCAGAGCCGCGCATACTCTGTACGTCGAGTCATGCGTATCTGCTCAGTGCATCTTGCGGATATCTGTATATTGCTCAGTGCGTCGAGCCACCCTATATTGCTCAGTTCGTCGAGCCACCCTATATTGCTTAGTTCGTCGAGCCCGTATTTTCTACACACTAGACCTAGACACGTCTAGTACTAACCACACACCATACCCCAACAATTACAACTATAAAAGGAACGTATAATATTAGTAAAATACACACAACTTGGTACTATCCACAAACATCTTACAAGCACACAAAAATACGGTAAAGCACATATAACATATATACAATGTAGTGAGAAACTCACCTGATACATAGAAGTAGGTTGCACACACAAGCACGTGATACTCAACAACTCTTCTTCTTCCCCGAACCTACATTCCATGTGGTACTGCTTAGAACGAATTAACGTTTATATTTATTACTTATAATTATATAAGTATACATGTATTTTCCCGATACCCAACAGGTACCGTGTCCATACCCTCCCTTTACCTTATAAATACATCATTGAAGATATTAATTATTTTAATAAGCATATATAAGACCAAACACCCGCCACGAACCCTTTGCCGCAACCAATACCAAAAACCACGAAATATTACTTGACAGCAAGGCTGATTTTTAGACCCACGACAGAATTTGTAATATTAAACCAAGGAGAGATTAGAAATAAAATCCAATAAAAATCATGGGTAAACTAGACTCAAGTACACGGTTACAGGGCCTGAGCTCAAGTCATTTGCATTTTCCATTTGCAAATGAAAAATCCCCGAAGTTGACCAATGGAAACAATCCACCCACTGAACCACCCTTCAATGACAGAACCATATCACAAAAAGGACAAAGAGTTAAGTTCTGATTTTTGGTACAAAGAAACTAGACACATAGCATAAACTTTTCCCACTGGCCTTGTCCTTAAATCATTCTTCTACTATCAATTATGAATTTTACAATTCAGAATTCACTGTTCGTCACAGTCCTGGACCAGCTGGTGAAGATTTCAACTTTCACCTAATCTAACAAACTAATCAGACCATGGCCTTCTGAATGTAGAAACTAGACACTTAGCCCTTTCCATAAAGGTATGATTCACCGCAATTGGCCAAATACACGATTTTATACGAATTTCACAAACTGACCCAAGCTCTATGAAGTTGGATTCACATGAAATAACAACTAGGATTAGAGATTGCACCCACTTAACCCATGAAGACAAGCCACTAAGACCTACAAAGGTCTGAAATAAGTCCATATACCTTCCAACAACAGAAAGCAAGGGATGGGATATGATCATTAGCACCATGCACTACACACACATAGCTACACAAACCCATGGTGGGGTGTGATGGTGGTGGTTCACGGCTTAAAGCAAGAGTAAAAGAAAAGAAAAGAAGACAGAGTCTTACCTGCTGCAACCATCGACCCCTTGCTACCCTCCAAAATCTCGGTCTCCCACCTCTCTCTCGACTCTCACACAACCGTCACAGCAACAAAAAGAAATGGGAAAGAAGAAGTGCAGACCACTGCTTGGGAAGGAATAGAAATAGCTTGCACATAACAATCACGTAAGGGGTGCAGGTTTGATTCGTGATGCATGTCCCAAGAAAGATGAATCATGAGGGTAGCAACAGCAGGAAGAATCTTGAACATGACTGTAATCCGCCGCACACATCCCGCTACTCTCCCTTCTTTCCTGCTTCACGACTTCCAGAAAAAGTCTCCACTAGGGCTAGGAGTTCGTGACAAGTGAATTAATAGGCCATTCCAAGTGAATCGTGGGCTGGAGAAGTTAGGCCGAAGGCCATCGGCCCTCCATTCTTTTCTACGTGCCCATCAGCCCAAAACAGGAAATAATACATGCTAATTTGGCCTAATTACATCATAAGTCCCTAGAGTTTGCACCTAGATTTTTATTTAACCCCATGCTCCATAATTTCACATTTAAAGTTTCCAAAGTTGAGATAATCCACCACCAAACAATTATAATTTAATTATTAGTATGAAACTATTATTATTATTATTATTATTATTATTATTATTATTATTATTATTATTATTCGTAATAATCAGATTAAATTCCTCCAATCGTTTTTTTAGCAAAAACGAATTTTAAATAAACTAATAATCAATTAACGTTAATACAAATTAGGGTGTTACATCTTGGTCAGTTAGCAATATTTTCTCAACTCATTATTTTCATATACTAACAGATTTTAAGTACATGATACACTGATAGGCCACATCTAGCCTATTATGATACATTCGTTCATAGTATTCACTACCTACATGAATACCCTTACGCCACACCACTATGTCATCTGCACTCTCACGAGTTGTTATTATATGTCCATCCCGTATACACGTACATCTCTTGTACGGGAATGGATAAAACTCTAATTCTGCAAACATACGACACCACGTATAAAACCTTATGTTTCTAGCATGTACACGTATATCTGTACGTATACTTTTCACATCTATATACTGCTTTAGTTCACGTATGTCTTCTTCCAAATTATGCCATCCAGTTACTGGATCCCAATTTCTGCTGATACGCTCACATACATCCTCAGCCCTCATCATTATCGTACTACAGTCGTTGACACACTTCGTATATAAAACTTGTTAACCAGCAACTGTAGATGACCTGGAAGCCTCACATATATCTCCATATCTGGAAATGAAATTTGCGACTTATGCTCTTCTCTAAATAACATTACGTTTATTTATAGTCAATCAAAATCGACTATTCTAGCAATCAACATCTTCTTTTTATCATCCACTATCTGTGCTTTTCTTAGTAACGAAGAGACTTAACGTGTCACTTTTGCACAGCTCATCTACTATAGTCACATCAACTGTTCATTACTTAATTATTAAGAAATGAAACTTCACTAGATTCTCAATCTCCAGCGTCTTAATTGATCTCAATAAACTCTATGATTGCCAACCAATAGAATGGACAAATACAGTTTATCAGCATATAAACCAATTAGTTATACCCTCAGTGTATTGGATTCATTACGACCAACTCCCGATTCGAACGCGGATCCTGTGCTTTCAATAGTAGGAGCTCTACTACTATCTTCCACACCTACCCTCGTTCGTTTCAGAACTTGTCCAGAAGTCCCCAATTCACTTCTCACGATAATTTTACCACCTATACCCCATGTTGTTTTACGAACATAGTCGTAGAAAATTTTTCACATAAAAGGATTTACCTTATGGATATCACTTATCAAGGAACATGCAACTTGGCCAACTCAAAAATTCTAGGACTATTTAGTTCCTACTGCCTACACTTTAATGGCATTTAAGCACACATATATTACAGAAATAGCAACAAAGACTAAGCACTTAACCTTTTCCCCACTGACGTCGGCTGACGGTACACACTGCGTCTTTGCAACAACATTTATTTAACCCCTTACTCGAAAAACAACTTATAATTTCTTGTAAAAATATTTCCAAAGAAAACTTTTAAGTCTCAAGCTTGAGATCAAAACCCATCAAGTGAGTCTGATTCACTCAAGCCTTGGCTCTGATACCAACTTGTAACACCTTGTTTTTAATAAAACATCTTCATTTTAAATAAATATCAATTTATTCAATAATTAACATTTTGAAGATATTTAGAAATCATTTTAAACATCAATTCACCGCATGAATACCCAATTAAGCAGCATCAGTGTGTACTCGTCATGCCTGGCCGTCATTTCCACCTGTACAACCTGAAATGGTAATTTAATAGAGAAGGATAATGTAACACCCGGCTTTTAAAACAAAATACCCCTGAAAAATTTTTCATTTAAAACCAAGATTTCAATACATAAAACCATAACAAAGGGGTATATTTTAATAAACACGGGTACAAGTGTATCAAGGAGTATACCAGGATAGTAACCTCCTTATAAGCCGGGCTGCTACTGACAGTATCTACAAGTCCACTTCTTGAGTCACGGACTTTATCCTTACCCTTATCAGGGTTATGCTAACCTGCAGGGACATTTAACAAACGGTATGAGCTACAAAGCTCAGTGAGTAATCATATCTGCAAATAACGTGTACAATAAAATTACAATCATATATCGGTCTGGATATCGAATCCAAACTCCTAGCCTTACTGGCTGACCATATGTATCTGAGGATTTCATATCCTACCGCATAGCCTTACCGGCCGAATGGTAATATCATGTGATTTTCAAATCACATCCGAACATTGTACACTTTGTCATATCCAGTCTGTTATTTGCATACCCTTCAAATCTATTCTGTATCATTTCTGTCCCATATTTCTTAGTCATACCTGACTATACCATATATCATGACTATATAAGTCATATCATTTGTCGTGACTATACAAGCCGTACCAAAGCATTTCTTGCATACGAATCATAGCCCGCAGGCCGCACCAGTTTGGGTTTAACGACCCGGAATCATAGCCATCAGGCTGCACCATTTCTGTATAATCATATCATAGCCATATAGGCCGCACCAGTTGGATATAGCATCCAATATCATAGCCACAAGTGGCCGCACCATTTATTAACAGTCTGTAAATTATAGCTCACGGGTTAGCCCGCTGTTGCCTAGATTTAACAGTCTACTTCAAATAGATTATGGCTCACGGGTAAGCCCGCTGTTGCCTGAAATATGTGGCTCACAGGAAAATCCCGCTGTTGCCTAGACTCACGGCTGGTTCCGGTCTTGTCTATATAAGTTTTATTGACTCACGGCTGGTTCCGGTCTTGTCATATAAGTTTTATTGACTCACGGCTGGTTCCGGTCTTGTCATTTCATTTTATTGACTCACGGCTGGTTCCGGTCTTGTCATTTCATTTTATTGACTCACGGCTGGTTCCGGTCTTGTCACAAAAGTTTGACTCACAGCTCCGTTCTTGTCTATTATAGACTCACGGCTTATCTGGTATTGTCGTATCATAGTGTATATATATATATATATATATATATATATATATATATATATATATATATATATATATATATATATATATATATATATATATATATATGTATTGACTCACAGTTCCGTTCTTGTCATCGCAATGACTCACGGCTTATCTGGTCTTGTCGTTTACATATATTTTTACACTTGTCATTTTCGTCCCTCGAAGCCATTTCAACCTGTAACAAATCAATCATCATATATCACATATGATATCAGTGAGATTACTCACCTGGATGCTAGTTGCATTGAAATCCCGGTTGTCTCTTGCCTTTGCGTGCACCACAACCGTTTTATCCCACACCTATTTATCCATTTCATATCAAATGATAATAGGTTAATAATCATTTCAATTGACTCTAATACATAAGAGTCTAGTTCCAAGCATTTCCAAACAATAACCATTGTTATACAAATTTAATACACTTCCCGAAATACGCGTATTTCGCTACAGTACTTTCGGGAGGTCGTATTTTCATTCCGATAATTTTCCATGAAGTTTTATAGCATATTTGACCTATGTTTAAAATCTCAGGTCAATCGGACAAGCCTAGCATCAAAAATCAAACTTCAAAAATTTAACAGAAGATAAACTGATTTCTGCCCAGGGCTCGAGTCGCGACCAACCACCTGGTCGAGTCGCGAAGACACCTCTATTCGAGCCGCGACCAACCACCTGGTCGAGTCGCGAAGACCTCTCTCTTCGAGCCGCGACCAACCACCTGGTCGAGCCGCGAGCGCTGGACAGAGGTGCAGAAACTCCGATTTTATGCTAGAATTTTCCATATTTCTATTGTTAAGGTCTAATTACTCGACTTAATCGTTTGGGGTTTATTTCTAGGCTAAAACCTTATACTTTAACAAGGTTTTCAACCATTCAAAACAACTAAATCAATCAAAATGAAGAATTAGGGTTCTTAGTTCCAACAACCCCAAAACTTCAAATTCATCATAAATAGCAATCTACTTCCATTTTCTTGAGTTAAGTCCTTATTAGCATGACTTAATGGAAGTATTAAACCATTTAAACACATAATCATAACTGAAATTTACAAATTTCAGTTTCTACAAAACCAAACCAAGAACACTTCAAGAACTTGGTTAAAATCAAGTTTACTAACCTTGATTAACATAGGAATCACCAATTCCAAGCTATGATTCCAATTCCATGCTATAAGCTTCATGATTTCCAGATTTTTGCTCTCAAAACCCATTCCCGTAGCTGCACAAATGGCCAGTCAACAAGAGAGTCAACTCTCTATTTATACCTCAAAAGTTTACAAATTTGGTCCTAAAGTTCATTTTCTTGAACTTTGACCACAATAACCAAGTTTTATTACAATAAAACTTTCATTTCTTATATTTTTGCCACAACCAACAATATTTTACAGAATTGGTCCTTCATATGTCAAATGACCAAAATACCCTTTTGTGGTAAAATGACCAATTTACCCCTTTTTCTTCTAGTATTACTTTCTAATACTTAGAACACCATGTTAAATCATAAATACTCTATGGTTAACATTTTAATACTTTAACAAAAGTGTCGTGGTGTTACAGATAAGCACACGGCTTAGTGAACTCCAACAACTACACAGCATATCAATTACACATACTTTACCCCTAACAGAAAAAAATACAATCACACGTCACATAATCTGCTCTACCCAGTATATTGGATTATAACCTCCTATACGTATATGCTCAGTAAATCTAATTCCACTGCTCAGCACTTAAAGTCGTGCATACCCTGTACGTCGAGTCATGCGTATCCGCTCAGTGTATTTTGCACGTATCTCTATATTACTCAGTACGTCGAGCCCACACACACCATAACCCAACCCATACAATTATAACAGAAAGATATATATATATATATATATATATATATATATATATATATATATATATATATATATATATATATATATATATAAATATATATATATATATATATATATATATATATATATATATATATCAATAATATACACACAACTTGGTACCATTTACCAACATCTTATAAACATCTTATAAGCACACAAAATACAGTAAATGACATATAACGTCCACACAATGTAGTGAGAAACTCACCTGATTATAGTCGACTACAGCGTTTATCTCTGCTTCGTATTCCCTCTTTAACTGTTAACACCATAAGACATTTATCACTCTTTACTCCTTAACTATACCATAGTTGCTTCACTAGACCCTTCCATAATTCCAACATGATACCTCGTGATTTATCAAGTAAAAGATAGCCAGGTAGAAGATTAGTTGGGGTGGCAGGATCCTTTCAGCATTTTAGCCTTTCGGAAAATCCAACAACCAGATCCCAAGTAATCGGCCTAGACACCATCCTCGTAAGTAAATCACTCGGTTTTATTTTTGGAATTACGAATAGTATAACCTCTACATATTATAGTTTAACACTTATAAACTACTAGAGAAATACGATAGTGATTACTCACTTAAGATTGACGTTTTCGCAAAGCCTTGACACGTTTCCCGTTCCGCTCTTCCAACACTTCCCGAGCACCTCGTTACCAGCTACCGCTCGCTCCTAACTCCTCCTGACCTATTTTCCTCACCAGAACACTCCTCGATATCGTAAGGTTGTTTGGTGTTTGTTGTGAGTTAAAATGAAGAAGTTGAGCCTCTATTTATAGGGCTTGAAAACACTATTCACGACGTCATCATGACGTCATCACGACATCATCGTCGACGTCATCACGAGGTAAGCGCTTACTTCATTTCTCGGGTACTATTCACGCCGAAGTTACTATTCACGCGGAGTTACTATTCATGTCGGAGTTACTATTCACGCCGGAGTTACTATTCACATTTTTTTTTTGAAAAACGGTCGTTACACAAATAATGAAAAAATGACATGTGACATTCTAGCTTCTAAGACATGCCACTTGACAATTAAAATGCATTGTTTATTAGTATGCATAGACTATTTCATCAACCATGATAACTTATTTTGTTACTATTATTTAATGGCCATTTAACATTTTTCAACAACGTACTTATCTATTATAATATTATATATAATCCTCATTTTAATAACATCTTCATTTTACCCTCAAATATATTTTATACTTATATCTTTATTATATTTTAACTAATTAATTTATATATCAAGTATAAATAAGAAAAATAAATATTTGTATCAAAATAGATATTTAGAAAACATTTTTAAGTCAATCAAAATGGCATCTGTCAATATGAAAAAACATAATGATTATTATATTATTTCTATCTTTTTAATAACTACAAAGTTTATACAAATAATACAAATATCAAACATAACATATGCTAAAAAAACATAAATTTAAAAGAACATGCTTCATAGAACATTTTAAATAAGTAGAATAAATGTTTAATTATTAGAATAAAATAAAAAAAGCTTATATATTGAAGAAAGTTTTAATTGTATCTTTTTTATTATGTGATAAAATAAATAAGATTTGGAGATATAACCATCGCGATGCTCTAGGAAAAAAAGTATAAACAATAGAATAAGCAGGTGCCTTAAAAATCTTTTTAAAGAAAATGTAATTCACTTATATTTCCTTAGCAAATTCATCAACGACGCTTATTAGATCTACAAACAACTCTAACCTTTATACTTTCGGTTTTACTGCCAGAAAAAAAAAAACCATCAAACTAACCTAAACTCAAACATTTATATTTTCAATTTTACTGTCAGAAAAAAAAAAAAAAAACCATCAAACTAATCTAAACTTAGGGATCGCAAAAAAAAAAAAACCGAAACCAACAGGGAAAACTGAAAACCGAAATAAATGGGCCGGGTTCGGAGACGGGGAAAATCAAAAAATTATATCGGGGACGGGGATGGTATTAGTATCATTCCCTGATTACCCGGCCCGAATACCCGATTAACCGGCCCGCTATAGTATAATAGTATATGGCCTTTTTAGTTTTTACTTAGTCCATGACCCATTTATATCTATTATTTTGATTTCAATCCAAAAAATATTGTGAATTGTGATTTGGATTTGATTATGTAATGTGTTGTATTTTGGATGCATTTGATTTTGGACTTTAAAACTTTAGTTTTCTTTCTGTGGATATGCTTGGATTCAAAACTTGCGGTTAAATATAAACGGTGATAGTTATCTCTGCGGTGAAAATTACCCATTTAATTAACCGTTTAAGTTAAATGGGGATACCGATTACCCGCGGTTTTACCCGATTAAATCCCCACGGTTTTTTAAGCGGAGATGGAGATGGGTTTTTTAAACGGGAACGGGGACGGTATGACCAAAACCCGGCCCGAATGGATAGTGCGTCACATGATTACAAGTACAATAAGTCAAAAACGTTACAATTAATTTATATAAAAAAAAATTATCCTAATTTTTGTAACGCAGACAATGCATCAAACCCTACCAACGTTAATCACACCGTCCCATAACAAGAACAAGAAAAGTGGCTTAACACTAAACTACTTAAAAGATTCCACTAAATGAATACAAGACATATGTTTCAGGTTTTATTTATTATAATAAAATAAAATCCAAATGGAGAGGGGGGTAAATCGACAAATTTTACATCTTGACGGGTTAATCAAGGAGGAGATGAAAGCCAAGGGTTAGGTGCCACGTAAGTGTAGCCATGGAAATGTTCACCTGCGGTAGGTGTAGGGGCAGGTGAGTCATCTAGGGGCATTGCTGTCCAACACTTGTCAAAATTTTCAGTACAATCTTCACCGCTTATATCGGGCTTAAATTTTGGTTGCAATTCTCTTGACTCTAATTTCTTCCAGTTGACTGTTCGAAACCATTTATGACTTTTGATATCATCACCGCCTCTTGGACCACTCCCTAATCTAGCTGAGGGATCCTTTTGCAACAACTGAAAGAAATAGCAACGTACTTTCAATTATTTGTTTTTTATAGCATCCTACATTGGCCTTTTATTCATTTTTCTTATTAAAGCTTTGTACTTTGAGAATTCTACCTAATTATGGTATTCTACTTTTGAGTTTGTTCTTATCAGGACATCGTAGTAGAATGTTGTAAAAAGAAGAAATGAAAGTAAGATGTTATAATATAATAAAGTTCCTTTAAGAAAAAGAATGAGCTTTCTATTACAATATTGTCCGTTGAAAATAAATTCCTTATTAAGACATTGCACTTTAAAAAAGCAAACCCTAATTACAGCATATTTTTATGTTTTTAGAAATATAGATACATTTTTTAGACGTATAAATACATATTTTTATGTTTTTAGAAGTATAAATATGTTTTTTGCATATAAACATGTATGTATCAATCAAAAACGTATTATAAAACGGGTTCGATCCTCTTTCTTGGTAAGTTTTCCTTATAAATACGCTTCAATTGCTATAATACATGTTTACATGAAAAAAAAAACGTATTTATACTTCTAAAAATGTAAACATACATATTTATACTTCTAAAAATGTATACTTCTAAAAACGTTAAAATACATATTTATATTTCTAAAATATGTATCCATATATTTCTAAAACGTAAAAATAAGTAGTTATATTTAAAAAATATGTATCCATATATTTCTAGAAACATAAAAATACGTTTTTTTAAAAACATATTAATACTTCTAAAAAAATATTTATACTTCTAAAAAACATAACAGTGTATTTATACTTTAAACGTAAAAAAAACGATTTTAAGAATGTTAGTTTTTCTTTCACCATTATAAAAACGTTTTAAACGGCATAAATAGGCCAAAAAAAAAAAGTACACAAAGAAATAGCATTTTTTTAAGAAACGTAAATACGATGTTTAATTAAACAATTTTTTTTTGTATAAGTACGTTTTTTCTGCATGAATACATATAATATAGAAAAACATACTTAGGGTAAAAACGTAAAAGAATTGCAAACTTAGGGGTTTTTTTTTGCGAATTAAATTTAATGTAACCTGGAAACCTGTTTATCACAGGTAAAAAGGGTAATGGTAGAAAAAAGCTTGCAAAGTTTTGACATCTACACACAAAAAAGTGATGATATAGTAAAACCATCATTTTTCGACAAACTTTAGGGCTTTTATGTCAATATTCCTAGTAAAAAATGCTTGATATACCGATGATATTGCTATAATTGCTTAAATTACTCAAAGTACAATGTTGTAATAAGAATAAACAAAAGTAGGATGCTATAATAAACAAACAAATTAACTTCACTTACTCCTTTAAGCAAAGAGTGAGCTTCACCACTTAACCGTGGTAACAACTTCACTTTTTCATTGATAATCTTCTCCTGAAGCTTCTTTCTATTTGAATGAGTAAATGGTGGCTGAAAAAGAAAAATATCATTTCAATTCTAATCCAAAATTCCAAACCACATAAAGATATAAAAAAAGAAACATAAATTCAAAAACTTATATATAAATTTCACCTTCCCGGTTAACATTTCATACAAAAGTATTCCAACACTCCACCAATCAGCATTTTTATTATGACCTTTAGACAGTAATATTTCAGGAGCCATATATTCTGTGGTCCCACACATTGAATTTGATCTGCTTGATTCATCGATTTCTTTTGCAAGACCAAAATCGGTCAGCATAACCTGGTCAAAATAAATAAATAATTATTTGTAAAAATATTAACGGAATTGAGTTTATTGGGGCATGGAAAATTACATACATGCCCCTCTGCATCCATGAGTATGTTTTCAGGTTTAAGATCACGATGCACAATTCCATTCTGGTGAAGATGTGAAACAGCAGATACTATCTCAGCAGTATACACCCTTGCTTGATCCTCACTACCCAATAACAAGAATTAAAAATAATAAGCATAAATTATTATAATTTATAAAAAGAAAAGAATAATACAGGCTAAATGTGTACCTGAAGATTCCTTGTCGGTATAAATGAAAGAAAAGATGACCTCCATTTATAAAATCCAGGATCAAATACAACTTGGTTTTTGTCTGCAAAAAAAAAAAAAAAAAAAAAAAAAAAAAAAAAAAAAAGTATAATGATCATGAGTAAATTTTCAAATGATGTTATATCATATCATGAATGAGAAGAAGACACTTTCTTGAGCTTCAAATTTTCAATTAAAGCTAAGCTTGTAGGACCTAGATGTACTTTTGTAATGACATTGGGGCGAATAATGTCATTTATGCATATTCATCTGAAAAGAGAAATCCTGCATACAAAGTACTAAAGCTTCTTTAAGTTATTGATGACGAAAAGGGGCCAATGGTCATGAGTGTTTGAATCAAACATGAAAGCTTATAAAAGATTACCAAAACATATTAAATCAAATGTGCCATGATGAAAAGTTTCAAAGAAAACAGTGAAAATAAGAACAAGAATGAGTACCTGAAAAGAATAACGAAGCTGAACAATGAAGGGATGAACTACTTTAGTTAGTATATCCCTTTCAGCCTTCATGTAATCGACATGATTGTTTTTTATGATTGTGTCCTTCCTCATAACTTTCATGGCGAATATCCCATCCCCAATCACACCCTCGCCTTCGCCATTAATCACGCTTCTATCCTTCCTTCTCACCTGAAATACCTTGCCAAAAGATCCTTTACCAATAACCCTCATTATTTCAAAATCCCCAGGCGCGATCTTGTAGTCTGGTCTACACTTCCCTTCAACTTCATATTCCTGAACCTTCTCGACTTTGATTAGATCGTCTTCTTCTCCGGAGCTCTCGAGATCAAATTCATGGTGAAAAGTAAGGGATTTGGAGAGAGTGTAACGAGGGGAAGGGCCAATGAAGGAGTGGGATCGATTGTGGATAATTTGGGGGTCCCCTATGAAGAGGTTAGGGTTAGAGTTAGGATTAGGATTAGTTGAAGATGATGAATTAGGGCCAAATACATCGGCAAAATCGAAATCTTGATCAGCTGATGTTGGCGGAATTGTGAGGTTGTTGAGCTTGCTTGCTAACATCGAGTGTAGGGTTTTCTTCTGCTGAGCTGTTGAAGCCATGTGTGTTTATGTGAGCTGGGACAGGGATGGTTTTTAGAGGGAGAATCCTGCCAAGAAATGATTCAAGGCGGGGTGGGAGACTTCGGATTACATTTTATAAACACGATGATTTCTTACAGATCCAGAAGCGGAGAAGATGAACAAGAAGATGGTGATGCTCCAATAAAACTTTTTTCCGATATACGTGAAGATCTATTGATAAAATTCTGCAACAAAAACAAAACGGAGAAGTGTTACCTCTCAGATGGTCTTCATAAACTTCAAAGAGACGTGGATCGTAAAGATCATGTGGGATTTTATCGAATCTATTGGAAGGATAATTATAAATACCTAATACCTTCCCATTTAATTTTTTTTTAGAAACGGCGTTGGATTCGAGCTTTGTGACGGGTTTTCAACCGTCCCTCATTGTTTGACACTTCAAAGACTCGAACCACACCCCTCCAAGGAAAATCCCCCACAGAAGCTCGGAACCGGGATCGAACCCGGGACCTTACCCCACATGGGTATATAACCCCATGCCTCTACCCAGCTAGGCTGGGGTCATTGGCACCTTCCCATTTAATGAACTTAAATTTAGAAATGGTTAGGGAATTAACTCATCAGTTGATATGATTTTTGATTTAAACTAAAATTATATATTTTTAGCCATGAAAAAGAAATTAAAACTTTTTCAGTTTTATTTTGTTAGATTCTCCGGTTTGCATGTTAAACTTTCGATAACAAATAAGCTTATCTAAAAACTCCTTTTTTTCATAAAAAACCTTCATTTTATTTTATTTTTCCCGAGAAAGACCCCCATTTTCAATAAAACTCCCACATTTGGAAAACTTTTTCGTTTGAACCAACTTTTTCGTTTATAACTAATTTGTTATTATTATTGCTACATATGATATTCTTGATGGAGAAAGATGAATGTCCCAACGTATATATGTTTGCCACCATGATAAGGATGGATGTTTGATTGCATTGCACAATAAAACACATAAGATGGAAAAAAAAACCCTCATTTTATTTCATTTACAATAAAGTACATAGGATGAAGTCCTCATAACTCAATATAAAAAGCTACCGTGATAAAACACATGTGTAACCTGTAGAAGACCCAACTGTTTATGATTTAAAAATCTAAATCACCTAGAGGGGACCAAACAAATTGGACGATAACTATATCTCGTGGATTTGCATCTTTACAATTCTGATAGAGGGAAGCAAAATGTGAGACAATTGTTGGAGATGATAACTCGACAAATATACACCACCTAAGTCCATATCATCTGTATATTTTTAGAGTCCATTCACTATCCATGCATATCACATATCTCATGCAAATTATTCATAACCTAAGTCACTAACCTGTCTTCCTATTTGAAGTCATTCACGCATACAACCTCGTCAACAAGATCATCCATAAGCCGAAATATGTACACCACATAAGTTTTGTTATATAGGATAATCTGACACTTGTACACCATACATACAACCTCATGGTCACATACTAAACATTTTAAGCTATCATTCCTTGATGACGAGGGTGTATACATGGCTTTAAATAAGGAAATCGGTTGGTGGCTTTTGTAACGCCCCAAAATTTGTCCATTTTTTTAAAACATAATAACATTAAAAGCACAATGGCGATATCGCTTAAACATGGTTGTTATACTTCATGTCTGTAAGACATGAATGTCAAAAATAAAGTTCAACCAAACATTTGGTTTACAAGTTTACAACCACGGGCGTTACGAATTTATATCAAAACAAACCATAGCAAGCAGAGAAGGATTAAACCATAACATCAAAAGATGAGAGCTATGCTTAGCTCCACTCCATCTAGTCTTTCCAAAACGTATCTAGCACTTCATATAGTCATCCTACTCTTGCGAACCTGGACCTGAGATACATGGCATAAAAATGAAATACGTAAGACAAAAATGTCTCGTGAGCTACATGGGTTTTAGACTCCAAAACATTTAAAAGCATATCAAAACCTTTGTACCAAATCATATCATATCTCTTGCTGAAAACATTTAAAAGCTTAATATATATATAGTTTTCAAAGCCTTTGAAATCAAGCATATTATATCTCTTGCTGAAAACATTTAAAACTGTTAACCGAAACATGTCATCATCTTGTTTGTAAGCTTTTCATAATAAGCTGTCATCATAAAACTTTCTTTATTTAAGCTGGACTGGTAATCAATCATAAATATGATTTTATACTTAGGGCATTAATCACTTAAAGTGATACCCCGGCCAAGTCTAGGCTAAGATGGAAAGAACGAAATCAGTCCATCCTAGCATCATAAGCTTTAGGACATCTACTTCGCGACGGGGTTGGTACCACCCCAGTAGATTCCTCTAGGTTCCGTTACGGGAACATCATGGCCCGGGCACAAAGAATCATGTTCTTTGTTCATAGTGTCTTGCATAGCTGCATTCATTCATATCTTAAATACCAGTCATAAAAAGTAAACATAATATGGTTTGACATCAAATTACTTGCTGAAATCACATTAAGGCTAGTGACAAACCAATCTTTTCAATTCCATTTCAATTTGATGTCAAATCACACTTTCCAAAACATATTAGGCTTAATGCCAAATCTTGCTTTCACATCATTGTGACATACTGCCAAAAATACTTTTCAAATAACTTTCAAATCATTATGGCTTGATTGCCAAATCATGCTTTCAAATCATAGTATGAGACTTTTAAAAAAAATCATGTCATAGGTAAATAAATTTGCATAACATTTCATACTCGAAAATCACGTAAACTATAAAAACATTTTGCCATGTACCCCAAGGGGGAAAATGCCACATGTACTCACCTCGGTCCGCTAGTCTCTGCCTCTACTTGCTTCCGCGCACTCCGTAACTTCTATATTGATAATATAGAATATTAGTATTATATTCAAATATTAACATACTACATATGTTAACTAAGTCTCATAACTACAACCTTTATCAAAAGAGTTCATACTACCATTATTCTAAAAATGTTCAATTTTTGTCCATTAATAAGCTAAACGTTCTTCTAAGTGAGAATTCCCTTTTTATGGTCAAGTTTGATCAAATCCGACAAGCTAACAATTTTATTCCTCATTTTACCCCAAACTCCAAGTTTATAAACTAAGCGTCAAAACAATTAGTTTTTTATTAAATCTTTTATACTTGTGTTCTTGAGTCCTCAATGACCAATTCCATTCCAATATTCCTTTCCAATTCCCATGTCTAACATCCATATGTATTGAAACATTATTCCATCTAGTTTAGTGAACTATTAATTCCAAAACAGAAACTTTTTGACATAAAACCCCATTAAAATTGATAAATATTCCATGATTCTTCATCAATCCAACCATTTGCTAACATGCATGTGAAATTCCAACTAAAATCAGTTGACATTTAACATAAACTCAACCATAGATGTTATAGAACCATAAGTTCTTCATTTTTTTCAACTTTTGTCACACATGCATTCAAAAATCCAACTCAAATGTTCAAAACTTAAGTATGATGTGTGTTTTTGAACTCATGACAGCAAAGGAAACCAAAATCCATGTTAAATTTCGACATGCATGTACCAATTTCGGGTTTAAGAGCTAGGGTTTATAAGAATCACGTATACCTTTTTCAGTTTCTGTCCAAACTTAAGAAACTTCTGAAATTAGTGAGGTATTAGTGTGGATTTGAACAAATGAAAAGCTTCCTAGCCCTCCCCCTTGCTACCGTCGGCCACCGCCACCGGATTTCACCGGAAAACAGCCGGCGACGCCTGCTTCTTCTTCTCCGTCGACTGCTGCTGGTGGAAATCGCTGAGCAAGGCTCTCCCTTACAACCCTCTGCTCGAAATCGCTGCTCTAGCCCTTGTTTTTCCCTTCCCGATTACAGATTTAGCGCACACACACAATCGGTGTGTGTGTGTGTGTGTGTTTCTCTTGCTGTACGAAAATTTCTTCCCAAATCTCTTTTTTTCTGAGTTTAAATCACGTGACCAGACCAAAAAGACGAGATGCAGGTGTGCTGGTAAGCCATTGGCTGATTTAAAATGAAAAATGACAAAAATGCCCTTATTCCAGACTTAAGACTAAGACGAGTCCTCTTAGTCTAAATTTTACTTGATTTTATAAGACTAAGACGAGTCTTCTTAGTCTAAGTTTTACTTGATTTTATAAGACTAAGACGAGTCCTCTTAGTCTAGAGAAATTTCCAGCTTTTCTCTTTATTTTTCTTTTGACTTTGCAGGGGCATAACTTCTTCGTACGAAATCCAAAACTTGCAAACTTTCTACCTCTAGAAAGGTGGGAACGAGCTCTACAACCTTCCCCTACTGATTTTCGTCTGGATCTTACTGGATTTTCAGTTATTAACCCTTGAAAATGACTCCTTGGTCATTTTTTCACTTTTGGGCCATTTTAAAACCTCCATAACTCCTTCGTTACAACTCCAAATGGCCTGATTCTTTTTCCTATATTCTTGTTATGTCAAATACTACCAAAGTCACCTTGATGACCTTTTCCTAATTCCTTTTAGAATTCGAGATATTAATTTCTAAAGATTGCTAAATAAAATTTTCACTTTAGGTCCTTTATGCGATTTCATCTTTTACTCGGGTTCATATATTATCATTGTTTTACTAAAGTTGCTTTCTCATTACTATAAAGTAATTATGATACTTTTATGCACATATAAAATATTAGATTTATCGAATACTAAATTCATATACTCAAGAAAATTTTAGTTGTCACAGCTTTGGTTATAAATAATTTTTGCATGAGATATATGGCATGTATAGATTCAAAAAGTAATATACGGGTAATCTCTAACACCCCTCATTAAGGGTATTTATAAAACACATTTTAAAAACTTTTAATTTCTCATCATTGACTATAGGTCATTTCATGTGAAATCTTAAATCCCCAAAACATTTCAAGAGTGGTTGATTTGTGTTTAAACACTGTTTAAAAACACGTTGGGCCTTATTTAAAATTTGTTTCAGAGTTTAAGTTGCAGAAAAATTATATGGTCCCGTTATCAAAAAATGATTCGGTTTGTAAGAGAGCGATGCTGTTACAATCCGAATACCATAACAAATTTAAATAAAACCACACACCCCATGTCCTTCTAAAATATCCAGATCATCTAAAGTCATAATTGGTCATTAACCTGGATACACATCAAAATAGGTTAGATAATGAAATGCCTAATAAGTTTAGCCGATGTTGACCTATTCAAAGTTTCACACCACTGACTTCATTTTCCATCTTTGACTTGTACATACCAATTTCAAATTGCATTTCTTTAACTTTTATATCCTTGTTTATTGATTCAAGATTGTCTTCCTTGTTGGATGTCTTCGACATAAAATGTAAATCATATATAATTGATTTGTCAATTTTACGTTAGTACATCCAAAAAATTACACTCCGAATCCTAAATAATGAAAGAAATGGAAGCCAAGTTAATAAAGCTGAAAGAGAGTAAATTAACATCAACAAATATACAAAATACAAAATATAATTGCCATGGAATTAGGGCATACACGCAATTATCTTCATGGGTTATGATGTCTCGTTTGTACTTGTTTCTCACAATGGGACCGATTTGCTTCTCCTTATTAACGTTAAAGAATTAAGACAAAGAGGACATTGTTTGATTTCACCCGAATAATGAAGAACTCAAATGAAAGTATAGAGTTGCATTGGGGTACGCTTTTATCTTGGTAAACTAGGAAGATGGCAATTGATAATAAACATAAGAACAATGTTTAAATAATTCATTCATGCAACGCAGAAAGGAATTTGTGTGGCTACTCATCAATGTGATTTGGTTGATTAACTGGTTAAAATATAAGAACATGTTAAAATCCACACAAAAATAAAATTCAATGCTTTTTGGAGTTTAAAACACGCTCAAGTATTAAATGTGTTAAAATATGATATGTTGTTGTTATTCAATGACATTAACCGATTAATTCTTATTTGTGTCCTTCAACGTGATATTTTATAAGTCAGGAATTTCTAAAGAAATAACAAATTAATTACCCAAAATTGGATAATTTTCATAAAATTCAGTTGATATTTTGCAACAAAAATCATTCGAACCAGAAAGGTCCTCTTGGATAAGATAAGATTACCACTATTCCCACTCTCACAGTCTCACTTGCTCACTGCGAACCCCAAATATGAAATCTCAGCTCATCGTCTCCCTCGTCATCTTCTTCATCATCGAGTCGATCGCAGCTGACCCTGCTACCAGCATCGTCTTCAATACACTCGGCCGATCAAGGTATGCCTTCGATATATTCTCCCTCCCAATTGACACCACCGGCACTGAAATCCAACTTACCGACGGCAACTCCGTCAACTTCAACGGCTACTTCGCCTCTTCCTTTAATGGAAATCCGATAGCCAATCCTACTGCTGTTGACCCACTACCCACCCACCTCGTCTATGTCACTGAACGCAACGGATCAACATCCATCTATCTCGACTCAATTTACCACGCTAGTGTGGACCGCACCAGAAAACGTTCGGTCCTTGAAGCTGAGTTGACTCGTGCTCAACACCGTCTTGTGGGCGGCAGCGGTGGACGGATTTCGATGAAAGACAGGCCGAGTCTCGTGGGCGATTTCTTGGTATACGTGTCGACTCATGAGGAAACAGGTGTGGGCCGGACGAGTTGGGCTGCGGTTTACTCGACTCAGCTATCAACCAGTTCGACACGGCGGTTAACGCCTCAAGGAGTTGCCGATTTCAGTCCGGCTGTGTCCCCGTCAGGTTTGTGGACGGCGGTGGCTTCTTCCGGAGAAAAGGGCTGGGGTGGGGAAGTGCAGGAACTCGACACGGATATATATGTTTTCTTGACTCAGAACGGGTCAAGCCGAGTCAAGGTGGTGGAGCACGGCGGGTGGCCGAGTTGGGCAGATGAGTCGACGTTTTTCTTCCACCGAAAGAGTGACGATGGGTGGTGGAGCATTTATAAGGCGATTCTTCCACAAAATAAACCCTTCTCCGTTAACTCGGTGATGACTCAACGAGTCACTCCACCGGGTCTCCACGCGTTCACCCCAGCTGCTTCAGTGACCAAGAAGAATATTATTGCAGTGGCAACCAGGAGACCCAATTCGGATTACCGTCATATAGAGCTATACGACATCGTTTCTGGCTCATTTAAGGACTTGACCCGGTCAGTCGCTCCACGGGTCAATCACTATAACCCATTTATATCACCGGATTCTTCCCGGGTCGGTTATCACAAATGTAGAGGGTCCGGAAGCAATAAAAAGATAAAAAACGACATGTTTCTTGAAAATATGCAAACCCCAAAACCCGGAATTTCCCTATTTCGGATCGATGGGTCGTTTCCTTCGTTTTCACCGGATGGAAGTCAGATTGCGTATGTTGACTTACCGGGTCTTTATGTGGTTAACAGTGACGGGTCGGATCACCGGGAGCTTGCAGCGGATATTACTGCTTTTTCAACAGCTTGGAACCCTGCGCGCAAAGGTGTGATCTATACAAGCATCGGACCCACCTTTGCGAGCGAGTCCACAGATGTCGATATATTTGCAGTAGAAGTCGATTCAGATGAACCGACTTTTACAAAACTCACATTCGGGGGACAAAACAACGCGTTTCCATCGGTTTCCCCCGATGGAAAATGGATCGCATTTAGGTCGGGTCGATCGGGACATAAAAACTTGTACATAATGAGTGCACTTGAAGGTGAGAAGGGTGGTCTAACTCAATTGACCAATGGACCATGGTCTGACACAATGTGTAACTGGTCTCCAGATGGGGACTGGATCGCATTTGCGTCAGACCGTCATGACCCTGGTTCGGGCAGTTTCGCATTGTATATGATCCATCCAAATGGGACCGGGCTCCGACAACTGATCCATAGTGGTTCGTCTGGACGTACGAACCACCCATGGTTCAGTCCAGATGGGAAGTACATTGTTTTCACTTCGGATTACGCCGGTGTTTCAGCTGAACCGATATCCAACCCACATGCTTATCAACCGTATGGAGACATATTTACTATGAAATTGGATGGTTCGGAGCTGACCCGATTGACACATAACTCTTATGAAGATGGGACCCCGTCTTGGGGTCCCAAGTTTATGAAGCTCGAGAATGTTGAGTGGCCAAAGGGGGAGGAAAAATGTTCGTTTGAGGATTGCACGTGGCTGGCGATAAGTAATACACACGATGATGCTAAGATCCAATGTGGTGGCTAAGGAGGACTTAAATTACTCGCAGCAGATGTATCATATACACAAATAATGTTTTAATCAATACTGTATTATACAATAAAAGGTTTGTTTTTAGCTCAACAATGTTTCTGGTCTACATAAACTATTGATAATCAAACAACAACTATGAGTCCTCCACGAGCAGGTTAATTTTAATTAATTCATCATATTATATATTGAACCTCATCACTTTTTCATGAACCATTTGTAATAGGTAATATTTATGGATTGTTCTATATGACTTTGACGTTTTTAACGCCATGGAGATGTCAAGCAATCTTTTAACCAGATAGAGGTGATTGCGGGTTACGATCTTGTAAAACTTTATAATCCGAAAATCAACAGAATGTTTATGATCCGAAAATTAACATAATATTCTAACATATGTTGGGCTAGCCCAAAGATAGGTGCGGTATGAGCGATTGTCCAAGGCCCAAAAGATACAAAGAGCATGTAACATTGTAACTAATTCTGTAAGTCTAATTTATATGCATTATAAAATAAATAACTGTAATTTATAAGGTTCCTTAAAGTTGAAATAAAATATCAACAAGCATCATTTAGTAAGGTAAATGCAAATTTTAAAGGTAAAGATCCAGTTTTTTGTTGGCAAATACAGAAAGCATTTCTTAAATTCTAACGCAAAAATGCAATTCAAAATAAGAAAAAACATTGAAATTGCAGCCATCGCGGGGATTTATTTATTAATCAATTTCCGTAATTTTTTCGTTTGTTACATGTGACATCCGGATGTTTTTTTTTTGGACATGCGGGTCTTTACGTGGATCCGGGTCGCCTTTGCGGATCCGGTTGTGTCTTTGTCTTCTCCGCCACCGATCTTATACACCACCGCTTTCATCACTCTCGATTTTGCGTCACCCCTCACCTACCGAGTACTCCAGACTGTGTGTAATTTCCGTCTGTTAGCAAGGATAAAGGATTTGATTTTGCAGAGACGACTTGTAAGTACATGGATGGCGATTTCATAGGAGACAAAGACGCAACGTTTTTCCAGCGACGCTGTGGTTTCCGACGGCGACTTTAGCTGGGGGTGGTGGCGGTTGCTTGTGGTGTTCGAACACTGCATCGGAGATCACATTCCCGATGAAGAGGCTTGACGGAGATGGGTATGGCGCTACGACTGTGGGGTATGCTATGTTTTTGTGTTATTTCTCTGTAATTGCATTCACAATATACATTTGCTTTATTGCCCACTGCATTTGAAGTTGGGACCGGTCTTAAATTCACTCGACTTATAATTTCCCTAACTAGTACGTCATATTGAAGCGTATTCTTTTGTTTAATTGCAATCGTTAATCTGATTAATTGTCGTATGTCTGTAAGAACTCGATTAGAAGAGTTGCATAAAAGCAAAGGAATGCAATACGGTTCTTACCCTCGGTTTACTGTTGCCGTGAAGGGCAAAAAGGTCATTCGGTTGCTTGGGCTTCCTATCTGTAACACACTAGATTGAATTCAATGTTCTTATATTTGGAATCAATCACACTGTAGGTTACAATTAAGTTCCAAATCCATACTACTTGTAAAATCGCACTCTTTATTTCAAACATTGTTGCAAATCTTGGTGTCAAAGTTAAAGAGCGAGCTACCAGTTCAGATATGAATTTGCGTGCTTGGGATAGGTAAGAAATAGCAATGTACTTTCCATCATGTTATAGTATTACAACTTATTCATACCCACAAATTATAATTTTTTTTTATTTTTCTTTTTTGTATACCAGTGGTGTTGCATGGCAGTTGACACTCAATCGTCCGGTTGATGCAAATTAAAATGACCGACAATTTTGTATTTTGATGTTTCGATCACTCATTAGTTCTGATAAACCAGTTATTTCCATATCCCAATTTCTTGAAGTTTATAACTCTTTAGATTTTTATTCTTATTGATTTTGGTAAGCAGTAAACAATATGTATATATTTTAAAAAATGTATGTAGGAAATGGAGTTCATAAAGCAAGGAAGTTTTACAGCTGAAGAGCTTGATGCTTTAGTATCTGTGTTAAAATTGGCAGGAGTGGGACAAAATAGGAGTATGGATAAAAGTAGAGATAATGCACGAAATTCATCCATGGATAAATCTGTCACAAGTCTACAAGGAATGCGGGTCAAGATTTATGGACTTAAAGAACCAAAATTAGAGTACTCAAAATCTGAAATAGCATGGGAAAACATTGCTGGATATAATCAGCCAAAAAGGTAAATTCAATTCCAAGTATATGATTAATTGGCAAATATAACCCCCAAACATCTCTTCACTTCCTATATTTTTTAAATATTTATTTATTTATTTATGTATAGAGGTATAGAAGATACAATACTACTAGCACTTCACTTCAGAGTCCTGAGGTTTATGATGAAATTGCCCGTGGGACCCGCTGCAAGTTTGAGACAAATAGACCCCGTGCAGTACTCTTTGAAGGCCCGCCAGGTTTTTGAAACTTTTTTCTTTTTAATTTTATTAAATTTGCTATCTTTTTATATAATCTATCTTGGTTTAATATCAGGTACTGGAAGACATCTTCTGCTCGTGTTATAGCAAATGAAGCGGTAATTTTATGTCTCTCATTTTGCCAATAATTACTTAGAAAAAAATCAACTAAAAATATCTTTTTTATAAAGGCTGCCCCTTTGTTATATGTGCCATTGGAGGTTATCATGTCGAAACATTTTGGTGAAAGTGAAAAGTTGTTAGGGAAAGTTTTTTCACATGCCAATGAAATTCCAAATGGTGACATTATGCTGAAAGTAAACAATGCACAAACGTAGTTAAATAGTAATTATACTAATGTACAGTGATATTATTATTAGTATTAGTTCTTTTCTTTCTTTATAAGAGCTCAAAATCATGAGGAAATATGTAACAAAATTAGGATGCTATTAAAATGATCAAATCGTCTAACATAGTAAAAATGATCATTAAAACAGAAAAAAAGAAAGTAAAAAAGCCACTAACAGTATGATGTTATAAATAAATTTTATGAAAGTATGATCATTAAAATATTCTATTTATCACATAACATAAGTGTTTGTAATTTAAAGAGAACGTAAGTAAAGTATAGTAAACACATGAACAATCACCTATTAACTTTTTAAACATGATAATAGGATGTTATAAATAAATTTTATGAAAGTATGATGCTATAAATTACAATGGCTGAAAGTAGATTGTTTATAAATTGTACATGTAAGCTTCCATTCGTTTTGTGTAGTATAGCATAGTATTCTGTTCCTTTACTGTATTATAAAGTTATATTTTGATTATATTGACTTTTCAAATACCGTTGAATGGAAACAGATCCCCCAAGCAAAGCAATGCCTGGTACATATGGAAACGAGGAAAGCTTCAAGAATGGGCTGTTGTCAAAGGAGTTTATATATTTCTGACCATTCTGCCCTCCTTTTAAGTAAGTGGTTAGCTTTCCTCTTGAAAATTTAGAATTTTTATTTATTTATTATTGAATGAAAATAAAAATAAATAAATAAACTGAAAACATGAACAAATAAGTAACAACATTAGGATGCTATAAAAATTACTAAATTGTCCAACAAAGTGAAAATGATCATTAAATGAGACAAAAAGAAAGTAAAAAAGTCACTAACAGTAAGATGCTATTACACGCAAATGTCGTTTTCACCAAAAAAGCAAATATACTTTCTGTTTTGATTCATCATATAAAGTACATTGCTATATAACTTTCTTCATTTTCATAGGGTAATAAGTTATTCAAAAGACAGTCCATCTTTCCAAACAGGGACAACTTTTTTTTATTTTCGTTGGGTAATAAGTTAATCAAAATCCAATGAAGTCTTCAAAAATAAGGTATTGATGCCCCCGTCCTTTTTTTTAATGAAAAACAAGTTTTCCTTTCGAATATTTTGTCAACTGAATTGAAGAATATTATCTTATGAACAATTGATAATAATGGTATTGTTGTATTTCGTTTGTTATAGTTTCTGAAGTATATTTGGAGAAGACTGATGATGAAGTAATAATCGATACACCACAGTAAATCCTTAATTTCCTCATACATTTAATATTTTCATATTTGGTCCCTGTTGTATGCCATGCTTTATGGTTTATGCCATGCTTTATGGTTTAGGTCCAAAAAAGATTACTCTTTAAATTCATCAATGTTGCAAGTTTTCTATCGAGTTTCTTCCCTGGATTGATATGAAATCTTTCAATAGCGACTAAAATTGAAAAAAGAAAGATTTGGACCTAGATCGTACAAAACTCATACCACAGGGACCAAATTTGTAACTTAATATTGAATACTTTTAAACCGAGTTTCAGTAGGGTTTGATTTTACAATGAAAGATTAACGCTGCTGGAAGCAACGTAAGTATCGTCGCCTTTATGTATTTGTTTGATCTTTTTTTCTGGTCCAGGTTAAAAAATCTAAAAGAATATATCGACATTTTTTCATTAAATTTAATGATCAAATGGTTAAAGAAAATTTATGCTGATAATTTGTAATTACCCTTTTCTTCTAAAAATCTACTTTCAGAGGCACATCTAGAAGTCATAGAAAGCAATGGCTTGGCTACACCTGAAGCATACCAAAAGGATCTTGCTTATCTCAAGAGGAAGGTGCAATCTACTTTCACAATTTTATGTGTCTCAGAATACAACCTACTTTCAAAATTTATGTGCTTTGAGGTAGTATTTAACTATTTCTGATGTCTATTGGAAATGGGATTTTGTGTTGCAGGTTGATGCTAGAGCAGAAGTGATTGTAACTCAACTTTTCTATGATGTTGATAATTTTTTATAATTCATGAATGATTGTTGCCAAATTGGAATAACTTGTCCCATTGTTCCTGGCATCATTCCCATTAACAACTATAACGGCCTCATTCGGATAACTGGTTTCTGCAAAACTAGGTTATTTATTATTTTTACATTTAACATTGCTATTTGAAGTGGGCTTTTAAACAATTTAATAACAACTGCAGATTCCATCTGAAATTACTGTTGCTTTGGAGCCTATCAAGGACAATGAGGAAGCTGTTAGAAACTATGGAGTCCTCAATTATTCATTCAATAAGATCATTTCAACTATGCAAAAAATGAACATCCATGTACTCTGTTCTTATAAGTCACTTTACATCACATTCTGAAAGACACCATAATTCTCATATTCATGTTTTGGTTTCTCTTATTCCAGATGTTATTTATTTATTATTTTTAGGTTTTTATCCCTCCATTTATGGCTAGGTGCAGCTCTTGTAAAGGGTCAGGTCGTATAATTAAGGTTTGCTTTCTAAGATTAATGGAAGTTTTAGTAAAAAAAAATTCCTTAGATGGAAATTAGATTAATTTCTCTTTAATCATTCGGTGCAGGAATATTGTACTTCATGTGGCGGATTAGGGGTTGTTGAGGTTGTCAACGAGGTTAAAATTCCAATACCAGCAGGTTGGTGTTAAATTTTCTATTAATCGACTTTAGTAAATTTGGTATTATTTCTGAATGAAGAATCCATAAAAATGGGCTAAATTCAAGAAATAGCAATATACATTCAATTACCATCTTCTTTTTCTTATTAGGACATTAATTATGCTTTAGTAAATGTAGATTTAAGTGAAATTTGGTTTGTATTTGAATAGATCTTTGAAAGTACATTGCTCTAATAAGAAGCTACTTTCATTTCTTTTTATTGCACCATTTTTCTTATTAAGTTATGGAATTTGAAAAATCTTTCCAACTATAACATTGTGTTTTTCAATTATTAGGAAATTATACTTTAAAAATCTGCCCAAATTTAACATTGTACTTGGATGATATTGCTATAATTGGATATATTTTTCAAAGTACAATGCTGCCATCAAAGATGTAAATAAGGCATTTTATAAAGTTGTTCCAATGTGTAGAGTTGAAGTTAGAGAACAATTTTATCAAATTTGACCACCACATTGTTTGTAATAACACATGAAGAGTGTTTTTAGTTGGGTACTTATAATGATGATGTACATTTTTTATTCAAGGCGGGAAAAGAGATATTCAGAAAAGCCAATTTCCTGTCCTATGGCACGCAGTGCGTCTAGGTGCGAAAAGACAGTGCAAGCTTTGTTATGCCAAAACCTAAATTTTAAGTCAGCAACATTTCTAATGGGCATACACATGGTGCCCCTGAAGATGAAATCTGTCATGCGGGTGACCTGGGAAACATAATTGCCAATGCCGATGGTATTTTACTACAATTTTTTGTTTCTTTTAATTATTTTGTTGTTATTAATAATTTTTTGCTTATTTTTTGTTTTATGTAATGTAGGTGTGGCTGAGGCTACAATTCTTGATAATTAGGTTAGAGTTTTTATATTTTTTGATTTAATTTGTGGATTTTTTTTGTTAACATTTTCTTTATGTTGCTTTTCAGATACCATTGACTGGACCTAATGCTGTAGTTGGAAGAGCATTTGTGGTTTATGAGCTTGCAGATGACCTTGGAAAGGGTAAAGTTTCTCTTTTTGCAGATGACCTTCTCATCCCTTTAGCAGTTGTATGCTTCTTTTCTAATCCTTCGAGCTGGCGCCACGACATTTGGGGTATGGATGCTTGGATCTCTCCCGGTAATTTCCATAAATGGCAATGTACTTTAATTTTTGTTAGCATCCTACTTTTGTTTCTTTCCGTTACAGTATTGCACTTTCATGTTTCTTTTTGTGTTTTGAAAACTGTATCTATTTTTAAAAATCAACCCAATTATGACATTGCTATTCTTCGGCAGAGTACGCTGTTTTTTATTGCATTTATCTGGAACCGTGCTCCAGCAATCCGGAACTCGTGCGGAGCACGGGCTCATTTGACAGGCCTTTTTAGACAATAGAAATATTTGTCACTAATCCGTCACTAATAATTTTAGTGACAGAGTATTGACGGATTTTCCGTCGTACATATTAAACTTAAATTTTTTGCGGGCGCCTTAAACGATGCATACTTTGTGCGGTCGCTCACTTTGAACAGGGTCGGCCGGCCCTGAGTATTTCATAAAAAGATAATGAACTTTTTTTTCTACATGCTATATTAGGTATTTTACACTTTTGACCATAATTTTAAATTCTATTCATATATACATTTTATACTTTTGATGCAAATTTTAATTTTTTTTCCGAGGTTGGTCTAAACTTTGAATTTTGTGACAAATATTGTCCAAACTTTTTATTAAAGCGTCCCAAATTTAGTTTAATTTAAATTTTTACCATTTTTTTTTTCATTTTTAAGGCTTTTGTTATAACTTTCTTGAACATTATAAATTTTTTTTTGTTAGAAAGACCGTGTCAAGTAATTGTTGAAATTGAGACGTGGGTAGTGGTTTAGTGAGAAGTTCAGTGAGTTGATTGGAGGATGAAACTTGAGTACTACATGCAACAGACCAACTTGAATTTGATCACTAATAAAGTGATAATCGATAGCCACATTCTTCATTCGAGAATGTAATACATTATCGAAACTTAATTATGTTACGACTTTATTGTCCCGATACACAACGAGAGAAGGCAATAACTTGATGCCAAGCTCAAACATAATAGTACAAACCCACCTAATTGTTGGAGTGGTTGTAGCAAAAGAACGACTCTACGCATTTGTGGAGGAACGAGCAATAGTTGGTTGCTTCTTTGAACTCCATGATACAAGGTTTCGCCTAAGATAAACTAGATAAGCACTCACAGAAGAATAATCGTCTTTATCACCGGCCAGTCTACTTCCAAGAATGCATGAAGAGCTAAAGGTGAATTACGATAAATAAGAAAACCCTTTGTCTAACGTACCGTGTAGGTATCGTAAAATCTGTCGAGAACCCAATGTTCATCAGCAGGCATGTGCAAATATTGAGCCATTTTATTTATTGCAACTGAGATATCAAGTCGGGTTACGAGAAAGGTATTGAAGGCTCCCGACTACGTCACGATAATGGGTTGCATTTAGAAGAGGTACGTCTAAATAAATTGATATTGTTGTGGAACTAGAAGGTAACGGTGTCGAAACATGTTTGGCCTCTTCCATATGAGATTGTTTGATTAGGTCTTAAATATACTATTTTTTATGAAAGTAAGATGCCATGCAAGTGTGGAAGAACTTCAACTCCAAGGAAATATGAAAGTAAAATGAGATCTTTAAAAGAAAATCGGGAAATAAGACTTCGAACAAACTCGGAGATAAGATCTGTATTACTCCTATTACGATGATGTTATCGACATAAACAAGTAGATAGAATACAACATTTTTATGTTAAAAGTAAATAAAGATGCATCAGAGTAGGGGTTCTTGAAACCGTAATTCAACATTGTCACAATGTATGATGTCATGAGTGGGAAGCTTGTTTGACACCATATTTTTTTTTAAGTTTGCACACATATGATGGATGACCAAAGTTTACAAAACCTGGTAGTTGAGTCATTAAAACATTTTCGAGATACATAAGACAACAATACTGCACAAAAATACTGAGAACAATATTGACTACAAAACCTAATGGTTGAGTCCTAAAAACATTTTCCTTGGAGAAAAGCATTATTAAAATCTAGTTGACGAAGACACCATGCAGAATGCATAACAATATTGAGAATAAGTCTCATCGTGTTTGCTTTCATAACGGGTAAGTGTCGATCGTAGTGAGGCATATGGAAAAATAGATTCAAGAAATTAAACATGACGAGATACATAGGACCTATTTTTAGATAGCTTAAAACATATATACACACTTTGAGAGGAAGAGAGTACCTGAGCAAAATACATGGTTGGGATTATGGAATGAGCTTTTGAGAAGAGTATGGTCATAACGTAACACAAACATCCAAACACTTTTAGTTTAAAATACATGGAACTATTTGGAAAATCATTTTATAAGGTGAGGCCATGTTTAAAGTATGAGTTAGTAGTCTGTTTATTAGATAAGATACATTAGCAAAAGCATGGGGCTAGAAGGTGTTTGTAATACAAGCATGAGAGAGTAAGGCAAAACCAGTTTCAACAATATGGTGATTTCATCGCATTGAGTAGCCATTGTAGTGTAATGAGAAATTGCATGAAGATATTAATGTAATGATTTTCAGCGAGTAATAATTTTCAACAAGAGATTTGTAGCGTTTAAAGATTTTGTAAATATCATATTTTTGTTTAAGTGGATAGAACCATCCACATTTTGTAAAATGGTCAAAAAAATCATGCAATGCTTAAAATCATCTTGCGAGACAACATGGGAAGTCCAAATGTTAGGGAAAAATATTTCAAGAGGTTTGGTAGAGGTAAGTGATGGACGTGAGAATGGAAGTTTATGAATTGTTCAAAGAAGGTTACATATTCATTAAAATCCATCCTAGCAAATTCATGATCAGTAAATAAGAGTGATTTCCATCAGAATACGAGAATGGACAAAGTACAAAAGCTCAATCGAAATCAGATCAACTTGGAGATAAATGACATTAAGATTGATATTCGACATCAAGTATAAAACTTTCAAATTAAAAGGATTGATGCTTATGATTAGCATGCACCGATCAAAACCCTAACTATAACTCGTGCTCTTTAAGTTCGTTGTTGTTGTAAGTTATTGAGACACCAAAAGTCGTATACATAAGTTTTATTATAATCAACATTATTGTATAAATTTTTTTTGGTCTCGGGGTTACCACACTTGTAACACTTATCAGCGCTTGAGGGCTTTCACATTTCAGTACGCTTGATTTGATCAACTTTAGTGTCTATGGAGTTGGAGTTGAACTGCCTTTGGTTTGGTTTGATCTTTCTGGTATTTTTGAAGCTTTTTAAACTGCTTCACAATTAATGCAACTTATGAGGCAAGTTTAGCAAATTTCTTGAATTCCTCATATTCTTCAGCATCATCATTTACTTTAACTTCTTCATCACTTGATTGTTCTTCAATCAAGTTTGTGCTTCTAGCTAGTCATGAGATCAGATGCTCTGCCTCTTTGACTTTCTTTCATGTCCCTGACGGTTTCTCTTCTCCGTGCATTTCTTTGTTTATAATTTCTTAGGTTCCCAAACAGATTTGGAAGATCTATAGTCTTGATTTTTTTCACCATTCTTGAGAGTATTGATGTGATGTTCGCAACTTTCTTCGAGTGAGTCAAGGAAATTGTGAACAAGAACTAAGTTGGTCTTGACGATGTCAAACTTTCTCAGATCATTAACCAAACAATTGAATGCATGTGTTAGAGATTCAATTTTTTGAGTGGAGAAGTATTCATACATTCTAATCAAGGAGTTTCTTTTAATTAGCACAAACCTCTTCAGTTCCCTGTAATTATTTTTTAGTGTGTCTAGCATGCATCTCTTTAACAGAGTTGTAGTTTTCAACCATATGATATATTCCATATGGAAGAGCAGCACAAATAACAACTCTTGCTCTAACATTGAGATTAACCTTCCGTTTGTTATCTTCAGTCCACACGTGCATGGGGGCATGCATAGTCTGTGGAGGAGCATCACATTCCATAACTATTCTCATCAGAACATATGGACCATTATTTAGGATATCCAACATGTAGATGTCCATGTGTTTTAGAACCATCATGGTTTTGTCGAGCCATATTGAAAAGTTGAGTGACCAAATTAGGCCAAAATCCATAGTTCGATGTGCTATAGTGACAATAATCATTTATTCAATAATATTCTATTTTACTCCGTAATTATATCTAACCTTCAAAGCTTTATTTTTTTAACTAATTAATTTGTTTTATTATAATATTACATATCAAGTATTAAATTTATAAATTAATCATATGATATTTATTGTTTTTTATTTGGTATAACTATATAGATAATAAGTTAATGATTTTTATGGACTCTAGATTTTCTACAACTTATTTTAGTTTTGTGTATTGTAATATTTAATTTTATTTAATATTATTGTTAAGTACTTTTTAATAAATATTATATTTGATTAAGTAATAACAAATTAGATGAAGGAATTTCATTAAAATTTTTATAAAAATGTGGATAACTTAGTTATTTTAGGTTTTCCAAAAATGTTAGTAATTTAAGATAGTTTAATTTACATGAGAAGTGATTTGTACACAATAATTTTTATCTATATATACCGATTTAATACTTTTATTATATATTATACAACCCTTTTATAATATAAATTGTTGTATATAATTAGTAAACGTTGTTTGTACAAATCACTTTCCAATTTACAAGTTTTTGTTTACTAAATTTATTGAATAAACAACATGACAAATCAAAAAGGCTAAAAACAATTTGATTAGAGAAAACATGATTGTAGACGATCTTACAAGCTCCTACTTGACATCAAAATCAAATGTCATAAAAATATAAACATTATTGTTATGCAAATCCAAAATCAAATTGATGATATTAATGAGAGCAAATCTAGATAACAACAAAAATTTGACCAAAAGAAAGTAACTCATTTATTTCTTGTGAATGAACTTACAAAGAAAAAAGAAAACAGAAACTAAAATGACTAAAGGAGAAAAAGTGTCTTCCAATCTTTTCGTACAGCAACATCAAAAGCAAAATGTCAACAAAATGACTTTTATCAAACTTTAAACAAAATGCACAAAATTGGTCCCTCAATTTGTAGAGAAATAACAATTTTTACCCACAAATCTCCACCTTGATTTTTCTACTACGTCACCTCATTTCTCCAACTATAAATGTTTAGAAAATCCAAGCAATGTCGAAACTTGCGTTCCGGGACCGATTTTGTCAACATATCCACCGGGTTCTCATGAGTTCCAATCTTTGCCACTTTCACTCGCGTCTCGGACCGAATGAAATGATATCGGACATCAATGTGCTTTGCCCGGTCATGAAACACTTGGTCTTTGGCTAAACATATAGCACTCATGCTATCACAATAAACCAATGCTTGACCTTGACTTATACCAAGATCACCAATTAACCCTTTTAGCCAAATCGCCTCTTTAGCCGCTTCCGTTAACGCCATATACTCGGCTTCAGTTGTAGACAAAGCCACCGATTGTTGAAGAGTTGCCTTCCAACTCACTACCGAATTTCCAACCGTAAAAACATAACCCGTAAGCGACCTTCTAGCATCCAAATCCGCCGCATAATCGGAATCCGAATACCCGACAACAAAACACTCCCGATTTCCTCCATAAATGAGACCCACATCGGAAGTTCCCTTTAGATACCGAAAAATCCTTTTTACCGCGACTGAATGCTCCTTCCCGGGATCCGCCATGTATCGTGAAACAACACTCACCGAATGAGCGATATCCGGTCTCGTACAAACCATCACATACATCAAACCTCCGACCGCGCTCGCGTAAGGACACTTGGACATAAACTCCACCTCATCTTGGGTCTTGGGTGAACACGCCTTTGAAACCCGAAAACCCACCGACGAATGAGTATTTACCGGTTTTGCTAAACTCATACCGAACCAGGGAATAATCTTCTCGATGTAACTTTTCTGTGACAAGAAAAGTTTCCCGTGCTTACGATCTCGAACAATTTCCATTCCCAAGATTTTCCGAGCCGGGCCCAAATCCTTCATATCGAACTCGGAATTATGAAGTAATTTCAACTTCTTAACCTCTTCAACACTTTTCGCCGCCACCAACATATCGTCAACATACAATAGTAAGTAAATTTGCAACCCATCACTCACTTTCCGGTGGTAAACGCAACAATCATACAAGCTTCTCAAAAACCCATGTTTTACCATAAACTCATCAAACCTTTTGTACCATTGCCTCGTTGATTGTTTCAACCCATAAAGCGATTTGCGTAATCGACAAACGCAATCTTCTTTACCTTGCACAAAAAATCCTTCCGGTTGACTCATATAAATTTCTTCATCGAGACTCCCATGGAGAAAAGCCGTCTTTACATCAAGTTGTTCCAACTCTAAATCGTGATGTGCTACTAAAGAAAGTAACACCCGAACAGACGTATGTCGAACTACCGGCGAGAAAATCTCATTATAATCGACCCCTTCTTTTTGGCTATGACCTTTAGCCACGAGCCGGGCCTTGTACCGAGTTGATTCGGCACCCGGTAACCCGATTTTCTTTTTGAAAACCCACTTACACCCCACGACCCGTCTACCGTTTGATAATTTTACAAGATCCCACGTCTCGTTTTTATGAAGCGACTCGATTTCTTCACTCATAGCTCCAATCCATAAACCCGCTTCTTTTGAGACAATTGCTTCCCGATAAGTAGCCGGTTCACAAGATTCCATCTCATCCGCTACTTGTACCGCGTAAGACACCATGTCCTCAAAACCATACCGAATAGGTGGATTGATTTGCCTTCGCGGCCTATCTTGAGCTATAGAATGAAATTGGGTCTCGCCTCCACCTTGAGAACTTGAACCACCTTGCATAAGTGTCTCGACCCCACTATTTTGTGCCACAAAATCATGGCTGTTCGGACCACAAATGGGCTACCGAACGGGGCTGTTTCGGCTACACCGTTTGGGCAGCCCCGAACATCATTTTCAACATCTTTTTGGTTGTTTCGGTCACCGGTTTCGCGGTCGTTTTGGTGGTCAACATCGTTAGGATTGTCGTGAAAACCATCGTCTTCATAAAACCCATCTAAATCATTGTCCTCCACCTTTACCGAAACATTTCCACGTTTGCACGAAGCATAAAACTTTCATCAAACTTTACATCACGACTCAAAATCACCCGCTTTTCGGATGGTGACCAAATACGGTAACCTTTTACCCCGTCACCATATCCCATGAACATTCCTTTCTTTGCCCTCGGTTCTAGCTTCCCGTCATTAACGTGATAATAAGCCGAACACCCAAAAACCCGCAAATTAGAATAATCCGCTGGTTTTCCGGACCATACTTCTATCGGGGTCTTGCACTCAATGGCGGTAGCCGGAGATCGATTCACCAAGTAGCAAACCGTATTGACCGCTTCGGCCCAAAAACTCCGATCTAACCCGGAATTCGATAATAAACACCGAGCCCGTTCCAACAAAGTTCTATTCATCCTTTCCTCTACCCCATTTTGTTGTGGCGTATTTCGAACCGTGCGGTGTCTAGCAATACCTTCATTTCTACAAAAATCATCAAATTCCTTCGAGCAAAATTCCAAGCCATTATCCGTACGAAGCTTTTTAATCTTCCGACCCGTTTGATTCTCTACAAGAATCTTCCAATGCTTGAACTTTTCAAACGCCTCACTTTTGTGCTTCATCATAAAAACCCATGACATTCTTTAATAGTCATCGATAATAGAGAGAAAATACCGAGCACCACCAAGTGACGGGACTCGAGATGGACCCTAACAATCCGAATGAAGGTAATCTAACATCGCTTTAGTTTGGTGAATTGCTTTTGAAAAACTAATACGATGTTGTTTTCCGAAAACACAATGTTCACAAAACTCCAAATTCGCCACCTTGTGACTCCCAAGTAAACCTCGATTGCTTAAAAGAACCATACCTTTTTCACCAACGTGACCGAGCCACATATGCCATAACCAGGTCAACTTTGAATTTTCTTCTTCGGATAGAGAAAACGCAACCGAACCGGTAACCGTCTCTCCTTGGAGAACATACATCATCGACTCTCGCAATGCTTTCAATACCACCAATGCTCCTTTCGTTACTTTAAGCACACCATTCGAACCGGAGTAATTAAACTCATTTGACTCCAAAGTTCCCAATGAAATCAAATTCTTTTTCAAATGTGGAATATGCCGTACACCCGTTAGAGTTCTTACAACTCCGTCATGCATGTGAATTTGAATCGACCCAATACCGACCACCTTACTTATAGTGTCGTTAGCCATCGTAATGCTCCCAACATTAACTTCTTCATAGGTAACAAACCACTCTCGGTTATGACACATGTGGTAAGAACATGCAGAATCTAACATCCATATCTCATTGTACCTTACCCAACTACAATCGGCGGTGACTAAAACCAAGTCTTTTTCCGAGCCCGAGTCATCTTTAACAAGATTAACATTTGACCCTTTTAGCTTTGGACAATCTTTCTTCCAATGACCCACTTCTTTACAATTGTGACAAGTGTCATTTGGATTTGGCCCTCTATTTCGTGACTTCGACCGATCTCTACGCCCTTTGCTTTTTCCTTTTCCGGACCGTCCTCTACTTTGATTCGACACATTCAACGCAACCAGTTGACTTTCCGAAACACTTCCCGAAGCTTTATGCCTTAACTCCCGGGAATGCAAGCTTGACTTCACCTCTTCCAATGTGACGGTGTCACGTCCAACCACAAAGGAATTCACAAAATTCTCGTACGATGGTGGCAAGGAGACTAATAAGATGAGAGCCGCGTCCTCGTCTTCTATCTTTACCTCGACATTCTTAAGATCCATAAGAATGGAATCGAGTTCATCCAAATGATCTTTAAGAATGGATCCTTCCCTCATTCGTAATGAAAACAAACGTTGTTTGAGCAACAACTTGTTTGTGAGAGACTTTGTCATGTACAACGATTCAAGCTTTAACCACAAACCCGCCGCCATCTCTTCATCGGCAACTTCATATAGAACCTCATCCGAAAGGGATAGCAAAATCGTCGAATGCGCTTTTTCTTCTTGTTGCATATACTCCGTATTATCCATCGATGTAGGTTTGGCACCGGCAAGAGGAGTCCAAATTCCTTGTTGTTTCAATAACGCTCGCATTTTGATCCGCCACAAACTAAAATTGTTCTTTCCCGTGAACTTTTCAATCACCATTTGGGGAGCCATGACTTCTAGAAGCGTTTTTTTACACCCAAAAACCGTTTATTTTGAAGAACAATTTCTTAGAGGACTTTTATCGAACACGTTGTGGGCATGCTAGAACCTCCACCTCAAAACAATAATCCAAACAATGGAGGGATCCAATAATCTTCCAAAACCAAAAACTAAGAGCAATTCAATAATAATCTTCACAAAAATTGAACTTGCCTTGAAGAATTTGATGACTTAGGAAATTTCATGTAAACTTTATAATTTGATTTTTGCCATTGTTTTTGATCAAAGAGAATCATTGAAATCAAACTTGAATTCTTCACCCACACTTGATTCAACCTCTTTATCAAAACAAGAAAACCAATCAACCATGAAATTGAGGATCTCTTAGAGAAGAAATGCAAACCCCACTTGTTCAATCAATCCACTCTCCCCTTGCTCTGATACCACTTGTTATGCAAATCCAAAATCAAATTGATGATATTAATGAGAGCAAATCTAGATAACAACAAGAATTTGACCAAAAGAAAGTAACTCCTTTATTTCTTGTGAATGAACTTATAGAGAAACAAGAAAACAAAAACTAAAATGACTAAAGGAGAAAAAGTGTCTTCCAATCTTTTCGTACAGCAACATCAAAAGCAAAATGTCAACAAAATGACTTTTATCAAACTTTAAACAAAATGCACAAAATTGGTCCCTCAATTTGTAGAGAAATCACAATTTTTACCCACAAATATATTATATTTTATAGCTTTTAATTTTTGAACTATATAGCTATATTCTTCTATATTCTCCTGAGCGGCATAGTTTATTTGCATTTCTAATTTTTGTGACCTTCTACAAATTTACAAAAAAAATTATTTGTATATATAAAAAGATTTGAAAAGGCTGGTTCTATTTATTTACCAAAATATTAATTGTAAAACAAAAATTTGGAAAGGCTAGTTCTATTTTAGAAGAACTCTAAAATAAAATTTGAAGTTTTAGAGAAGAGTGAAATATATGATACGATTAAAAAATCTTTAAATGATAAAGAGTATGTGTGTGTTTGACAACGAAGTTTTAAGTTTTTTAGCTTTTAGAAAAACTCAAATTAAAAAAAAAAATCGTTAGGCTTTAGTTTTTATTTTATACAAATAATTTATAATCCAAAAACTATTTCAAATAGTTTTTAATTTTTCGAAGCTTTTAATTTTTGACATTTATGTAATTTTAGATCATTTAAAACCAAAAATTATTTTTTCCGAATACTTCTATACAAATAAATATTAACGGTGGTTTTTTTTTTTGGAACGGCAAATTTAATTCTATCTAACATACTCTTAAACTACACCTTAATTTTCACATATGCCTCTAACGAGGCTTGAACCCTCAACCTCAAGGAGGGAGGACAACACCGATACCGCTGGGCTACAAGCCATTTGGTAAATAGTATTTATTGTTTAATTCGAATACGTAAAAAGTATACATCAAAATTATTTAATGTAAGTTATGTAACTTTTTTTTTCTTTTTAAATTGAGACTGTATATCTATAGTAATTATAATATTTATAATCATAAATGCAAATAGATCACTAATATATAGTTCAATGGGTAAACTCATGAAGTATTTCACTTTGCTTTGTCTGTAAATTAACTTAAGCAGCAGCATGACATGTTAATTGCAAGAATTTGTAGAAAAGGAAGAGAGGTAATGTACAAAATTTCTGATATTGTAATTTCCAAGTATATCTAAATTCTAAAAGATATCCAATCCGACCCGAACCCCGATTAACCGAATTGAAATTCGGTTCGATTATCGGTTATATATTAAACACCGAAAAATCTGATCAACCCGAAAAAAATAATCGAACAACACCCCTACTCCTAGTTAACACTATCATAAAGTTACAGATTTATAAAAGTTTGCATGACTTGTTTTTACTACATGTACATTTCATTTAAAGATTTTTTTAGGAAGATGCATAAATATTTTTCTTCTCTATATATAAATAACAACTAAGAAAGTCCACAGGGTCCCAGCGGTTCACATGCCTTTAATCCCGCCGTGACCAACATCTACACCTCGGCACCTCCCTCCTCTTTGGTCAAATAGCCGACTTCTATATAAACGCATATTCACACTAACCAACAAATCACAACCCGCCAATCGCCATGCCTATTGACGACTCTTTCAAGAAACCAGGCGCTGTTCCATTCAAATGGGAGATCCGACCCGGTGTCCCCAAGCTTCACAACCACCTCCAACCACCGTCCAGTCACCGGCCTTCATCCCTAAAGCCACCACCCTCCTCCCCCTCCTTCTCCGCATCCCCACGAACTCAATCCAGCAGATTCCATTTTGATAAGCCCATGATGGGACGACCCGACGTTGTATCATTGGGTTGCTTTCAAACCCGGAAAGGAGGCCAAAAGAAAACCAACAAGCTCCATGCAGACCCTGTGTACAAATCGGACATCGAGACGTTGTCACAATGGTCTATGTCGACTCAAAACTCAAGATCACCATTTTACAACTCACCACGGTCCTCTTCCTTCTCGTCCTACCGATCATCACCATGGATGGCAAGTGACGTGGAATGGGCAGGGTACGGTCTTTTTTAGGGCGTAATACCTTCTAGTAAATACATGCATCTCGAAGAATATCATATGGTATAACAGAACAATCATTATCGATTTACTATTGTAATTGTAATCAAGATTTTCTGCGAGTGCGAAAATAAATGTTTTCCTTCAATCGGTATGAGTAATGCTAAATCTTTGCTACTAAGTACTAAGGTATTTAAACGATATTTGATGGAAAAAAGCAACACCTAGCATATATCCTGTAAAAAAAATAATGAATAAATCCTAGTAGAATGATAAGATTTAAGTTGTCTAGAAATTAATATACTGTAACTATATTTGACAATGGTGCTTAAAATATATAACTTTAGCTTCCAGACACTGACAAATAATTAGAGTACCTCCATATGTATTTTTAAGTCGTGAACTATGCTTTCAATTGCCATGCAATAATTTATTTTATGTTTCAGTCGATTTATCGATATTTTGTCTTAAAAGTTATTTGTGTGTGATAACCTCAAATCTATCCGACGGTGCTGCTTTCACTTAAATTTTATGGATACTTGCCTCTAGTTTTACTTAAGAAGTTTTTATCCAAGTCTTTTCGTCATGGAAGGCTTCAGTATAATCTTTTTAGTTGAGAGCATCATATGATATCGCTCTTCACTCATAGCTCATAAGTCATAGCTCTTGACAATTATTCGTATATGGTGAGTTGGTGACACAGCCAGCTAAAATATGCCTAGTTGGTGCCTGGTGGGGCCTTGATCTAGACGTGATTCAATTCAATTATTATCCGATCCTTTCAAAAAAATTTATCCACTGACCCGATAAGAAATCCAACAAATCTACTCATTTAGGTAGATCAATACGTTTGGGTCGATCCATGATCATGTAAATATTAAAGTTATAGTTTTCATCTTTTGTTTTTTTTTTTGAACGGCAAATCTATCCTACTCCTAAACTACTCTTTGTTATGTTAGTGCCAGGTTTGAACCTATGATCTCCTTGTTAGTATATCACCTTGTTGGTATAGTTTTCATCTTTTGTTTAGTGATGATTATTTATAGGGTTAATATTAACCTTAAAAGATGTCTAGTCTACTTTAATCTCTCGTTAATTTATTTAGCGTTAAAGTCCTTCAACTTTATTTTTGTTCTTTTAGTTGAAAATAACAGGAGGAACAAATTTGCGCTGAAGAAGGCTAGCTTCAATAACAAAGAGGAAGGGTTCCAGTAGCCAAGAAAAGGAGTTCAATCAAAAGTAATGTCTTCAAGTTCTTGTTTTTCCAACCCTAAAGTGGTGGTACAAGCTCAGTACAACCCTTATTTTAACCCATGAATCACTTATATTTTGTGTGATTGTGAAAAAGCCACAAGGAAAAGGATATAAGGGACGATATTGAACCCATGAAGGAAAATTTTAACCTGTCAAAATTTGATGTCTCAAGAGGGCCAAAATGTGATTTTTTGGATGGATCGAGATGAACATGAAAAATAATGGTACACAATTCTCCTATTTCAGACATTTGAGAAGTTAACAAATAGGAAAAGGTCTGGAGAAAACAATATTGCAGCATGGAAGTCCAAGTTTGAAAAAGAAAAAGAGAAGATTGAAAAAATGAAAAGAAGTTGGAAAACTAAATGAAGAAATAATGGAAATTGATGGTTGTTATTGTAGTTCTTTTTTGGAAGATCATGAAGTAGGAATGAAAGGCATAACATCACTCAAATGTTGGTTTTGTTTTTTTTTTAGAACAGCAGTCAATATATAGAAACTCAAAAAACGTAGCTAGCAAGAAGCTAGACAAAAGTACAACGAAACAATTACATAACAGAAATTGCTAAATTGGGATCTAAAAGCCAAGCATCCCATCTAAGACACAACTTTTTGCAACGACTCCTAATCCACAAGAACGAGTAAGAAACAACATTATCCCAGCACATGCACTTCTTAGGCTTTTCAGAAGAGAAAATAGAAGCATTCCTGAAGTTCCACACACACCACCAAACTGTCATAAATACCACTTGAAGACAAATTTTCCTATGTTTCAGCATGCAAAGATTGTCAAACCAAAAGGACCAATCTGCATAATTCGCAACAAAAGGAATATTTATCCCCCACCACTTAGCAACACCCGTAACAAGATCTGTAACAAAAGAGCATCCAAAGAAGAGATGGTCATTCGATTCACCACCTTTCTCACACACAACACAAGCAATGGATTGAATATCAAACCCTCTTCTCGCCAAATTCCATCTAATAGGAAGCCCATTAACCGCTATCTTCCAAGCTAACACATTCACCTTAATCGGAGCAAGAGAACACCATTTAAACACCGAAACCCCACTCGGAAGACATACCTCATCAATAGCTTCCCTAGCCGACGCCACCGAAAAACATCCCGACCCATCCTTCGTCCACCTCCATCTATCTTGCGAATTACTAAGCACCACTTGGTTAACAACAACTATGATCTCACTCCATTGCAAAGCCTCAACACCCCCCCTAGGAAGTCTCCTAAAAGTGGTAACCCATCCTTCTTGCGCTAACTTGTCGCACACCGAAACCTCCTTGCAATCTTCCAAAGCAAAAATTCTGTTGAATCTAACTTGAAAAGGAACATCCCCACACCAAACATCCGTCCAAAACTTAGTATGCTTACCATTACCCACCCTAATAGCACAGTATTGAAAGAGATCTACTCCTTTTTTCCTCAAATCTTCAACCTCACAAATTAAGTATTTCCAAATCGAATTATGCTTAGATCTAGGCAAATTAACTCCAATTCTAGGACCATGAATCGCAGAAATTACCTTGGCCCACAAAGAGTCTGGTTCAGTCAAGAAACGCCATATCCATTTAAAAAGAAGAGCTCGATTCAAAGCAAACAAACTATTAACACCCAAACCACCCTGAGATCTTGAAGCCAGCACTTTATTCCAAGCAACCCATGACATTTTCTTCTCATTAACATCCGCCCCAATAAAGAATTTGTTTCTAATCGCCTCTATCTTCTTTAAGATACCATCAGGCACCTTAAAAACAGACATGAAAAATGTAGGAATTGCGCCCAGGACCGACTTAATTAAAGTAAGCCGACCCCCAACAGATAAGGTTCTAAGTTTCCACTTTGAGAGTTTAGAATCAACCTTATCAACCACCTTTTTCCATGAGATCAAACGACTCATATTACCTCCGACCAATAGACCAAGATAGTCAAAAGGTAATTTAATCGGCTCACATCCTGTACTAGTCGCCATATGTTGCACCTCCTCAAACGTAACACCCAGCCCCAAAAGTTTACTCTTCTGCAGATTTATAGAAAGACCCGACACAAGATGGAAAACATGCAGAAGAGAGACTAACGAAGCCACATTTTCCTTATCCCATGACCCAATAAAGATAGCATCATCTGCATAGAAAAGATGAGAAATAGAAATCTGATTTGACCTGCCAAACGTGAAGCCACACAACAATCCTCTCTCCATAACCCGTTCGACCATAATATGAAGACTCTCCATCACCAAAATGAAAAGAAACGGAGATAAAGGATCTCCTTGTCTGAGACCCCTGGCGAGCTGGAACTGATCAGTAGGGGAACCATTAACTAACACCGAAGAAGTAGCAGAGTGCAAACAACTAGAAATCCAACCTCTCCACCGCTCACCAAAACCAAGTTGCAACATAACTTCAATCAAATGATCCCACCGTACCGAATCATAGGCTTTTTGAAAATCAACCTTAAACACAAAAGCTTTCTCCCTTTTATACTTACACCATGACGCCAACTCATTAAGAATGAACGGACCATCCAAAAGCTGCCTATCTTTAATAAAAGCAGACTGCTCTTTACTAACAATACCATCAATCACAGTTGCTAACCTATTAGCTAAAAGTTTGCCAATAATTTTATATTGGCAACCAATCAGGCTAATAGGTCTATAATCTTTAACAAATTTAGGCTGCTGCACTTTAGGAATCAAGGCAATAAAAGAAGCATTACAACCACCAGGAAAATGCCCCACATAAAAAAAGCACTTTATCGCATCAACCACCTCAGACTTAACCAAATACCAAAACCTTTTGAAAAATTCAAAAGTAAAGCCATCCGGCCCCGGAGCTTTGTCAGAACCACAATCCCAGACCGCCCTTTTAACCTCCTCCATCGTAACCTCAGACTCCAATTCCTCCGACTGCTCTACCGATAAAACACAAGATAAAGGTTGATCCACCTGAGGTTTAACCCAGTCTGGTTTAGCAAATCTCTCCGCAAAATGTTTTCTAAATTCTTCTTTCACCAACTTTGGCTTTTCAATCCAACGACCATCAGAGAAAACACCACGAACAGCCGTGTTCCTTCTTCTTTTATTAAGAATGCCATGAAAAAATTTACTATTTTCATCCCCTTCAATAGCCCACCTCACTTTGGCTTTTTGAGCCACATCAAGAGTTTCAATTCTATTTATATCCGCCAATTCCTTAGCCAAAAACATTCTATTCTCCATATTTCCACTCACGCCACCCCCAATATCAACTTTCTTATCTATCTCCACCATCTCTTTTTGAATCTCCTTCTTCCTTTTATTTCGTTTTTGCAACTTATCATAATTCCATAACTTTAAATTTTTCTTCAAGATCTTTAGCTTTTCCTTCATCTTCACCATGTCATTCGCATGATTACATCCATCATTACTCCAAGAATCCTCTACCACCTGCACAAAGTCTTCCTCCAAAAACCACGAATGAAAAAGACGAAACGGAGTAGGACCATAATCAAGATCACAATCTTTAAGAAAAATTGGTCTATGATCCGAAAGATGCTTATCAAGAATAATTCCTGAAAGATTAGGAAATAAAGACAACAAACCTTCTGAGACCAAAAATCTATCCAGTTTACTCATCTTCCCCGCCACCTTATCCGACCAAGTAAAAGAATATCCCCCTAGACGAACATCCACCAAACTACCCGAACGAATAAAATCATTAAAATCCTCAGCTTGTCTTTTATTAAAACACGAACCATGTCGCTCAAACTCCCATCGAACAACATTAAAATCACCCATGACGATGACCTCACCTTCCCATGAATCCAAGAACCCACCAATAGTAATCCATAAATCTTTTTTATCATTAGCACTTTGAGGAGCATAAACAGTAATAATCAAAATATGAAATTCATCTCCTCCCCAACAGCCTTCCAACATCACAAAAGCATCCTGTATCACTTGTTTTTTACACCTGAAAACCCCTTTATCCCAAATACAAACAATTCCGCCCGAAGCTCCCCTTGAAGGACTCACCGAATAATCAAAAAACGAATTACCCCACAACCTTTTAGCCAACAAAGGAGAAATTTGACCCTTCTTCGTCTCTTGAATAGCCAGAAAATTCAGCTTATGAACACTACATAAATCATAAACCCACTGTTTTTTCCTTTTGCCTCCCAAGCCTTGAACATTTAGCGACAAAATATTCATTTAAAAGCGTTACCAACTCCAATTCTTTTGAGAAAAATCTTCAAATCTTTTTCACAACCCTGCATACGTAGACCGCTCGCCTGACCCAATTCAATAAACCTGTTAAATTGATCCATAATCGACAAAGCATTTACAGGAGGTTTCGGATGACTCATTGAATCGGTATTTTCAGATTGTGTACCAAAAACTCCATCTACCGGACCAATTACCGAGTTAGAAGCATCTTCATGATCACCCTCTCTAAAATGTATCGATCTACCTGGAACGTGTGATTTTGTTCGCATACCACCAACTGACTCCTGCCAAGAAGTTTCCCTCCTTACCCCACATTGTTGCTCATCATCAGACGCGATTTCCTGAAGGGAACGCATGTTGGACAGTTTGGAAAAATTAACCGGGGAAGGAACAGCATCTGGAGAATGTTCTTGATAGTCAACATGCACAACCCCCTCCCTCGCAACAAAAGGCGGAGTGAAACCAGGTGGGAAAGGAATGTCATTAGCCATATCCTTTGAACAACACTTATTAACAACTCCATCCTTGCGAATTAAATCATCCAAACCAAATGGGTCTTCATCCAACGGGCTTTTTACACCTTCCCTGTTATCATTAGCCAACGAATCGGGAACATGAACGGACTCGCCATAATCATCTTCTGAACTTCCATCTTTCGTCAAATCGTCTCCATCTTTATTCATGAAAACATCATCTTCACCTTCAGCATCCTCCTTTTCATTTAAGACATAGTCATTTACCACGAAATCTGGAACCCAACCCGTGATTTCTTTAGCCCGTATCTCTGTCACCTTCCCTTCAAATATCACTTTGCAAGATTCAGAAATAAGGTTTGTTAAAATCGTTTTAACACACATGCGAACACTATATCTATTAGTACCCTTCGCATCCTCAAAATAAACAAGGTCACCCCATTGCCTGGCCACTCTCACAAAAGTATTTGTGGTCCACAACAATAACGGTATCCCCTCCACATCAATCCATACCACTCTCTCCTTGACTTCAAAATCATCAGACCAATCTTTCACTTCAACAAACCACGAAGCAATACCTTGATGAGATTTGAAGCTATCACATGCATGCAAAGACTTGAATGTAATAGCAATCCAAAAACCACCCAAATATTTGAACTGGAGCCCATCAAAACCTTCATTTGAACATATCGACTGAATATTTGGGATAGACCCAAATTGTTTTACGCAAGCCACTAAAGTAAACAAATTAGATTGATCATTCACACAATCCTGATCCAACACAATCACAGGTTTAGATCCTCCCTCCTTTTTCTGCACAACAGTTTGAGACGTCCCTCTTAGAACATCAGCATAATTCCTAACTCCATTCTTACGCTCAATTGGACCCACATTTTTCACATATGCAACATTAAATGGCGAAACATTCTGCCTAGTAGCATAACCCACATTCCTGTCAAACCTTGCAACATTGGCAAACAATCTAATTTTCCCAATCCAAATAGAATTAAGATTATTAACAAGGGTTTGCACATCACCATTTTTGACAAATCTAACAAAAGCAAAATGCTTACCGGATTTAGAAAGTTTTTTCGGAATGAACACATCATTGACTGTTCCATACTTCTCACATGTATTCCTCAGTTCTCGTACAGAAAAATGGGACGGGAAGTTCGTGATAAAAACGTTGTGAGACACCTTAACATTAAGAGTTTCATCCGAAACCTTTCCTCCATTCCTTCCACTCGGTCCAATCCTATCAAAAACACTCCTGCGTACATCCATCTATCCTCAATAAAACACCGAACACACTCTTCCTAAAAGCCAGAAGAAAAAATCCAACTACCCTCAATCAAGGAGCAAAGGATCAAACAAGGTTTTGTTGGTTTTGTTGTCTTTTAATGTAATGTAATCGATGGTGTAACAAGTCTCAATGCTGGTTGAATGGAATTAACGACATAACTTTAGCCAAATGTTGGTTTTGTTGTATTACAATAATGCTAATTATGCATGTGCAGAAATCTATCAAAATTTTGTCCAATATGTATGTGTAAAAAACTGTCAAAAAGCAGCCATAATATGTCTAATGTATGCATTCTATTCATTGCATATAGACAAATCTCTTCAAGCATGTAATTATGACTTTTCTCTGTACATGAATTATAATTACTAAAAACTCTCACATATAATGTTCTCTACAACATTGCAACATATTCACCAACTTCAAAGAATGCTTTAGACAATGATTTTGGATTTTTATTCATCAAGTATGCATGAGCTTCAAAACCTTGATTGCCTATATTTCTTCTATGTTACCTTGAAATAGTTGTTCATCTGAAGCTTTTTTGCCACCCAATACAGACATTTGAACTGTTTATCACTGAATCTCTTTTTGAAATTTATATACCATGTCTTGCACATTGTCTATGTTCTGCTATCTAAGTCTATTGCAAGGTAACACCTATTTAATTTCCCAGCCTCAATAAGGCCCTAAAAACAGTTAACATATATATAAAAAAATGGGTAAATTGCATAAAAGTCACTAACTTTTCTAATTTTCTCGATTTTGACACTGCATTTTTAATTTTTGCAATTAAGTCGTTATGTTTTCAGAAAATTGCAATTAAGTCATTATGTTTTCCAAAAAGTTGCGAAAATGACCATATGACTGGATGACAACAGGTTACCAGGTTATATGGTCAGATTTGCAATTTTCCAGAAAACCTAATGACTTAATAGCAAAAATAAAAAAACATAGTGTCAAAATCTAGACATCTGGAAAAGTTAGCGACTTTTCGGGTTCAGGTTATTCTGTTACGGTTCAGTTTTCGAGTTGGTGATAGCCTTTAATCGGTTTGGTGGTTCGGGTTTGGTTTCGTTAAAAAATTTCGGTTTGAAATCGTAAACAGTTTAAAAATTAATATTAAATATATACTTATTTTTATATTAGATTATATAACACCATTTTTTTCCTAATAGAAATGATAGCATTAGGAATTACAATTAAATGGTTCGTCTAATCTTATTTGAACGTTTAATCGGTTTGGTTAATTTGGTCCCAAAACAACAATATTAAATGGTTCGTTTTCATATTTACCGAAAACAAGGCCACCTTACCGAAAAGTCGCTAACTTTTTCAGATGTCTAGATTTTGACACTATGTTTTTCTATTTTTGCTATTAAGTCATTAGGTTTTCTAAAAAATTGCAAATCTGACCATATGACCTGGTAACCTGTTGCCATCCAGTCATATGGTCATTTTCGCAACTTTTTGGAAAACATAATGACTTAATTGCAATTTTCTGAAAACATAATGACTTAATTGCAAAATTTAAAAATACAGTGTCAAAATCGAGAAAATTGGAAAAGTTAGTGACTTTTATGCAATTTACCCAAAAAAAAATTAAACATCTAACAGTTAAAAAAGTTAGAATGGTTAGATGCTAAAACCTTGTGTTGGTTAGATAACAATGTCAAACCTGTCCCAAAGTGCATCCTAATGTCCTCAACTAGTAATTCCATAAACCATTTCCGTGTTTCTTTGTTTTCAACAGAAACAACAATCCATGTGATATGGAATATATGACTATTTGCATATCTTTATATTGTAGATAAAAGCTCACCTGTACATAACCCGTTGAGGAAACACCCATCGACACCTACCACTCTCCTACAACCTTCTATCCAACCATCGTTCAATCATTTGAAGCACACATAGAACTTATTAAAATAGCTCTTTCCATTAGGCATGCATACAACATCTAAACTGCCAGTTGACCTATATTGGACCTTCTAATCTTTTCTGCATAGCTCCAAAGCTTTGCATAATGTTGTTGCAATGTACCTTCCATCATTTTATCCGGTGCTTCTTTCTTAGTTCTCCTTTACATAATGTTTAGCTATCCAGGCATAAAAGACTAATGACCCTAGATTGAACTTCCTAATAAATTTGTGTTCATCATTAAGAGCTTTTATTTGAAAGGAATGTTTCGAACCTATCAAAGTGGCCCCAACCTAAAAGGACATTCTACGTTTCCACATCTTACCAACAAGCGTGTATAATTCTTTTTCTCGTATCGAAGGGCATAACCATTTTTGAATAAGAATGCTACCAATGGTTATCCATTTCAAAAGAGAAAACGATTAAAGAAGAATGTATGTATTTTACTAATATGATGGATCAATTACAGAAGACGTTGATGAGGTGTTCCTCTTCGACGCAATGCTAGGGTTTTTTTACCGTTGGATGAACAGCATAAGGAAGAAAGTGAATGTGAAAGGCTTTTGACTGCCATTTAATCTATACAACAAACTAAAAGTGAGTTTGTTTAGGCCATGCCAAAATGACTACATGGTAGTTTCACTAGAGAAACGGGTTATTGCTAGGGTAATAATGATATTTTTAAAACAAAACAATTAGTTGATTACATGTTGATGTTTTTTATTTTTTTTGGTTTAAGGGTGTTTTTAATACATTATAGAAAGTTAATTACTCATTTATGACAAAAACCCTTAATTTTTTATTACTATAATCAAAGAGGGGGACCCTAACCTCCATGATCCATCCCATCCCACCCCAAACCGTGACAAAGGTGCACTTGGGTCGAAGTAAGTAGAGAGGAGAAGTCAGAACCAGGGAGGTAGAAGGTGGGGCCCTAATGGTAATAACAATTTCAAAATAAAAGTAAAGATCAAGAGCTCTACCAGCAAACTATAAAATTGAAAATAAATGAAAACAAGACAATTTGCAAAATGTCATACATCAACGTCCACTTAAATGAAACAAAAAAGTAAAGTTGAAGAAGTTTGAAAAAGAACATATGGAATTAAAATGGAGATATTTGATAGTTGGTTAGTTTCTTTCAGCATTAATCCCTAGTTATAATATTATCAACAATTACCCGCAATTACCTTTTTCCACTTAAACACCCATATCATTATCTTAACATTTATTCATTACTAATCACCATGAACTTTCAGGAATGATGCTTTCATAACAGTATCTTTCAGTATGAATATATGCAAGATCATTTTTCAGAAGTGACTTATTTTAAAACATCAAATTATGTCAAAAATATGCAAATGATTTAAATAGTACAAGATTAGCTTTAATATTTTTATAATATATATATATATATATAAAACCTAAGTATCAAAACTGTACCTATAGGATAGACCATGATGATGATCTTATTAACTCTCATGTTTTATACAAATCTAAACATGAATTCGAATTTAGTCATAAGACAAATTTCCCAATCGAATATCACGCTGCTGATTGCTGATTCCTTTACCCAATGATGAACTAAAATCTGTTGGTTTTCCCCCATATGGAGATGAAAGCTTGGGTAACAGCCATTTCCTTACCACAACACCATTTATCCGGATTTTTCCAAATGACTCGTTTCCTATGTATGAAATCCTTAGCCTTCTCAATAATGAAGAAATTGCTTGGGTAACTCTGTTCATCAACAACAACATAATAATTAATGACATACGATAACTCAGGTTAACACTTCGGTAATTAAAGGGAAGATATAAAGCAGATTTTCATGGCTATAATTGGGTAGATTTTTCATAGTATGATTCCTTGATAACAAGATTTGAAAATACAATGGTGTAATGTAAAAAAGATAAAATGTTGTTAAAATGGTGTTTAAGTATAAAGATTATATTTAATTTTTGTGCTCACCTTCCAGAGACATTCACTATTTTATCACCATCGGGAGCCTTAATTTGTGTCTTTACTATAGGTAGCAAGATGCTTATGTTAGGCAATTTCACACCTGAAATATAAATCAATATCAACCAAATCTTATAATAGATCCATCTTTCTATCTATATAATGATAATAAAAATAAAATAATAATAATAATAATAAAAGAAGGATGGCAATACCAGCAGCTAGTCGATGCTTAAGACCTTTCAAGACTGTCAAGAAGTAAACCTGATAAAACCAGAAATAATTGAGTATTAGGTAAGAAAATAGGGATTTTCCCATTTGAAGTTGTTAAGAGCATGAAATTATAAATGGTGTTTCTATTAATTTTTATTTATTATAGCATCCTACTTTCATTCCTTCCTACTACAACATCCTAATTTAAAAAATCTATCCAATTATAGAAATGTTATCTAAATACAAACCAGTTTTCATTGCTATAATCAAGTAGATTTTCCAAAGTATCCTAATAAGTAAAAACAAGTAAGAGTACAGTGTTATACTTGGGTAGTTTTTCAAAGTACAAATAAAAATTATATTGCTATTTATATATATATATATATTTTATCCGGTAGTTTGATTAATAACTTTACCTCAGCAGTATATACTGGTAAATTTGTGACATCCACGACTATGGGGCTTTCTTTTAAAGACACACCGGGAACAATTCCAAGTGAAGCAGCTTCCTGAAATGATAAAAGAATTGTAAGAGAAATTAAAAAAAAAAACCAAAGAAGTAAAAGTAGAATGCTATAATTGCAAACCTCGAGCAAAGAAAAGGCACGGGGATCGTATTCACCGAAGCCATCGATGAGAGAGCAGAGATTTGAGCCTTTTGATGTGTCAGCAATTACTCCAAGATTCTCAATCAGCCTGGTTTTTAAGGATGAATCTTGAGGGAGTCTTAAGCATCCCAAGACTTGTGATAATACTTCTATGGTTGGAACACTACCAGATTTAACTGTTTCTCTATATACCATCAACACCAATGTTGTCCTGCAAATCATCCGAAAGCAATTAAATATTGGGAAGATTTGTCAAAGTACAATGGTATAGTTTGGTAGATTTATTTTAATAAGAAAAATATTGAAAGTAGAATATCATAATAGAAAGAAATGACTAGGAATATTGTAGTGGTTTGGAAGAGGTTTACCATTCACTGTCTATCTGCAACCGTCCTGAGTCAAGAGACAAAATCGGCTCACCAACCATACAAGCTTTCTCAAATCTCCGGTAAAACAATGCTTCAAGATAACACATTAAGGAGAGTCGGTTAAAATATAAAAAAAAAATGGTTTATTTGGATGGTAAAAGAAAGTTATATAGTAATAAAGGCAAGGCATAGCAACGTACTTTCATTTATTTGTTTATTATAGCATCATACTTTCATCTCTTTCTAGTTTCTATCACATCATTGTAATTTGAAATATCTATGTAGCTATAGCATTGTACTTTCAACTTTTTTCTTATTAAGACATTGTAATTTGAAAATTTTACCTGTGAAAATTGCTTTGTATTTGGATGATATTGCTATAACTAGGTTGATTTTTCAATGTATAATGCTATGATATGAAGAAATGAAAGTAGGATGCTATAATGAACAAATAAATGAAAGTACATTGCTATATCACCCATTGCTGAAATATTGAGCTTACCAATTAAACACTTGCACATTACAAGATTTGGGGAAATGCCATCCTTTTTTGCTTGAGAAAGGAGCATAAGACCAACTTGTAAATCGTCCTTTCTGTGTAATTCTCACATAATAACAATATTTAGGTCAACTTAATCATGAAAATGTAAAGAAAATCAAAAAGTATTCTTAAAGTCTTTGAAATTATTAATTACCTTTCACTTGCCACCAACAAAATGGAGTATGTGATGGAGTTTGGGCGTAAGCCTAACTTTTTCATTTCTGAAAGAATTTCCATAGCCTTAGGCAGTTCATCTCCATCACCTGCACCATGAGATTTTACAAATTTACCCTTAGGATAATTTGAAGAGCATATTGCAAGAAACAACAAAATACTTATAATTCATTTGTGTTTTGTGTATCCTGCTTTCATGTCTTTCTATCACAACATTGCACATTCTTTTTTATTTATCATATTAAAGCACTGTATGCTAAAAGTTTACTCAATTATAGCAATGTATTTTGAATTTATTATACTTTACAATATCACCGAATTATATCAGTGAAAATTGCTTTGTACTTGGATGTCACTGCTATAATTGGGTATACATTTCAAAGTACAATACTGTAATAGGAAGAAATGAACATTGGGTGATATAATAAAAAAATCAGTGAAAGTACGTTACTTTATTGAACTTAACCATAATTTGAATTAAAAAACTAGTATAACATGAATATCCATGTGGGAACTTACACAAGGCAGTAATTAAGGCATTCATCATCGATACTGCGGGTTTCATTCTCAAGTTTATGACATATTCATATAATTCCAGTGCCTTCTTCCAGTTTTTTGCCTGAGAACATATGAATTGGAAATTGTTTCAATACAAAAAAACAAGGATTATTTATCAACAAGAATAAACTAAGAAAACTGCTTCATTTAGTTTGAAATTCTGATAAGATAAGGGCAAACAGAAGATAGAATTGATACCATTAAGCTTTTTTTTTTCAATATTTTTCTTATGAAGACATTATAGAAGTGAAATAGGAAGAAATGAAAGTAGGTTGCTATATTTTAAACAAATTATTATAGAATTGGTACGGTTAACATACATTGCTACATGCGCCCATTAATGAACTATACGATATGATGCCCACATCTATTCCCTCATTCCTGGCTTTTTGTAGAATTTCAAATGAAGCATCTAACTTCCCAGCATGCCCTGCTACATCTATCAATGCACTGAAAAACATCTGAAAGAAAAAAAACCACTTGTCATTTAAAAAAAAAAAAAAAAAACATAACTGATTGTTTTTCCAGACGGAACGGAATGGTCCCTTCCTGAAGGAATCCTAATTCCCATTCCTTAGTCATGGTTGGAATGGATTGAAAATTTTAACATTTATAACAACACAATTTTTTGTTAAATATACACACATACCTCATCAGGGACTATTCCTTTATTTGTCATATCTTCAAAAACAGAACAGGCAAACTCCCAATCACCATTACCACTGCAACTGTTAACAGCAATGGTGTAAACTTCAGCAGTTCCCTTGATGTTGAACTGTTTAATCATACCATATATCTCTCTTGCCCTTTCAACCTAAACAAATCCAATCTCCCATGTCAACATGAACAAATCACTAACTGAAAATAAGCAAATAAACTTTAAATTTTCATTTAATTATTCTAACCTGACCAGCATTGACACATGCTTTCATCAAGGCACCAATTGTGACATGATCTGGCTCTATTGGATGTGTTTCAGAGTTCATTTCTGATAATACATCAAATGCACGGTCTACTGCTCCTGATTCACCACATGCACTGATAAGCGCATTGAATACAACTCGGTCTGGTTTCACATTCTACTGCATGCATGTAGGAATCAACTCTATAAGTACAGTGATATAATTAGGTTGACTTTTCAAAGCAGAATGATTCTTTGCATACCTTTGACCTCATAATACCATAGGCCCCAAATGCCTTGGCAACTTGTCCAGCTTTAGCACAACCATCAATAAGCGCACCGTATGTGTGGACGTTTGGCTCTATTCCAAAGTTGACCATTTCATGGAAAACCTGTAAAATTACAACATAATATGTGATTAAAAGTTTTCATTTAATTGTTTCTTATAGCATCCTAGTTCCATTTCTGCCTATTACAACACTTTGCTTTGAAAAAACTACCCAATTATAGCAATATCATTGAAACGCAAAGCGCTTTTTCACTTCTATAATTAGTTGGGTTTTTCAATATACAATGCCTTTATAGGAAAAAGATTTTAAAAGTACAATGGTGTAACAGAATGAGATGGAAATAGGATGCTAAAATAAACAAATAAATGAAAGCACATTGCTTTCACTTGCATTAGCTCTAAAGAATTAGATATAGAAAAGAAAAGAAAACATACCTTAAACATTGTATCGACCTTTCTACTCTTGGCACAAGTTGAAATTAGAGTAGTGTAGAGTTTACAGTCAGCTTTTAGTCCAGCTTTTTGGACGAGTTTCAAAACCTCAAAAGCTCCTGAAATACAAGATTTCATGAAAATGGTAAGATAATAACATTTGGATTTATGTATAATGGAAATTTTGCGAAATTTTAACAAAGAAATTACCGTCTAAATCTTGAGAGTGTGCACAAATAGACATAAGTGTATTAAATGTGCTCAAAGTCGGATTTGGAATGAGATTGATAAAACGGAAAGCTTCCTTCACAGCTTTCTGAAGTCTACACACGCGTAGAAACCCCATATGATAAACCTAAAACCATCATGTTTTGTAGCATTAATAACAAAAGACAAATTCATACATAAGAACAAGCATCTATCCAAAATTAATTGGGTGGGATAAGAATAACAAAAGGGTAAAATGCTAGAAATAGCAACGTACTTTTATTTATTTATTATTATAGCATTCTACTTTTGTTTCAAAGTACAATGCCTTAATAATAAAAAGTTGAAATTACAAGGTTGTAATAGAAATAAGGGTATGAAAGTAGGATGCAATAATGCAAAATAAATGTAAGTACGTTAGGATTTCTTGCATTTGACACAAAAAAATGATGTCACATGCAATCAAAAGGTTACAAAGAGGCAGCCTTACATTATTCATGTCTAACAATCCTTTTCTTTCCAGATATTCAAGCTTTTCTAAGCAGTCAGTTAACCTACAACAGAAATATGAATTTTTACATGAACCATAACTCCAAATAAACTTCTTGATTGAGACAATAGTGGGACTTTACCTAATGAAACTAGTGCAATTATAGTACAACTTATAAACACAAGAGTGTTTACCTGCCCTCTTTGAGAAACCGATTGTAAGCACGTAACTGCTGTGAGGAATAATCTTGGCTGATTCCTTGCTTCTTAACTTTTGATTCCGGGAACAAAATTTTCAGGTCATCCTTACTCAGCATAGATTTTTCTTCTTTTTTCCAGAAGTTTCTCCTTCCATTAAGAGAACCGTTTTCAGGTTTTCCAGAAGTTTCTCCTTCCATAAAGTTATTTCTCATGTCAAGGCCAGAAACAAAAACATATAACAGCCTAAAATGTTAACCATTAATAAAATAACCTGCAGCATGAAGAAACTCCTTGGCAGAAAATCTTTCAGGTTGAAATATGGAACTACTTGCTGATGAAGAAAAGTATTTTTCCCCAAAAGAGGAAAGTCCAGGCATTGCTTTTGTACTACTAAGATTCTCCATGGAATTCATTGTATGATTTGCCTCATAGAATGAGTGTAACCCATTGTGGGTGAACTTCATATCTGGAAAATTAGACCTATTTTTAGTGAGCCCATAGTTTTTCTCTCCATTTACCTTACCTTCTGCCACCATACTATTTGAAGGAACAGCAGCAGCAATCAACTCACTTTCTACCATTAGCTCAGGCTCACTTTCACTTTTCTCATCAAAACAGACACCATTCCTTTCTGTGGGAGGAATACAGAGTACATCACCTGATTCTATAATGAGTGACTCTTGAGATGATAATTCCATCACATTATGAGGTTCCTTAAAAGATGATTCTAACATGATCACATCTTTTTTAAAAGATGATTGAACATCGGATGATGCTGAAGATTCTATACTGCTAGAAGCAATGGTATCGCAACCAGAAGAGACCAATGCACTTACTGTTTGAGGAACTGCTACATTGAACTGCGTCTCTGCTGGTTCATCAGGAAAAATATGGCTAATTTCTTTAACCTCCCTCACTATACCCTTGATTCCCTCACCATAGTTCTCACCTTGCAGAACACCATTTGATGACTTTTGATCATTAAAGGTTTGATGTACTATACTTGAGCTTTGATGGGAATCTGTACGATTAAGTGGCTTGGATATCTGCAGAAAAGGGATTAACATTAGAAGCTGGCCGCAGTAAACAGATTTTGTATGTGTTTAAGGAAATTGGATGAAATGCTGAAAAGCAATACAAAAACACACTACAATATGCAGAACACAAGAAGGAAATCAAACAATATGGTACAATCCTTTGAATTCCTTCTGATAACCAACCAGCAATGAGATGAATTGCGATTCAATCATATATATCTGACATAATAATTTGAACTTATCCAATGTTACACTAGCACTGCAAATGGAAAGGAGAGGGATCATAATTGACCAATTAACCGTACTTAATTTAGTTCAATTACCTTATTGGATCCATCATCATGCTTTCTATTGGAGAAATTGAAATAGTACACGGTGATTGCTGAAACAGCGACAAAGGAGACAACAACAACAACCGTTTGCAGATCCAAAGCCGCGGATGTTCTGAAGACAAACCTCCTCCTTGTTCTAATCGATGGAGAATGAAAATGAACCCCTAAGCCTAACCCTAGCCCTAGGCTGCAGCATTTTCTCCGGCGAGAAGGGCGACGAAATTCAGGGCCAAAGAATTCCGGCCGTAAGGAGATGGTCGGAGAAATGCAAGAAGTTAAGGAGGAGGATAGTGGATGTTGATTGGGTTTTACAAAGAAGACGGAGCTCACATCCATCTGCGGAGGATTTGGATATGAGAGTGTTTGTGTTTGTGTTTTGGATAGAGAAGAGAGTGAGTGACCAAGATATCAACGTTGGTTAATCCGGTGGCGTTGCTGACGTGTCACTGATTGGTGGTTGCTACTGTGGGAGCCGCGCGTAATCAATCAGTTATTATCTACACTGCCCCACCCATTCTTTCCTCTTTATATTCTTATCTTGTTCAATGGAATCGACCTTCTTTGAAAGAAAAATAACTTTTTTATTTCGTTAATAATAATAATAATATTATTATTACTTAGTGTTAACGAATACTTTTATTTATTTATTATGCGCAATGTCAGCTGGTTTAAAAAAGTAAAGTTATAAAAAAGATAGATAAATTTTATTAAAAAAAGTTGGGACCAAATTTAAAAAAAAAAAAGTTGGGTCAACATTGTAAAAAAGGAGAGTTTGATGGATACTGATACGGATTAGTAATGGGTAAAATCCTAACTTCCAAATTTCTAAATTGATCACTGTTATTTTCTTGTTGTTGCAAAATGAAATACAAAAGAAGTGCTCTATAACCATACAAACAAATAAACATATTTTGTAAGGTTATAAAGAAAATCAGACTTTTATACCAGGAGTATGTCATGTGTAATGTATGTTAGATTGACACAAATTCATATCGTTGATGTAGACAAAAATAATACGCTTTTTATGACATACTCAGATCTATACCGAATATAACATAAGTTTATAAAGGAAAATGGATTTTTAGGCCGGAAAAATATGACATTTCTAATATACGTCGAATAAAAAAATTCATATATTTATGCATATATAAAAATAAATCGGTCTCAATCGCATATTTAGATTTATACGAAATATCAAAAAATAAGATAAAATATCTAAATAAGATGACTAAATTAATTGGAGAGAAAAATAATTAAAATTATGAAAGTTAGGCAATCTAATATATATATATATATATATATATATATATATATATATATATATATATATATATATATATATATATATATATATATATATATATATATATATATATATATATATATAAGTGATGGGGTCTATGATCAGTGGCGGATTTAGTATAGTGCCTGGGATGGCCCAGGCACCTACTAAATTTCAGACACGTAGTGTAATTTTTATTTATTTATTTTTCTAATATGGTGCAAACCTGCAAAAAAAATTATCTTATTATATAACTTCGTAAATTATTATTTTTTTCGGTGCCACGGCTATTGATGAATCATGCGTCCGCCCCTGTCTATGATTAAAAAAAATTCAATAATTTCATCTATTGGCAAAAATGAAATTACATAAGTCTAAAGTCTTGACAATCCATGGGATTAAAGTTTGGCCCAAAAATAGATCGATACGATCCAAAGAAAAATTTCATTTTTAGAAGCAAGTGGCAACGGATGAATGATACATTATTCATCGTTGCAAAATTGTTACTAATAAAATCTGTACTATATAGATATAAAATTAGACTTCCAAATATCTACTTTATTGGTTACATGAATAAGTTTCCTCAAAGTCTATAATTTGGGTAAAGGAATCGAGTCGGATTGCTCATCACAAAGTATGTACTTTATTGTCAATACAGACATTTTATCATCTTAACGAGCTTGCTGCTAAGAGAAAACCAACTAAGTGACTTGGTTGTTTTCTTGATAATAAACAGGTTTACTGTAAATATTTTACTTCAAATTTTCTGAATGGACCAGGGAATCAATATTTCTTGGTTTGATTTGGAAACTCTATTATTTTCAAGTTCGGCAAGCAGGGCCGTTCCAAGCTGATTCGAGGCCCGAGGAAAAGTAAAAAATAAGGCCCTTCAAAATATTATTTTTAGTGAAAGAGGACGGTCCTTCAAAATATTATTTGTTTAGACATAAATGTTTTCTAGGTAACATTGTAAAATGTAGTATAAAGAGTTAAATGAATGAAAACACCTGTTACGATAGTCGAGTCTTGAATCTTGATATTGACCTTTCTTTAGCGTCCTTTTAAGGCTAAAATCTGAAAAAACAAAGCGACAATTGCAAATATGTAATTGAATTAAAATGAAACAAATTCACAAGATGTAATTGAACTAAAAGGGACCATACACGTTAACTGTTGATTTAAGCTTAATTGAACATGTAAATATGTAATTGAACTAAAATGCAACAAAATTTACAAAATGTAATTAACAAATCACAAGGTTAACGGTTAACACAATTAGAATCCACATGAACAAGGGTAACAGTCTAACTAGAAAGGATAAATTACATTCATATCATCAAAATTGAAGCTATTGAACATCAAAACAATGAATTTTCTAAAAGAATTCACATGAACATAGAGCTGATGAACATCAAAATAAGAAAGGGCTAAGGCATTAAATTACAGATTACCATATATGCCTAACTCTATCTTCTTGTTCCTAATTCCCGAAAGGCTAAAACCAAGAAGACAATAATTTTTTGAATTGAAGCTCCCTCAGTTGATTGATTACTAAAGGTCTGTGAATTCACAGTTGAAAAAATTTCGATATCCAATCAATACATATCAATTTTGAGATTTATGGCGTGCGCCTGTAGGCTGTGGGGAGAATAGCGATGAGAAACCGAGAGGTGGTGGATTCAGAAAATCAGAGGCGAGGAGATTAGGAGAATCGTGATTCACAGACGCCATCAGTAGCAGCGATGATTTTGATTGTATCGACAACGTTTCACCGAAACAGAAGCGAGTATATTCAATCGTGAATTCGTGATTGCCAACTTTGCGCCTTGGCTGTTTTTCCAATCGTGGGTCGTAAATCGTAATTGCCTCCATTCCAATAATCCAGTCTTGACCTCTGGTAGAGTGTGACACTTGCGGCCCATGATCCTTTTAGTTATTTGGGCTTTTCTTGAACTGAATTAGATTATTTGAATAATGGACCAATCCAATATAATATATCTATAAAATTTGGGGCCCTAGCTGATTGGAGGCCCGGGGCGGTTGCCCAGCCCGCCATGCCTCAGGGCCGGCCCTGTCGGCAAGAAGGACAACACCCCAACAGATTCAGGTATGCATGATTCAAATTGTTAATTAGCCTCCAACTCAACCCTCTCAGAGGATTCGCTCAGGACTACTCAACTCGAGTTTGTTTTTTTATTTTTATTTATTTATTTATTTTTAATGAAAATTTATGTTGATAAGCAATGTTATAAATGTAATTATTTTGTCATTTCAGTTTTGTAGGTTTGATCATACCTTAATGTAATTATTTGGATTGTAACCACCTCACTATTTTACAAACTAAGTTTGATTTTCTGCAATCTAAACTCTAAAATGATTTTAAGCAAAAACCCAATGGATTTTAAAACGGTGTTTAAATACAATTTAACCGCATTAAGGTGTTTTGGGACCAAATCCTCGTGTATGATAACTTATAAACTTTAATAAGAACGGGAGGGTTTAAAAATGATGTTTTTATAATTACCCTTAGCGAGGGGTGTTACATTTGAAGACATCCATGATGTATATTAGTGAATATTCGAAAATTCAAATTGATCGGTATCACTAAGTTCATTTAAAAAAATATGTTGAGTTTCTGTTAGCCTCCATATATATATATATATATATATATATATATATATATATATATATATATGGTTGGGTTCAATAGAGAACTAATTTAAAACAAGGAACCAAGGAACCAATCGTGTGGTCGGAATGCAAAAGATCTACGGCCATAAAAAATGATGTACATTACTAGTTAGACGCCAATGTAGATGATTATAGCAAAAAACCCACTTCTTTTTTGTGTTTTTTAATTTTTAAGCTTATTCTTTTTTAAAAAAAAAACTAAAAATACCAAAATTCATAATTTTCCATTCTCTTTAAATAGACATCCATATTGATATACAATTTTTTTTGTTTTTTTTTATACTTCAAGTTCGTCCAGATTCACCACGCGAATCTGAACTGAACTGTATTGTTTTAGATATATATTCCTTCACATATAAATGATAATTCTATTCGATTTATTCAATAATTTTTGACCAATCACGTGTGAATTTTTAGGAAATCATTTTGATTTTCAGTTAATTCAATTGTATATGATATCAAATCGTTGAAATAGTAAAAATATAAGTGATTTTTTTTTGAATTCACATCTAAATCTAAGAATGTTTTTAAATTTACATGAGTTGTTATTGAATTATTTACAATTATTGAAAAAAATTGAATTCAATGACTATTTACATGTGAATTATATTTCATACAAATTTACTACAGTTTATATTTACATTGTGAATTTTAACTGTTTTTTGTTTTATACATGTTAATTCACATATAAATGGTAATTGTACCTGGCTTTTTCAACAATTTTTTATCATCCATATGTGAATTTTAAGCAAATCAACACTTTTTCAACAATTTTTAATCTAAATGGTAATTGTACCTGACTTTAGCTATGGATTTTATCTCCATAATGTCGTAACAAGGGGTAATAGGAACGACAATAAATTTGACTATTAAATATCGATCGAATGTTTTATGGAGACAAGAACTCAAACATAATTAAGGGATGTGTTGCTAGACGATTAGCACTTTCTGTACAACCAGATATTTTATTACTTGCATATATGAAAGTATCATGGAAAGAGTGTGCAAGATATAAAAAAAATTTATATAGTAGTGATTATATGTGTGAGTATAGGATCACACACTAAAAGTCATAATAGATTAGGAATAAATAACAAATGTTTATTTTCTAAATCTTTTATTATTTATCAAAAAATTAAATAAAATGGATTTATTTGAATAATTAAGTGTTGGGGTACAAAAGCCCTCATGGAGTGATACATGACAAGCTTGGTTGGCCCATAGTAAAACCTTGTCATTGGGCTTTGACCTAATTTGTAGCCTACCTATATATAATATAGTTTTACTCATTTTTAGGTTAGAGCTCACAATGTGAGGTGTAGGTGCTTTATGCAATAACCTTGTACACTCTCACATGTTTGATTATATTTGAATATTAATCATTCGCCACTTTGGATATTTGTTTCGATCTTCACGTTATTATTATTCCGCACACGTCAAATCCGACTTAACAATTGGTATCAGAGCCGTACCTTGAAGATCTTGCGATTATTTCAAGGGAACGATCTCGATTTGACAACTTTTGAAGATTGTTTCAATGTTTCAAGGATTGTTGGTGAGTCTCTCATGAATTTTTGGATTCATTTATCTTTTTGAGTTATTGTTCATCTTGTTCTTGGTGTTCATCAGTGTTCATGTTAATGTTCATCATCAAGATTTTATTGTTGAAAGAGTTGGCTCATTCTTTCTTTTACAATTTATCTTGATTGTTGGATATTCATGTTTACATTAGATTTCTTCATCCATTGTTCATCATGTTCATCCATTGTCTAGATCTAGAAATTTATTCATTCTTGTCTTAATCTTATCTCGATCTATATTCATTGTTTGCTTTCCAATATTCATTCCAAATCTGTTTCGTTATTCAGATCTGTGTTTACTATTCATATCCATTTATTGAGCCCAAATTTGTTTCTAGATCCAAATTCACAAATGTAAACACAAACTCGTGAACTGTTCATATTTGCCGTATTTTTGAGTTATATCCTTGTCCTACTCATACAGATCCAGCTTCACAGTTTTATTCTTTTCCATTCTTAATCGATTGTTCATAATGGAAAGTAGACTCTCACGGTTCCTCTTGAACGTTAATTCAACCTTGCGTTACTTGAATGATGAATGAGTAAATGAATCAGAATCTACAATCAACAAAACCAGTCTGCAATAGAATCATAAAATCATCGTTTGATAAATCATCGTTCGACTCTCGGGCTTGCCCCGATCCGTCTATAATCATCGTTTGACTCTCGGGCTTGCCCCGATCTATCAGTAATCATAGTTTGACTCTCGGGCTTGCCCCGATCCATTAGTAATCATCGTTTGACTCTCGAGATTTCCCCGATCCGTCAGTAATCATCATAAGGCACATACAACACATTTCTACACACATTAATTAAGCTACCTATGCATGTAACTTCACCCATAGTATGGTGAGAAGACTCACCTGATCCACAAAGCCATACAGCACTCCTCACGCACGTCTTTAAATCCAACAACGCAGACTTCCTAACAAGGATAAACTCCACTTAGAACTTCCTAAATCCCAAACAGGATAATCCTCTAAGACCAGCATCCCAAACCCTCAAGTTTGACCAAATGTCAAACCGGTCAAAGGTTAAATCCCAAACATGATAATCCTCTAAGACGTCGCTAACTATGAACAGACTCAAAAATCCATTAAGCTATTAATCCATTCAGCCAAAGTCTCAAATCTTCCATGGATCTTCTAAACAGTCCCTAGGTCCATAAAAATCCTAACTTTACCATCCAAACATAACCTTGCAAGCTCATGAACAAGATCCAAGTCTAAAATAGCCGTAAACTCAACAAAACCACCAAAGAGAGTTTGACATACTCTCTAAACCCACTTAATGGTTATAAAACATGCCTAAAGGCATAAAATTCCAAACTTTATCATTTCCAATCATGGACAACACTAAAAAAAGACCCTTACTTCATTTCAATCCATAAAATCCCACACAAAACACAAGAATAACCTTAAAAACATAAAAAGGTGGGAACTTTAATCACAATGGTCCAGAAACAAGAGCTTTATCTGATTTTCGCTTGAACAAAACCTCCTAGCAACACCATGCATCCTCTAGCATCATAATCTCTTCAATAAAATCTTCCAAAGTGACCAAATGAGCCAAAAATCATCCAAGGGAGCTAGAGAGAGTGTGAACGTTCTTGGGGACTGAAAGAAGATGTTTGGTGGCTGCCCTAGGGTTTCCAACCCTTAAATATGACCCATAGCTCAAAAACTAGGGTTTTGGCCTAAAATCAGCAATTAGCGTCGCTAACTGCACATCGTGCAAACCCTAATGGACCACATTAGCGACGCTAATGGACCACATTAGCGACGCTAATGTACTACTTTCCCAAAATCTCTAAAACTTAATTCTCACAACTAGAGCTTGGACAATACGGTTTAAGGGTCTTACACCCGAACCACCGCCTGAAGTCATAAACATTTGGGAGCTCATGGCAGGTCTTGATACCACCGCCAAAAGCTTCCGCCTTTAGCCACAACCCTCTAAATGATACTATGTCGTGGATAAAGAAAACACAACCCAAAAAAACTCTAATCTCTCAAGAAAAATCGAATCTAGATTATCAAAACCTACTCTTTGTGGTAGAGTTAGATTCTTGTCATGTTTCAGTTGCAATGGGAGCTATAAGATGATGGAGGTACAACCAACAGCTGGAGGCATTTCAGGAGGTGGAAGAGACAATGAGCACCGACTATAGGAATGTATCCTGACAGCTAATATCTCACTCTTCTTTATACCCACCAGCCATAAAATCTCACTATTGGCCATAAAATTTGTTACTAGAAAGCCATACAACGTCACACCCTGTATGAGACTGAACCACAATCGAAGATGATGAGTTTGCAATATTACCAACTCTGATTGATTTGGGTGTACGTGTGTGGGAGAGCTTCGATGAATCTATAATCATGAGTGTATTTGTATGGGTGAGCTCTGATGAGCCTCAAACCACCCCCAACTGATTTAGGTTTCGTTTAGGTCAACTTTATTTTGTTTAATCATACAGGATCTAAATAGAATACAATCTAATTAAGATGATGAATCTTCAATTGTAGTAGACCATTACCAGAACATGTGTTTTTTTATTTTATATTGGGCGGTCGATTTCAACAGTTTGTAGTTCTAATGACTAGGAAACAATGTATAAAGATGAAAAGACTGATGGGGAAGATAACAATGAATAAAACTTGTGTTCTTGTTGTGGTTTGAAGTTCCATAGGAAACGTAATGAAAATGGCAATTATTTTCATAATCTTCAAAGTAATTGGGTGCTCGATTTTAAGGATCAGTAGGTCCTATGGAATTATGGTTTTTTTAGGCTTGATTTTGTTTATATCAACAACCCACAAACTTTTCGCTTTTTTATTCTTTAGGTTTAGGGCATTAAATTTTGAGTTTACATTAGAAACTTATGGTTTGATTTTGAGTTTTTTTTTTTTTAATTTTTAGATTTACAACTTGATTTTGGGTTTAGAAAATCGGAAAAAACAGTCACCGAAAAAAAGTTTACAGGTAGGGTGGTTAAAATTCTAGGTGTTTTAATTCAATTTAAATTAAAATATAGAAAATAAAAATTAATAAGAAATCTAATGAGGTGTAAAATAGTAGTTTCTAATCAAATTTGTAACAAAATGAACCACAAAGGCCCAATGCGTAGCGGTGTTGATAGTTGTCGTTATTGCGTGACTTTTTGTAAACCATATTGAGCAATCGTGAAATTTTGTCATTTAGGAAAAGGAAAAACAACTTATTGGTTTTTGGGAAATGTCACAAAAAAACCCTAATATCATCAGGAGTATCCATTATATGGTCACATGTGATGGGTTGCCACCTCACTATCACATATTCAATGGTACACCAATCACTCCATGTCACATTTTTTAATTAAAAAAAGTTAAAAATTAAATAAAATCCTAATTTTCCTATTGGCTAAAGTTTAAGAAAAAAATAAAAAAAAATTATGGTTTTTTGGTATTGGGAGTGGTTGACCGTAATGGTGATCACATCTCATGACATTTAAGCTCATGATACCCCATCACACTACACCCGGGGTGGTGTTCACGGTAGTGATGGGGGCCAACTAAGCATCACGGAAGGCCCCGTGACCGGTACTCCCAATGGCCTAATAGCCTTGCTTTCTCCCCGAGCAAACCTGACCATGAAATTTAGAGCCTCCCTATAAGGTTTTGAGCATCAATTGTCATGCAATGAATGTGCAAGTGGTTATAGCTTTGATGGTTGAAGATCTAGTAGTTTTCTTGATTTGCGCTCGTGGATACATCATAATAACAACTTGTTTTGATTGTTATCCCCTACATCAAAGGTCCTATGCTTCAAGGTATCATTTTTAAACCTTTTATGGTTGTTTCTAAGCTGGTAATATTATGTCTAATTAAATTTATGGCTTTGAGGTTAAAGTTTTTGAATTCATTATTTTCTGCTACAAAATCTGTTTTCTACAATTATTTTAGATTACATCAAATCCGAAAATGAGACATTCATTATTTTCTGCTACAAAATCTGTTTTCTACAATTATTTTAGATTACATCAAATCCGAAAATGAGACTTGCATACCCAACTTCAGCAGCAGAAGATGAACTAGGAGGAGATGGCAACATGTATTGGATGACATCAAAGGGAATTGGTAGAGCAAAAACAAAAAGAACTTGAAGAATCTGAAGATCGGCTCCTTGAAACTGTGAATGAACTTATCAAGAAATTCATGCATCCCAGTACTAGCTGACATACGGCCTGCCTTAGTAGTTATAAACATTTGTATTTGATTTTTTAGATTTATTTTCCTATATATTTGTTTTGGTTGATACTGTACCTGATATCTCATTGTGGTTAAAAAACATCTTGATATTTTGTATTTTATAATTAAAAAGGTGAAATTGTGACGAATTAGCGACAAATTTATACTAATATCCTTCGCTAATCGAACACTAAAATATCCGTTAATGAGCTGCTAAACTTATCCATGACTAAAAAGTCGTTGCTAATCTGTCTAAAATATCCGTTGTTAATGAGCTGCTAAACTTACGCATCGATAAAAAGTCATTGCTAATCCGTCGATAAGTTTTCGGTCACTGTACCATTGTTAGAAATTCAATTGTCGGTCTATTGCAAATTTATTGTTTTTTGGTTATTTAAACTTTGATTACAAAGTTGTTGGTGTAGAGTATGCTGTATCAGATTTAGAGGCAATTTATTGTCCGTCACTATAGCATGTTTAACGGTGGATATGGCCATGTCTCAAACCCCTGTTTCTTTCTTGTAGTATTTTCTCATAACAATTCTAACAATAAAAATTTACAAATTACATTTTTACATCGTCAACATAACATCAGACAAGCACGACTAAAAAACTTTGATCACTAGAATATTACTAGGTAGGAATTTCTTTAGCATTCCAAACCTTATTATAATTTATTTTCAAGCATACAATTGAGTCAAACCAAGGCTCTCAGAACATTGAAGAAATCATGTCTGTAACCATTTGCGTGGATGAAATGATTTGTCGGAATAATCTTCGTGTAGATATAAAACGCCATGCAAGCGACGGCTGGCCCTACCCAGAACACCCAATGACCATCCCATAAATGACCTCCTCTAATGATGGCTGGTCCCAAACACCTTGCTGGGTTCATCCCTGCACCGGCATAACCCTTCTTTCCTGTCAAACTTGTTGAGATGAACACAAGAAGGCCTAGAACAACTCCGATGATGGAAAACACTTTGACAAGTCCCAAAGACTTAGCTTGACGATGATCATACGCTAACCAAATAGAAGCAAAAAGGAAGATGAATGTACATATTATCTCAAGCCAAAGGGCTTGGGTTGTCTCAATGCCCATAACAACTGTCCCTTTTGGGCCTGGTGCAACGATGGTGAGAGTGCAGCCTCCGAGTGAATAAGTTTGTGTAATAGTTTTGGAGACAACAGCTTCAAGTGCCAGCGCTCCTAGAAGAGCACCAATACATTGTGCAAGTATGTAGATAAAGGCCCGCGAGAGGGAAATGATTCCAACAAGGGCGGCTGAGAAAGATATGACCGGATTCATGTGTCCCCCTGAAATGGGGCAAACGGCTAGGAGGAGGATGGTGATGGTGATGGCAATGAGGATGGACATTAAGAGGTTTGGCGTTTTGGATTCTGACTGAAACGATGAGATGACGATGGTGTCTATCATGAACACCAGAACAGCTGAGCCAAGTAATTCTCCTACGGAGGCCCGCCAGACCTAATCATGTAACACACGTATATTATTTTTGTAAAAGACATTTGCAAAATGAATTTATAGTGAAAAATATATACTGACATTCAAGGAATAAAGATCCTCCAAACCCAGCCTCTCTCCCAAGGTAATTACAGAATCTTCTTTATTTCCATGATCAGCTTTCCTGCAAAAACAATAAAATAAGAACCAGGGCTTCCTTAAAATTCGGAAAGAAAAAAAAACTGGACTTGCTTATGTGCGGGCGACGAAAATGGTTGGACTCTATTCCCACAAAGGCTTTCTTCATCATCCAACACATGACCACCATTTGTTGCCATTGCTTTGGCTGCATGTACCAACTCAACCGGTATATATATATATATATATATATATATATATATATATATATATATATATATATATATATATATATATATATATATATATATATATATATATATATATATATATATATATATATATATATATATATCTTTTGAGAACCAACTTCACCCCGAGAACCCGAAAACTCCCAAATCGATATTTTTGTCAAAAAACGACCCCATAGACCTCTTAGACGCTCAAAATAGGCTCGGGGCGCTGAAAAAAATTTCCGAAAAAATGACTTATTTTATTTTTTGAAAAAATTGTACATGTGCAAAAAAAAATATTGTACAATTACAAATTTTTGTATACGTGCACTTTTTTCAAGTTTTTTATGGGTGTTTTTCTAACACATATTAAGGCGTTTTGTAAAAAAAAATTGAAAAAAAGTATACGTATAAAAAAGTTTTTACATGTACAAATTTTTTTTTGCACATGTACAAATTTTTCAAAAATAAAAAATAAAAAAGTCGTTTTTCGGAATTTTTTTTTTTCCGAATAGGCTTATATTTGAGCGCTTTAGAAGCCCCAAGTTTTGGTTTTACAAAAATGTTGACCGTTTGGGAGTTCTCAGGATAAGTTGGTTCTCATTTGTTGCCATTGCTTTGGCTGCATGAAGTTGGTTCTCAAAATATAAATAATAAAATGGATCATAGTACTATAAAATGGATCATACATACATACATACATACATACATACTATGATCCATTTTATTATTTATATTTTTTTAAATTTTTTTAAGGTGTCATCATGAGTCCTCACTTTAACAAGAGTACTCACCCTATCTTATATATATATATATATATATATATATATATATATATATATATATATATATATATATATATATATATAAATATATATATATATATATATATATATATATATATATATATATATATAAGATCTTGTGAGAAACCATATTTTCCTGAGTATCAAATCTGGACCATTAGAATGAAAATTCAAAAGGCTAAGATAAAAGGTGACATGTTTTTAATTATTAACAAGTCTAATGGTATATATGTATAAAAAACTGACAAGGGTATTATAGGCATTAAAAATGACACGTAATTAAATCCTAAAAATCAGCTTAATTAGATTTAATAACACACACACACACACACACACACACTCTCTCTCTCTCTCTCTCTCTCCCATATTTCTCTCATCGACATTCGTCATCTCTCGTCTCTCTATCATTCTCTCTTTTCGGATACCTCGTTTTCTCGCAACCCTACCGAAATCACTCATATAATCTGATCAGGCTTCTCCTCTGTTTACCCTTGCAACGCCGTCTCACCAATCGGCACCGCCATCTCTGTGATTGGCAACCCTACTGAGATCACAATCAGACCACCATCGTATGCCGTCTTCGTAATTGGCAACATCGTCTCATCTTCTTCGCAACCTTACTACAATTGGCAACGCCATCTCTGCGATTGGCAACGTCGGTGACCAGTGAAGAATTGGATTAGATATTTTCTGTGGTATTGGTTCAATTAAATAGCTCCAAACATATTGTGTCTTATTTTAAAGTACGTATTTGTGTTACAACGAAAATGTTGAAAGGCTTGAATTTTGCTGAAACCTTTTGATATTGTTGTTTTTCAATCGATGTTTTACTGTATTTTTATTGCAAAGTAAACAAGGAGAAGTGTTTTTATTTTCTTACAACTTACTTTAGTGCTGTAGTTTTTATTTCATACTTCCTTGTGTAGTTTACTTGAAATGTACGCATATCTGTTCTTTATGCTTTTTTGTGGTTTGACAATGTATCCATCAAGAAAAAAAAGCAACACTCCTTTATTTGTATTTTTAAGTATTTTAAAAGTCAGCTTTTCTTTGTTGCATTTGAATGTTGACTTTTTTTTTTCCAAGTGCGTAAAACACGTGTTATGAGTGGATTGTGGGTTAAGTGAGTATACATGGTGTGTGGATAAGAATAATACGTTAAACGACAGACGTAGCAATGTGCTTTCTTTTATTTGTTTGTCATAACATCTTACTTTCATTTGTTTTTGTATATGCATTTATGTAATTTGTGAATGTGTATACGTGCATATGTGCATATTGCTTTTGTCGTTGATATTCCATATACGTGTATATGTGCATAGACTTATGTGTGTTTGTATATATATATATATATATATATATATATATATATATATATATATATATATATATATATACTAGTTTAAATCCCGTGTAACACACGGATGAGGATTAATTAAAGTATTATAATAAAAAAATGTTTATTGCAATCATCATTTGAATTTGGAAGTCCTTGAAGCGAAATTGCTCTGAATTTGAGTCTAAAAAGAAGAAAAGAAGTAATCACATACCTATTGGACTAATTGTTGCACCTTTTCCAGATGAAACCCACAAAACTGGATATTAAAAAAATATTTTATTATAATTTTATAAGTTTTAATGTGATTGTTATATTTATCTTTTATGTTTATCATTGAAAATATTAATTAACAACTATTTTAATGTGTCAAACCAAAAGAAAAAGATATATAGTTTAATGTAGATAACAAATTCATCTAAAAGACTTATCTCATTTTATTAGACTTATCTCATTTTATTTTTATCTATAAAAAATAAAATTTAAATACGCATAAAATTATTAAAATTAATGTTTCCTAAAAAGAAAATAATTGGATGAATTTTTGAGAAACTAATTTCCATGCAATGTATAGATGTTCCGTTTTGACTATCAAAGGATAATTTCCTCTTGATATTACGTTTTAATGGGTGAAAGTGTAAAATTCGAAACGTTTGAGTATATATATATATATATATATATATATATATATATATATATATATGATGAAGAAAGGACGTACCAACAACAATAATTTCATGTCAATGATAAATGGCAATAAGCAAATACTATTTATTTGTCGTAGTTTAATACAATTTTTAGGTCTTCTGTATACCAATCTCTAGCTTTAACCAATTTTGATACTTTTATCTATTGACACAATCACTTTTAAATACGTATTATTTTTTTTAACGTGATCATAAAAGATTTGGTTTGGAAGAATTAGAAGAAGATAACTCTTTTAAAAAATATGATTTAAGCCAAATAATGAAGAAAATGACATGTGGCATTCTAGTTTCTAAGACATGCCACTTGGCAATTAAAAGGCCTTGTTTATTAGTATATATATATATATATATATATATATATATATATATATATATATATATATATATATATATATATATATATATATATATATATATATATATATATATATATATATATATATATATATATATATACTAGGTGCGTACCCGCGCAATGCAGCGGACGACGAATATGTTCTTGTCGATTAATTTCGTTGAGGTTAGGTAAATAGTTTATACGTAAGTTGATGGTACTCATGTAATGTGACAACAACAGATGGTTAGGATAATTGCAACATATGTATTAGGAGTGTTCAAAGTATTCTTTCAATACAATGCCACGATAGCGAATAGTTTCATTTTGGTGAATAGTATCAATTTGACGATTAGTATTCTTTAAAAAATGTGTCATGTTACAAAGATTACCCAATGCTGCAATCGGTGAATGCTGGGGCGGTGGATAATTTTTTTTCAACGAATAATTACTTTCGACGATTAGTCTCTTATTGTCGACGATGAATAGTTTTTTGTAGAAAATAACGTTTGTAAAAACATGTCATAATACAAAAAAAAAAACATCAAACACATCGGTAGATATAATTTTCATTTTTTCTTTTTGAGTTGAGAATAAGACTTAATTATTGTTTTTGGTTAAAATAATAGTTCATTGCCGTTTTGGGGTAAAAATAAAATGATCCTAATGATTTGCTTAATAATAACACATTAATGTTATCGTTAAGTTAAAAATAAAAATTGTGTTACTGTTTTAGGTTAAAAGTTAAAATATATTGCAATATAGAATAAAATTAAAAATTATACCTGTACAATGTGACTGCGGCTAATAATTTATTTCGGTTAATAGTTTCCGTGTGGTGATTTTATTTTTTCTTCAATAAACTACTTTTGGTTAAAATGAAATACGTCTTAATTTTTATTTAAAATTAAAATTACGTTATTTTGATTAATAGTTTGTGGACGAAAATTTGGAAGAGCAGAAGGGTATTATGTATAAAGTCAATTTTCCATCTAATAAAATTTATTATCTTTTTGCTTATAATAACGTTTTTTGATAGTTGCACCAAATAGCTTTTAATTGTAACTATTGAAAAAAGATAAAATCCAGCGTATTAGAGTTTAGATTTTGGGTTTATGATTTTTTTTTTAAATAGTGTTTTAAGCAACAATATGTTCATTCGATATTGATAAAAAAATAATAAGCATTTTTGTATTAAAATAAGATATATTATTTCATAGATTTTGCTATCTACTTTTGAGTATGGGAAGTGATCCGTACACAACACTTTTTAGCCATACACAATAAGTTAATGTATTTTATGTATGATGTACAACACTTTTTATTTTATTATTTTGTTTTGGTTTATCCGCAAGCATTTAACTGAAATAAATAAATATTCTGTGAAAGCATACATTTTATTTTATGATATGAAAGAATTATAAACAAAACCATATTTTAAATTTAACAATAATGTAAAATTGTATATCGTCTAAATCTAAAAACAGTAACTAAATCCATAACGTTTGTTAAAAAACCAAATCGAGTAAATGGAACGCATCAATTGTTTCGGGATTACTTTAGCAATTAAATATAACTATTGCACTTTAATATCTTAGTGTCTATTCATTTTCCCATAGAAACTTTTATAACTTTTGCACGTGATCCTCAGTAATTTTTTCTTTTCTTTTTTGTCTTTGCATCATTTTACATTTTATGTATATAATAAATTATTCAAATTATCATAAAGCAGAACAACTAAGAAAATCTAGTTACCACTCTTGAAAAATCCCACAAAACCATGGGCGTTTCCCCACCCAAATAACTTAAAAGATTCTTGAACCAAGCAAAAAGAGTACAGTGAAGTAATGATACTTTGTTTTTTTTTTTCACTTTTTGTGAAAATACAAAAGATAGATGAATATATTTGTTTTTCCTTGCACTACTCTCTCCCTTCTTCTCCAGCTCGCCTCTGTCTTCTCCGGCTAGACTCTGCCTCGCCTCTGGCCTCCACCACACGGCTACAGACCACTGTTAACACCACTGTTAACACCTCAGGTATCAGAGCTAGAAGCTCTTTTGTGACCATTCTTTCGATTCAGACTTCTATGAGAATTCAAGATCGAGTTAGTTCATCAGATCTTGTCTGGTTCGTTGTTGTGTTCATCAGATATGTTGTTCTTGACCTTCGATTTCGACTTTCTGGCTCTTCTTGTTCTCGAGTTCTTGGCGTCTCTACCTGAGCTGCACTTTTTTGGCTCGAGTTCTTAAGGTGTCTACTGGATCTGCTTGTGCTCATCAGATCTGTGCGAGTTTTTCATAAAGGCGGTATATATTTTTTCCTTTTATTTTGCTTGTGAAACTCTAGATCCGAGTGGAGACTTGTTTTTGTGTTCCTTTTCTTTTCCTTACTCAATCTATGAAGCTCAGTTTTTCTGATTTGAGATCTGTTGTTATTAGTTACTTGTATTTAGATCTTGTCGTCTTTTGGTCCTACTCGATCGATGAAACTCTATCTGAGTTGAGATTTGTTGTTTGTTTCGAGTTGTGATTATTGTTTTTACGATTGGATCTGTGAGGCTCTTTTGAGTTTCGATCTCTATTGGTTGTTCTATGATACTGTATTTTTGGTTGTGATTGAGACTGATGTCTTGACATATGCACCAAATCTGAGTTGAGAATCTTTATATTTTTCTTTACATATATTCAGTTCTGGTCCTTGTTTCCTTAGATCTGCTTTCAAACCTGCAAAATACAAATGTGGGATTCTAAAATTATATGTACTGCCATTTTATTTTTTTCTAAAACCATTGATTTCATAATTTTTTCAGACATTTGAACAACAACAATAAAACAAAATATCTTTAAAAATAAACAACAGCAACCTGCAAAAAAGACTGAGTTTCGATCTCTATGGGTTGTTCTATGATACTGTATTTTTGGTTGTGATTGAGACTGATATCTTGACATATGCACCAAATCTGAGTTGAGAATCTTTATATTTTTCTTTACATATATTCAGATCTGGTCCTTGTTTCCTTAAATCTGCTTTCAAACCTGCAAAATACAAATGAGGGATTCTAAAATTATACGTACTGCCACTTTATTCTTTTCTAAAACCATTGATTTCATAATTTTTTTCAGACCTTTGAACAACAACAATAAAACAAAATATCTCTAAAAATAAACAACAGCAACCTGCAAAAAAGACTATAATTTTAATGTTTGTGTTTGTATGCAAAAATGAAATTGACGTTGATTCATATACATTTGACAACAGCAGCAGCAACAAAAATTAGCATCTCTAAAAAACAATTACCTGCAAAATGACAATTACTATTATTATAATATTTGTGTTTGTGTGCAGAACTTCATATGAAAAGCATACAAAGTAATGAAGTATTACATTTGTGTTGTGCAGAAATATAAACAAAAGTTATTTGAGAGAAATATAGAAATAACAGATGGAGTGTAAATTGTGTAGAAGGCTTCTTAGTTTTTATAATGTAATTTGTGGGGGGAATTAGTTTTTTGAATTTGTTGTATTTTGATTGGTCTAAATCACTTGATATGGATAACTAATAGTGAAGGGTTTGGATTGTTTCTGATTTAATCAAGGGCTCCTATCTCTTCCTGATGTAATATAGGAGATTCATGCATCAATGGGTTGTAAAATTTTAAGACTTTAAGACTTTTGGTGCTTTAAAAGGTTGTAATTTATATATGGTTTATAGTATAGTATAGATATATATATATATATATATATATATATATATATATATATATATGCTTAAATGTATTCACACATATGCATATGTTATAGATATACACATGTATTTCTATAAATATTCAAACATATTTTCTATTTGTTCATTTATACATGTGTATGCATATATACATATGTATATGTGTATATGTGCATATACATATGTGTACATATGCATATGTGCATAAATCTGTACACACATAAATGTTGTAAATAAATGCATTGCTGAAAAGGTATACATGTGCACTTCTGCGTATATATATATATATATATATATATATATATATATATATATATATATATATATATATATATATATATATATATATATATATATATATATATATATATATATATATATATATATATATATGCATGAACGTACGTATACATATGCATAGATGCATATATGACTATATGTCAATTTGTTTGTATCCATGTTTATGCATATGTTCATTCAAATGTGAATACATGTGCTAAACGTACGTGCACATGTGTATAAACATATGTATCCATGTTTATTAATGTTCTAGCAATTTTTTAAGAATTATCGAGTAAACTTGAAAAAGTAAAAAGTGCTAAAGTGAAGAAAAATTACAATCGAAAACCAAACAATAAAAATCTTATGAAATTTTGTTATATTTTGTTATATGTTATGTATGTATCATTGAAAACAGTTATATAATATTATTTTTTTTATAAATTGTTTTGTTCATTAATTACATTCAAATCATAGAAATAGATATGTATATATGAATTCTTAAATGATGCATATATGCACCTCCGAGTATGCATATATGCACCTGCAAAGACATTAAATAATACGTTTTTTTTTTTAATTTCGAAATTTTGTTTTTTTTTAATTCCAAAAATTGATTTAAGAAAAATACAAAATTCAACTATGTTAGGCTTATTCTTAGGAGTTGATATTATTGTTGCAAAAAAAATCATAATTAAATGAGAGTTGTAAAATGACGATCATGCTCTTATATGATCTAACCGATTAGAAAAAGTTCTTATATATATATATATATATATATATATATATATATATATATATATATATATATATATATATATATATATATATATATATATATATATATATATATATATATATATATATATATAAAATATTCGCCAAGCCATAGTGTAATATCCTAGAATGAGGAGTGTATGAGACATAAAAATTAGACTATATAAAAATACAATACATTCTAAATCTGAATGGATGTTCATACATTGTTGATACTTTTTGTAGGATTTTGTATTAAGACATATACGTAAAATAATACACTCTAAAATACATAAATAAAATGGTTAAAAAACATATGTGTACCTACTTTGTAAGTGGCATCCATTTAATTAGCATAGAAACCTTCCCTCTATCATATTGGCGCGTCACAATTAACTGATAAGCTAGTTTATTTTTGAACTGTTTTTAGGTTGTCATGTTTGTCACGCTAAAAAATAGCTTATAAACTAGTTTTTTGAAAAAAAAAAACTACTTAGACTAGTGTTTAACGAGGTTATTGAGCTTTTTAAAATTTTTCCAAATACACTCTTAATAATTCTAAAAAGAACTCATTTTTCTACATACAATTTTATGACATTTTAATTTGTCAACTAGTTTTTATTAAACGTCATTTTTTATCAGTCAACTTATCAGCTATAACTAGCAGCTAGCTTTTCAGCTAGTCTGTCTAATAACCAAAGTTATAATATGTTTGGAGTCGGCTTTAGCCTTTGATATAACGGTGCATAATCCATATATACTACCAAATCCACACGTTTGACTTTAACTTTAGAAAAATAAAAATGTTAAATATATATTTCAATAAAAAGAATGGGCAGCTAATTTCTTAAGTTTGAGGCTATAATTGAAGATCGTAATTTTAGTGTTAAGCCAAAGGACGCAGCATAGTAACAAGTCAAATGTATTGCAACTTTGGTACCAAGTCATAAATTGATATGTCGGGAAGAAAGTCGCGGTGCCGAGAACCAACTTCTGTTATAACGAGGTGGATTGCAGCTAAGGTGGCTATAAAAGTTGCGATGTCGGATCGTAAGATTTTCGAAGATGAGGAAGACATCATATTTTCTAAAGATAGGAGCCGTGATGTCAAGTAGCATAATTTGCGATGTCGAGCTAGAAGATTTTGCGGTGTCGGGGAAAGAATTACTTGCGATGTCGAATGAAACGCTAGTCACGTAACCACAAACTCTCATGCGTTATGGTTAGGGTTTACGTTGATTCGATGCATCTAATTAAAGGCTATTACATGGGTTTTTCAAGTGTACTGTACTCGTACAAAAACTACTCCATTGTCGTTTTTCAAGCTCTGAATAAGAATGCTCCCACTTGCATGTGGACGTAGGTCGTATTAATCGAATCATGTTAAATATTATGTCTTTGTGTATGTGGTTTTATTGTCGTTATTTGTGACAAGTGTTATCAGAGCCTACATTTGGCTTATTAAAGAAGAAGATGGCGTCACACAAATTCGATTTAGAGAAGTTCAATGGTTCTAATGACTTCACTATGTTGAAAGTGGATATGATGGCTCTTATTGTTCAACGTGGTTGTGCGACAGTCCTGGAAGGAAAAAGGAAACTACCGAAAGACATGCTTGAGGCTATCTTGATACATTCAATCGTATCATCCTACATTTACAATGTGTTTATGTTAAGATTAAAGATGAAGACCAAACCCTTATTTTACTATGTTCGCTGCCAAATTTTTATTAGAATTCCGTTGATACAATTTTGTATGGTAGAAAAACAGTTAGTGTGAATGATGTGAAGGATTCATTGTTGTACAAGGAACTAAAACGAATAGTTTCAGTTGGCGAAGAAAAATCTAGTTCATGTTTGTTAGCTGGCAAGGGAAGAACAACTAAGAGAGAATGTGGAAACAGGGGAAAGTCACATTCAAAATCGAAATCCTTAAATGTTATAATTCCAAACAGAATGGGCACTATATAACGGATTCCCACAATGAATGAAAGGGAGATCTCAAGGGAGAATCGAGCAACAATGGCAGTGATATTGTTGTTCATGTCAATTCTGATTGAGAGGACGAAGGCAAATTTCTTACAGTATATATGACTAGCTCTGCAGATGTCAGAATCATGGACATGGGTGCATCCCATCATATGACCTAATTTCTTCATATCTTTTTAGAAAGTGGAATGCCATAGTAAAGTTGGATGATCGTGGGATGGGTTGTATCAAGAGTAATGGTATGGTGAAATTCAAGATGCACGATGGTATGATTAGAAAACTTGATTGCTGGTATGTTTCAGACCTTCAAAAGAACCTGATCTGTCTTGGTACTTTGGCCAAGCATGGACTAAAATAATCTGGTGAAGACGGCTCAGTTAAAGTCTTTAAAGGTGCACTTATAAATATGAAAGGAAATATGCAAAATGGAATTTATTTTCTAGAAGAAAGTTCGATTAAAGGAACAGTGGTTGTAAATAGGGGTTGTGGGTGAGAAAAGCATGCCAATCTTAAGTAAACAGGGTTTGTTTGGTGGTGATCTAACTGGAAAGATAAATTTAGAGTGAAACTTGTGTCGAAGGAAAGCAACAGAGGGTAAAGTTCAAGTCTGGTCAAGACACAAGTAAGGAGGTCCTCAAATATGTTCAGTTAGATTTATGGGGTCTTGCTCTAGTAAAATCACAGGGCGGGTGCTTATACTTTGTGCCTTTCATAAATGGCTACTTGAGGAAGGTCTATTTGTATTTATTAAAGACAAAAGATAAAGTGTTTATAAGGTTCGAGGAGTGGAAGATGATGGTTGAAAAATGAACAGGGAAATAAGTCAAGACACTCAGAATGGATAATGCGTTAGAGTTGTACAAAGCACCATTTTACGACTATTGTAAAACAGAAGGTATAGTGATACGATGCGTTGTACGACACACACCAAAACAAAAATGAGTGGTAGAAAGGATAAATCAAACACTGATACTACATGCAACACACATGCAATTATTTGCTTATTTATCAAAGCAATTCTGGGCAGAAGCATTTAGGATTGCTTGTTATCTAGTATATATATCTCTATCATCTGCAACTAACTTAAAGACTCCTCAAGAGGTATGGTCGGTAAACCATTTGATTATTTTGGTTTACATATATTTGTTTGTCCTGCTTATGCTCATGTTAATGACGATTTACTTGAGTTGACAGCTATGAAGTACATATTTCTAGGATATGTAACTCGAGTGGAAGATTATTAATTGTCGTCTACTAGAAAAAGAAAGACTCCAAAATCTATAATTAGTAAATATGCGACCTTTGATGAATTTGTAATGTATAATTAGAAAGGATAAATCATAATACTTGAATGGAAACAAGATTTTAGTGTTATCGAGAAAGTGGAGTTTGTGACACAGACCCCAGACATAATTGTGATAAAGGAAAACAATAACCTAACATTAGACAACCTAGACAAGAAGAATCACATGAAGAACCTAAAGATCAAGAGTCTAGAGAGGTTGATGCTGAGAGAGAAGAGAATGAAGAAGACACTATAGTGAAAAGAAAGGAGAAAAGGAACATTAAAAGGCCGACTAGATATGTCGAATGTATCAATATGTGTGACATTGGCTCTATAATGTATGCACTTGCAATTGAAGAAGACATTGACATAGACGAGCCTCAGTCATGCAAAGAGGTTGTAGCGAGTAAAGAAGCAACAAAATGGTTCATGACAGTGAATAAAGAAATGCAATCTCTTAAAAAGAATGAAACTTAGGATCTTGTTCCATTATTGAATGGAGCAAAACCAGTGGGGGTGAAAATGGCTCTTTAAAAGGAATGAAGGATTTCCTAGAGTTGAACCATCAATGTTCAAAGCACAGTTAGTGGTAAAAAGGTTCTCATAGAAAGAAGGAATCGACTATCATGATATGTTCTAACCTGTTATGAAGTATAAGACGATATCGGTTCTTTTAGCGATGATGAGTGAGTTTAATCTAGAGCTTGAACAACTACATGCCAAAAATGGATTTCTTCATGACTGTCTAGATGAGAAGATTTATATGACCTTTCTTAAAGGGTTTTTTCCAAGAAAGATAATGTATGTTTGTTAAAGAAATCTTTGTATGCTTAAAGCAGTCTCCAAGAGTTTTGATTCATTCATGACTTCGTATGACTACATTCAAATCTAGGTTGATATTTATGTTTAGTCAAAGGAATTGTCTGTTGGTTCCTATTTATACTTGTTGCTATATGCGAATGATATTCTTATTGTGGCCAAGGATATGGCTGGAATTAAAAACTTGCAGTCATTATTGGAAAGTGAGTTTGAAATGAAGTATTAAGGTGTAACAAAATAGATATTGGGGATGGAGATTTAAAGGAATAGGAGCGGGGCTATTATATATTTCTCAACAGAGTTACATCAAAGAAAGTCCTACAATCATTCCATATTGATTAGTCCAAACATGTTGGTACTCCTTTTGGCAGCACATTTTAAACTTGATTGAAGTATTATACCGACTACTGATAAGGAAAGGGATTACATTAGCATGATCCATACTAGAGCGTTGTTGGAAGTCTCATATATGATATGGTTTGTACTAGACCTGATCTAGCTCATACAGTTAGTGTAGTAAGCAGGTTAACGAGTAATCTAGGTAAAGCTCACCAGGAAATAGTTAAGTGGATTATACGATAATTAATGGGAAAGTTGATGTTTATCTTGTTTATAGTGCTGACACACAAAATAATGATGTGTTCCGTTATGCAAGCTTAGACCATGGTGGTAATCTAGTGAAGAGAAGATCACTTACGTAATACATTTTCATTTTATTTGGATGTGCTATAAGTTGGAAGTCAACACCAGAACCCACTATTGCCTTGCCTATAACTGAAGTAGGGTACATTTCAACGACATAAAGAATAAAAGAATGTATATGGTTATACAGTCGAATATAGAGGCGGAGAAGCCATTTTTATGTAATAGTTAAGTGCTTTATATCTTGCTAAGAAACTGGTTGATCATGAGAATACAAAACATATTGATGTATGGCTAAATTTCATCAAGGGTGTTTTAGAGGAAGAAATGTTCTTTATACAAAATATTGATACCAAGGAGAATCCAGTTGATATGTTAACAAATTCGTTTCCTACAGAGAAGTTCTAGCAATACTTGGACTTGGTTGATGTTCACGAGAAGTAAGCCCCTACGGGGCAAGATAGCAGGGGAAGGAAGTTCTTGGTTTCTAGAGTTTGAAGTATACTCAAGTCAAGGTGGAGATTGTTAAATGACTTGACAACTGAAGACCTGATCGAGGACTGCAGTTTCAATATTAAGCCAAAGGACTGCAATTTTGGCGACAAGTCAAATGAACTAGCTTATACAGTTAGTGTAGTAAGCAGGTTAACGAGTAATCTAGGTAAAGCTCACCAGGAAACAGTTAAGTGGATTATACGATAATTAATGGGAAAGTTGATGTTTATCTTGTTTATAGTGTTGACACACAAAATAATGATGTGTTCGGTTATGCAGGCTTAGACCATGGTGGTAATCTAGTGAAGAGAATATCACTTACGTACTACATTTTCATTTTATTTGGATGTGCTATAAGTTGGAAGTCAACACCTGAACCCACTATTGCCTTGCCTATAACTGAAGTAGGGTACATTTCAACGACATAAAGAATAAAAGAATGTATATGGTTATACCGTCGAATATAGAGGCAGAGAAGCCATTTTTATGTAATAGTTAAGTGCTTTATATCTTGCTAAGAAACTGGTTGATCATGAGAAGACAAAACATATTGATGTATGGCTAAATTTCATCAAGGGTGTTTTAGAGGAAGAAATGTTCTCTATACAAAATATTGATACCAAGGAGAATCCGGTTGATATGTTAACAATTTCGTTTCCTACAGAGAAGTTCTAGCAATACTTGGACTTGGTTGATGTTCACGAGAAGTAAGCCCCTACAGGGCAAGATAGCAGGGGAAGGAAGTTCTTGGTTTCTAGAGTTTGAAGTATACTCAAGTCAAGGTGGAGATTGTTAATTGACTTGACAATTGAAGACCTGATCGAGGACTGCAGTTTCAGTGTTAAGCCAAAGGACTGCAATTTTGGCGACAAGTCAAATGAACTGCAACTTTGGTGTCGGGTCATAAGCTGCGGTGTCGAGAAGAAAGTTGTAGTTCCGAGAACCAACATGTATTGTATCAAGATGGGCCGCAACTAAGGTTGTTAGGAAATGTGTGGTGTCGGGTCGCAAGATCTACGGTGTCAAGGCAGCAAAATTTGCGGTGTTGACCATAAGATTTTGTTGTGTCAAGGCAAGTCTGACATGCGGTGTCGAAGGAAACCCTAGTCACATGACACCAGACTCTTGTGGGCATGGTCTGATTATGTTTACGATTTATGTTAATCCGATGCCTATAAATAAATAGGTTTTTCAAGTGTATTGCACTTGCACTCTAATTGTTCTATTGACGTTTTTCAGACTTTGAATAAGAATAATCCTTTCTGCAAGTGGAAGCTGACTAAATTACGATAAATATTGAGTCTTTGTATGCATAAGTTTATTCTTGTTGATTCCCGACATAATTGAAATACATCTAGTCTTTGTTAAAGTGAGAAAAGAAATTGATCACTGAAAGGTCACAAATACCAATTATATCATGATGCGAAAAAAGTATTAATTATACCAAAAAAAGATTATATATGTGAATATGTAATTATATATATATATATATATATATATATATATATATATATATATATATATATATATATATATATATATATATATATATATATATATATATATATTAATAAAGATCATCTTTTTACAATTTCAGATGCTCTTTTCGTATGAAGAATTTTTGAAGTACTTCCAGTACCAAGATTTTGACTTCTCACCAAGGGGTCGTGTAAATTGTGGAAATAGGTACACATACAAATATGAACTTTACTCTTAAAGCTAGGGATATTTTGGTAATTTTACATTTATCCCAATAATCAAAGTAGCCAAATAATTGTGTTCTTTTTTGCAGCAGTTATGAAAACGATATGGTGCAGTGCTTGATGTCTACAAAGCCTTTGACTATCTATTTGCTCAATAGATCGCATTCAAGAACCTGTAATTAATTAATCATTAAATCTAATTTTTATCATTTTGAACCTCATTGAATTTTTTTTTCTTTTCTTCAAATTAGGTTATGCAAAAAGTAGGTGCCTAATGTGTGAACTTGAGCACCATGTAATGATGTTACAAGAAAGTGGAGAGCCATTTTTTGTAAGCAATATTCTTTTGAATATGAGAGGTGTTAATTTTCAAATTGGGGATGGAAGTCAAGAAGATGCCCATGAATTTCTAAGGTTGGTCCACATTTTTACAAGATTACTCGATCCTTTTGAAGTTCAAATTTTGTATTATATATTTATTATGCTGATTTGTTGTGTTTTTCTTTTAGGGTTTTAATCAACTCGATGCAATCTATATGTTTGGAGGGTTTGGGTGGGGAAGATGTAGTAGATCCTAAATTGCAAGAAACAACTTTTGTACAACATACTTTTGGGGGTCAACTTCGGCAAAGGTAAATTCCTTTCAATTCTTCTTTAGGTTAATCAAGGGTTAAACACAAGAAATTGCAATGTACTTTCGTTTATTTTTGTATTATAGCATCCTATTTTTATTTCTTTTGATTTTAGCATTGGACTTTCAGTTTTCTTATCAAAGCATTGTACTTTGAAAAGTCTACTCATTTATAGCATTGTACTTTCATGTGTTTTCTTTATAGGACATTACTTTGAAAAATACACCCGGTTATGGTAGTCAAAATTGCTTTGTATTTGGATTACATTGCTATAATTAGTTAGATGTATTAAAGTACAATGTTTTTTTAAAAGAAATGAAAGCAGCATGCTATAATAAACAAATCACTGAAAATACATTGCTATTTCTTGCGCTTATCCAATTTCTATCATAATCAACAATTGGCGAATAAAAATGAATACTTTTGTGAAATCGGCAAAATATCTTTCTTTTTAATAATTGAGATGAATACCAGGTCAAATGTATGAGGTGTCATCACGAATCAGATAGATATGAAAACATGATGGACCTTACCCTTGAGATATTTGGGTGGGTCGAGCCACTAGAAGGTGCACTAACTCAATTTACAAGTCCTGAAGATTTGGACGGAGAAAACATGTATAGATGTAGAAGGTTTGTTTATTTTTTATTTATTCATTCATCCGGGCCCACATTTTTTTATAAAAATATAAAAAAAACAGTCTAATAATATATTATTTCATTTTAAAGGTGTGCTACTAATGTTCGACCGCGAAAGCAATTGGCTATACACGAGGCTCTGAATATATTGACAATTGTATTGAAGAGATTTCAGGTATAAAAAGTAATATTATGGAATTTGAAACATGACATTGTAGGTTAACTATTCGTTAATCTGATTTTGGTTTGTGGATTATTGTTCAAATCACAGTCTTTATCCACTGCAGTCCGTCGTACTCCCCAATTTTCCTCTCCTGTTGAGCCTGCTATCAGTCAAAGCCCTCGCAAAAGGTACGTGCCAAAAAACATCTATTTCACAAATAAATACCAAAAAATAATTATTTTTGATAGAAGAAAATGGTGAATTGTTTTCGGATTATGATGAGAGCCTTTGTGATGATCTCTCTGAGTCTGATGATAGTTGGTCCGAAGGTAGTACACGGTTACGTTTTCGATTGTGTGTTTTTAACCAAAAACTTTGTTGACTTAAATTCCAGAAATCAACAAAGTATGTTGCTATTGTTGCATTTAATTTTTTCACCCGGTTTGAAAAATGCAGGTTTTCTCCCCCACCCGTGCATAGCACGGGTTGCACACTAGTTATTATAATTTTCAAAGTCCAAACTAGACCTTATAAATATAATCAAAAAGATCACACGTACCACTCATATTTGATTTGGTCACTTAAAAATAATGCAACCGAAACAGCTATCTATTATTTGATTTGATTTGATTGTTTCCTATAACAAATCAAATGAAACGCGATATGAAATCTCTAACATGACGGCTTAAAAGTAATGCAATTATATCACTCCAGTTATAGTTTCACCCAACCGCATGCTTCTCAACTGCCTGCTGTTACCTTTCACATGAATCGTCAAGTCCCACACCACAAGTAGCAACCATGTATACACACATAGAGTTGTTAAACAGTTATATATTATACCGTTAAGAATTAAAGGACATGTATTTATATACTTCATACGCTTTATATGACTTTTCATGGGTTTAGTTTAGATCAATACAAACAAAATATCGCGATTTGTTTTGACCAAAGTAACAATTCGTTGAAGTTCATAATTGTGCAGATTTAATGAGTTAAGAAAAAAAATTGTCAACTATGATAATTAATCAAGACTCAAGAGTCAACTTTCAAGTGGTTGCGCCATTGCCATAAATAAAATACTTAAAGCTTTGGTCCCATTTCTTATATTTAAATTTATTGTATTTGTGAACAAAAAGCTTCAAATAAATAAATAGGGGGATTCCTTGTGGAGCCAAATCAGTTAGCTAACTGTATTTTCATGCATCTTCATTAGTAGCATATGCTTAACTATAACTATAAATATACAAGTACAATTCACCCATCTCTCTCATAATTACGGTGACACCTTTAGGTTTAAATCTTTTATAACAATATTTTTATTATTATAACCAAATGAAACATTGTTAACTATTAGGGGGTGTGCAAGACAATGAAGATCACTGCCACGTCATCAACCCAAGGAAATATTTGATAGTTCTAGGCCTCATTTTTTAATTTCCACATCACTTTTTTTAATTAAAAAACATTTGTTTTTTTATTGGCTAGAAAAGTCATCTTGGCGTTCCACAAATGTCTTCAGCAACACGCCGGAGGACGCTACCAAGGAGGAAGCACCCAGGGGGCGATGTTCATCCGCGTCCCGATGCTGACTAGATGGAACGCACCTAGTGCGTTGTGGGCACACCCCACAGCCTTACAAACTATTTGGAACACAGATTTTTGAATAACACACTACTACAGAAAAGGTCAAAGGACCCGGTTAAAATACCTAATAGGACTCGGTTTTACATCCGGGTTTGTTGTAGCCGAGGCATATAAGGAAGAACATATAAAACCCGGTTTTATATCGGGTCATATTAAGATAAATAAAACTCGGTTTTCTTTTAGGATTAGGGTCTTTTTAACTAAGCAAAAAACTCATTTTAACAGCTATGCTACCTGGTTTTGTAATAAAAACAACCGGGTCCTTTACCCTTTTCTAGATTTTAATATATTACAATTCTATTACTATACCCGGTTTTGTAATAAAAACAACCCGGTCCTTTACACTTTTCCAGATTTTAATATATTACAATTGCATTACAAATCATGCAGGACTCTGTACATCCAAATGTTATTAAACTGAGAACAAAAAATTTTCAATATACCCCATCGGTCTCGCTGAGTTCTTAATGTCGATATATGGTTTTTCAAACATTTTTCTAGTTCTCATTAATATACAGTTCGAGGTTTGTTTTAATTTCAATTCACGATATCTCAATCTGAGTTTCAGAGATATGATTAGTATCTCAATCTATTCATAAGTTACGATTGTGTTGATCTCTCACCAAGGCTGGCTCAAGACTATATCTGATGCGCATTATGATGTGCGTTGGATATTCTCCAAACTCTAATTTGGTATGTTTCTAACCACTGATTTTTTTCATTAATAATCTGTAATGGAATAGCATGTGAATGATAGAAGCTAATACAAACGAAGAAATAGAAGGCTTTATTCAAATGAAGAATTTATTGTACTTATACTTTAGAAAACTCTTTTACGAGACTTAAGTCACTTAACTATGATTTTGTTGGTTACAATAAGTTTTTGTATTGGAGAAATAGATACTTTAAACATTAAATAAGGCTTATGCAGGGGAAGTTACAATGATAGAAGCTTAAAATTGAGATTGAAATTGGACATAAATCTACTGCTTTTGTTATTTATATACTATTTGATATTAGAAATAACATCTATTGCTTTTGTTTGTTTGTTCTATTATTTGTTAAGAGAATTCATCATGTGAAACAAGAACACGAATAAAGGAGAGAATGACTAGGAAGAAATCAAAAGACAGACAAAATTATTTTGACTAGCTTTACTGTAAATGGCCTTTTTTACTTTTGTAAATAGTTTAGTAATATTAGAAAAGCACAAATATGTCAAAAGAAGTACAGACTACATAACTAAAGTTAATATTGCAAAACATGCCTGAGTATGTTCCACGAACCAATAATAGCTACAGTTGGTATAGTCTTGGTTCTGGTTTACAACTAAAGCTTGGAGTACATGATTTGATTCTATCAACATCTGCAAATGAAACCAAGTTTATTATGCTTTTGATTTTTGTGCATCATTATTTTGTATTCTGCATAAAACTTAACAAATATATGAAACAATTATATTACATATAAATAAACATGGATGTTAAGATACCTTGGAGCTTATTATGCTTTAATTTTTGTAGATGAAGAATATACAAGCCGGAGATTGTAGATGTAGAACACGAGGATGGATGATAAAACGGGAATGGCTGGAGATTGTTGATGTAGAAGACGAGTATGCATTATATAATTAGGAAAGTCCACCCATAAAATTATTTTATTAGGAGAGTTTGTTGAAGATAAGTAGAATAAAGTAGAGACGAGAACATAATTAGTTTTGTTGGAGATAAGTAGAATGAAAGAGATAAGAAAACAATCAATTGAAGTGGCTGGCTGTTTAGATTATTGTTTAAAAACCCGGTTACTCACTTCAAACCGGGTCTTATCATCATATCTTTAATAAGTCTCGTTTTTATACTTAATATGACCCATTTTCTCTAAAACTGGGACTTGTAACATTGTTAAAAAACCCGGTTGCTTACTTAAAACCGGGTCATATGCCGCTGCTTCTAATAAGTCTCATTTCCTTTTTTAATATGACCCTTTTTTTAAAACGGGGTCATATATAGCGGGTTCTATATGCTTTTTTGTAGTAGTGACAGTTTCTTAAAGAAAATTCTTTTATGTGTTTAACCATCAATTAACGACCTATAGGTCGTGTTTGACGGCTGAGGTATAACATTTCGTTTTATCGGTAACTAATATGATATTGATAGCTCATGTTTCCTTTGTTTTTGTTGGGCATTTAAAATGTGTCCTATAGCTAAACATGTAACGCTAGAAAGGCGCCACACCTATTTTTATCTCTTCTTCAAAAAAGTCATGGTAAAAGATAATTTATAAAGCACCCTTTTGAAACTTTCTACCTAGTCATTTAAAATATTGGAACAAGTAAAACACATTTTAGAGCATTACAAAAGTTGTAATGAAACGATGTGATGACATGACAAAAAGTTGAAGTCATAATTTGGGGTATCTCTACATGAGGCAGTCAATTGTAGGGTGGATGATATATTAGAATGACATATCCAACCTGGCCACTTCTCACACCCTTTTCATGAACCTCCGATTTGGTATTTTTCTTTTTATCATTTCCTCAAGAACGGAGAACCACGCTTAGTTTTTAGCTTGGGGCGGGGTGTTTTTATTTTTGTCATGCATTTTTATTTTATTTTCTGAGTTTAGTGAAGTTCGGGGTGGGGTTTTTATTTTTGTATGCATTTTTCTTTTTATCTTACTTGAGTAATTAAAGCTTTGGGTGATTTTTGTCAAAGTACATATTGTCCTAGCTAGATTAAGTCCATATATTTTGACTTGCAGTTGGTGTTCACCTCTTGTATTAAAAGCGGCAATGAGTCAGTTTTTGTTTTCAATTTTGTAATAATCCACTCATCACTATCACATTGCATACACCTTTTTATCTATTATGATTGTTAGTTGTAACCTAAATTCTAAACATGATTTGACTATTTAGATGACGTAAATTCGTGAGAGCATGAGCTTATTTAGACTAGCACATCATATAAGTTGTCTTATTTCATTTCTTATGTGTTTAGTCATACATGTCTTTTATTTTCTTTGACAACAATTAGCCTTATAGCCAACCTTTAACTATATTTTTTCACTGGTCCATCACTTTGAGCCTTTAACATTTCCTTTGACTTGCCAAATTTTAGTCCAAAACCTTTTCCTACTTGATCTTAAAGATTTATGGAGCGTTTTAGTTTTAATCTTAATTTTAATTTTAAAGCTTTTTATTTTTAGTCTTAATCTAGTTTCGAAATCTAGATGGTTATAATTTATGCTATTGAGGCTCTAAATAGTTTAAAGTAATTTGTAGTAAATATTTATGAATATATGTAAAAAAAATACAGAATATATACATTCAAGTGGAAAGTTCAGCAACAGAAAATGTAATGAAAAATATTTTTGGTTATTTTGTTTAGTTTCATGTGTTGGAATCCAAAGAAATATAGGAAGTTTTTTTATGATAAATCGATCAATTTTGTCCTAGTTTGTTAATGTATTAAGTTTTTCACCATTTATTTGTTTTTATACTTTTCAAATAAATTCCCTACCTTTGCCTTAATCAAAATTTACAGCCCATCAAACCTTGAGATTGTTAACACATATATTGATACGTGACATAGAGTTAGTACACTTACAAGCTTATGATAAGGCATTTTCACATAGATTGACTCGTGAGTGTATACACAAACCCATCTTATACAAACATGAGGACTAAGGAACACCGAGGGGGATCCATCAATCTAGATCATTTATGCATTGTTTAAACCCATCTTTCACATAGATTGACTCGTGAGCGTATACACAAACCCATCTTATACAAACATGAGGAGTGAGGAACACCGAGTGGAATCCGTCAATCTAGATCATTTATGCATTGTTTAACGTGTTGGTTTATCTATATAAGTCTTAGGTATAACTATATGCATGTTTTCCTTGATTTGTGAGGTTGAATTTGAGATCAGATTTGAACAAGTGTCCCCATTATCACCTTCAACCATGAATGTAAGGATAAAAGTTGTTCTCTTACATAGTTATCAGTTATATTTCAATTTGTGGGAGACAATATCTAGTTTAAGACATTGTGGTACTTTGCCAATTAAATGTCCCTTGCTTTAGGTTTTCTTATCATTGTGCCCTTTCTAAAAATCTTTCTTTTGTTTTCGTGAAGGACAAGGAAAGATTTTAGCTTGTGGTGGTTTGATCTTTACATTTATATGCTTTAGTTTTAGTTTATTTTAGTTAGTTCATTTGTTTTTATTGCTTATTTTGTTTATTTTTATGACTATACGAGTACTTTTCTAGTTTTTATATGCTTAATTTGTAAGACCCGTTCCACCGAGACGCGGCCCGGATGGATCCACGGCGCGGCTCGGGAAGGATCTGGGTACGCGAGTGATTTTGTACGCGCGGCGCGGCTTTAAAGGATCCGCGGCGCGGTGCGCCGCTAAAGAGAAAAACCCTAATTCGATTTTAAACGCCTATATAAAGGGCCCCAGCCCTAGGGTTCGTGTTTTTGGGAAATTTCTAGAGTGGAGTCGACTGGTTTCAGCAGAGACTCTTTGGTTCCAAGGCTTTGGAGGTTTGAAGGAAGAGATACAACGTGGGGAAAGGCTTGTAGTCGATCGGGTGCATTCCTCTGTTCTCCAGAAGCAAGGTAAGAGGATCTACCTTCTGATATTTCATTTTCATCTCGTCATAGGGTGTTACCCATTGGTTTGTAGCCTTAGATGAATTGTAACACTTAGGGTTTGGACCAAGGACATGCATGGTCTTGCATGTCCATAAGGAAGTGATCTTAGGGTAGTTTCTGATCCCAGGAAGGGTGTAGAAAGGAACCCTAGCCGATTGATGTACTGTTAAACGCTAATAATATTTTGGAATGTTACGAGCCGCGACGCGGACTGGCTATGTCAGCGGCGCGGACTCGGCTGAACCCCCGTAATTATGCAATGGTAGCCGCGGCGCGTAAGGCGAGAAGCCACGCCGCGGCGAGCGACTGTTTGACCCTAAGGTTTAGTTTTGACCATGGTTTGGTGGTAAACGTTGGGTCTGACTTTTAGGCAAGTCTATAGGAGTTTGGTCAGTGCTTGACATGTTGTGTATGTGGGATATAGGTGTGTGAACGAGCTAAGTGGGGATATTAAAGTATATCTGTGCGGTTTCGAATCACGTGAGTATCCTCACCTTACTATATGATGTTGCATGTTAGGCATCTTGTGTGTTATTTACAGTTATATGATTTGCTCTATATCTGTGGTTATTTGCTGTTGGGCTCAGTACTGATGCGTGTCCCTCGTAGCTGTTGTATGGCGAGTTGGACTATTGCCTTGTCCCATAGCTGTTGTATGATGGGCTGGGCCATAACCGGGAACCCATAGCTGTTGTATAATGGGTAGAACCTTCCCGTGTCCATAGCTGTTGTATGATGGACGCCCGTAGCTGTTGTATGGCGGGTAGGGTCGGGTCGTTCTCGAGGACGGGTTGTTTAATGTGTGGGCATGTATGGTAATTTGTGGAACTCACTAAGCTTTATGCTTACCCGTTGATTTTAAAACATTTTTAGGTACTTCAGCTGATAAAAGGGTGAGCTCGGCGTGACGGCGGCGCATCGCACATTTATGAGTTGTAGTTATATTATTAAATAAGATTTATATAATTATGGGACGTATACACTCTGATAATAGTTTTGATGAACACCGCTTAAGCATGTTAATAAGATTATCTATGTTTTTACTTACATTTTTAAAGAAAATTTTTGATTGAGAATTGGGGCGTTACATAATTATTGAAATTGTGGTATTCATGAATGATATTGGGACGTGATGGGATGCTTTAGATGCAACGTTATATAGCTTGATGGAGTTTCGAGACAATAGATGGAGTTGGGATAGTAAGTGTTGGAGTTTTGGAGTTATATATAAGGGTAAATTGCATAAAGTCATTAACTTTTCCAATTTTCTCGATTTTGACATTGTATTTTTAGTTTTTGTAATTAAGTCATTATGTTTTTAGAAAATTGCAATTAAGTCATTATGTTTTCCAAAAAGTTGCGAAAATAACCATATGACAGGATGGCAACAGGTTACCAGGTCATATGGTCAAATTTGCAATTTTTCAGAAAACATAATGACTTAATCGTAAAAATAAAACATAGTGTCAACATCGAAAAATCTGGAAAAGTTAGCGAATTTTATGCAATTTACCCTATGCAATTTATATAACTTAATCACTTTACATGCCCCATACGTGTTCAACAAAATAAATTTGTTGTTTTATTGTTTTTCTATTTAAAGTAATTAAATTTATTGTCCTAAAAATGGAATTTCAAAAATAAAGAAAGGCGCCGTCTTATTCGAAATTAAAGTACTTGTTTTCAATAAAACAAAAAATGTATACTCATTTTCAATAAAAAAACTTAATTTCAATGAAACAAAAAATATTAAGAGTTTAAACTAGATTTTTTTTTTTAAGTAAAAGAAGGTTTCGTATGCATTTATCCTAAATCTTTTTGAAATTCCACTTTTAGGACAATAAATTTGATTATTTTAAATGAAAAACAAGGTAATAACAAATTTATTTTTTTGGACACGTATGAGGCATATAAAGTGATTAAGTTATATAAATTGCATAGGGTAAATTGCATAAAATTCTCTAACTTTTCTAGATTTTTCGATTTTGACACTATGTTTTATTTTTGCTATTAAGTCATTATGTTTTCTGAAAAATTGCAAATTTGACCATATGACCTAGTAACCTGTTGTCATCCTGTCATATGGTCATTTTCGCAACTTTTTGGAAAACATAATGACTTAATTGCAAATTTCTGAAAACATAATGACTTAATTGCAAAAACTAAAAATACAGTGTCAAAATCGAGAAAATTGAAAAAGTTAGTGACTTTTATGCAATTTACCCTTATATATATTGATTAAGGGAGTGATGAATAATGGGAAAATATACGGGCAATGTGGGATTGGATGTTAAGCAAATTCCGAATGGCCCAAGTGTATATTCTTGATATAGCGGGTTAGTTGAGCCAAGCACAAGATTGTATGCGATTAGAGTGTGGGGAGAAATTTAATCATGAGATTTTTCAAGCTTTTAATCAATCCAAATTAATCAAATGGCAGACTCTACGAGAGGGCACTAGAAGTTCATGGGCATTTTTTCTATTCACAACTTAGGCTGCTTTATGTGAGGCTTGTAGCCATCCTAAAGTGGACACATAACAATGTTTTATTCAGAGCAAAAAGGAGAATATGTTGGAGATAATACATCATTTTCTTTCATTTGAGTTGGATGTTTATTGGTATAATTCATTCTCATTGCTTAGTTATTTGTGGCTAAACTTTCATCTTCCAATATTGGATGAACCCCTCAAGACAAGTAGTTGATTTATGAGAAATTTATGTAGGTTTTGATGTTTGCTTTCATGGATACAATTCAGATATTACTATATAACTTAACTTATGTTTTTGAATCTTTTTTCTAAGTTTAATCATCCATCTTTTGAAAAATTTAGTTAATTTTGAAGGTATTCACATTTGAACAAACATTTGCACAAACATGAATATAAACAAATTATTAAATACATGCTTATATATATATATATATATATATATATATATATATATATATATATATATATATATATATATATATATATATATATATATATATATATATATATATATATATACATGTCTTTAAATGAAAATATGCAACTATACATCTATGCACAAAGATGAAAATAAACAAATTTTCATATATGCACATACGCACATACGTATATACACATATCCAGATACATATATACGCACATGTACACATACATTTATGTACATATGTATTTATGTAAATAGGCACATATGCACTTATATGCATGTACCACAAATAAGAAAATCCTTTGAGAAAAGTTGATATAGTCAATTCACGTTCATAGATTGTAGTCGGTGTAGTATACATATCCTTTTTAAATCATAGCAATCCTATACCAGACACATATACTACCTAGGTACCTTTTTTTTTTTTTTTTAAAGACTATAAAAAAGATAAAGCAATAAAATGATACAAGGAGCAAAATAGAATACGGAAAGAAGAATTGTGGACTTACAAGTTCTGGTTTTACGTCACTTATATCAACCACCTCATCAAGTTCTTCAAAGGCATTCCAAATGCCTTCCACTTCTTCATTCGGGTTACCAGTATAAGTAGGAGTGGAATTGGTACGGTACCGATTCTTTTTTCTCCAAACCGTGTACCGTACCAACTATAATTGGTACAAAAAAATTGCTACCAATACCGTACCAATTATACTTGGTACCAATTTGTTTGGTTACCAACAATTTTGGTTAGTACAACTTGGTAATGGTATATACCAAGAAATTAGGTATGTAATTATTTTAATATAGTAAAGACTATTTTTGAGTAACATTATCGTACATTTTTAATTTCTAAATTTAATATGGTAAAAACTACCGACTAATGTAACTAAACGGCTAATACTAATTTATTTTAAATCGTAAACACTAAACCACTTAACAATTGAAATATGATTTAGTTTATATATATATATATATATATATATATATATATATATATATATATATATATATATATATATATATATATATTGGTTGGTACGGTACTACCATGGTATTTCATATTTTATACCATTACCGTACCATGTTTACTTAATTGGTATGGTACTACCAACCAAACATGTTGGCTACCAAACATATTGGCTACCAATTTAATTGGTTCGGTTGGTAACATGTTGGTTGGTTTTCCGTGGTACATATTTGACAGCCCTAAGTATAAGTTTTGGTTTAAAAATAATTAGTGGTACATAACAGTCTTAAAAAACAAATTATGAGTGGGCAATATATTCATCATACAAAACAATCTAAAAACATACCTGGATTCACGGTGCTCTCTGAACTTAAACCAACAAACACTCTTCACATGGCACATTTATTTCTCGACATTGATTTAATATTGGCAATATTTTCTCGTTACTTCCTAACTCTTGGCTCTCGAGATTTCTTTTCAGTCTAATCGATAGTCTCCTCATATATTTTTTCTGCACAGTAGTCTTCTTTTTCACGGTGGTTAAAGTTGTGGTCATCTTTATCCGGCTTTTTGTTACAACTGGTGCAGGCGACTTCTAATCTTCTTTTGCCTCTAGTTCGCATTCATTCGATTGAGTATTGACATTCCGACAAAAGAAAGTTGCCAGAGACAGACACCGGAGACGACGATTGTAACACCCCTTTTCTCAAACCATATTTAAAATAAAAATACAGATTTCAAACATATTTTACAACTTAAACTCGAGGGGTATTACAGACTTAATACAGATAACCATAATTTAAACTTACAGTGTACAATAACGGTCCCAACTGCAACTCTCGCTCTCTTCACCTAAGTACATAGCATTTCAAAAACATAGTATACGTGAGACATAAAGTCTCGTGAGTAATATGGGTTTAGACCCAAACTTGAAATATCAAAAGTACATTGCTAAAAACTGATTGATTTCATAAATCTCAAAATAACTTTTTCTTCTTTACTTTCAAACTTTAAAAAAAAGACTTTCTTTCTTAAAAATGCTTTTCTTTCTCATTTCTCGTGACCAACTGAAACTTATGAATTAAGTTAATTAATTCATTCAACTAGCTCCCCTCGCAGAACAGAACAGATCTGCCCACTCGGTTATGCTCATTATGTCTCCCCTTTGTGACTTGGAACAAATTCAAGCACAAGGGTATGCTAAGCTAGACAACTACTTCGCGACGGGAGGTACCATCCCAGTAGTGTCTTCTGATCTCCCGATTATGTGGGTGATCCTAGTCCGGACAACTGGCTCATACTTCTTTCTTTAATTCTTACTTCATTTCATCTCAAATTGGTCAAAATGGGACACAATTTGTAAACAACTCTTACTCAAACATTTTATAACTCTTTATCAAAAATACTTTCAAAACTGCTTTTGACATCTTAGTTCCTATAAGGAACTTCTTTCAAAATACTTTGCAAATCATACTTTAAAAATCTACTTAAAACACTAAGCCCTTGTATAGAGCTTCATTCAAAACCATTTTCCAAACTTTAGTATTTATAAACATTGGAAATCATACTTTTCTGAAAATAACATTTTGCTATGTACTATAGAAATCCTCATAAAACTCACCTTGATTCTATTACGGTTTACTAAGCGTCACGTACGGCTTTTCCCTTCCCGTGCTCAATAACGTTTGAAGCACCACCTATACAAATAGTATATATAAATACTCAATATAATTAACTTTATAATGCTAAAGTCTCATATAACATATCTCTAGGTTATAATAAATGTATAACCATTAATAAACTCGTTTTACGGTTTTCTCCGAAATACGCGTATATTGCTACAGTACCCCCGAGGGGTCGTATTTCAGTTCCGACTCTTTTCCATTAATTCTTAGGCCATATTAGACTTGTGTTTCAAATTTGGAGTTCATTGGACAAGTCTAGCTCAAATTCCAAAATCAAGTTTTAACGTGAATAGTGAATTTAGCCTCTGCCGCTACAGTGACTTTTCCGCAAGGTCGGATTACGGATTTGACCATTCCCGACATGTCCTTATACCATTTTAGGGTTATGGCTAAAATTTCAGGTCAATCGGACATGTCTAGCTATGGTTTCTAGCGTTTGGAATATTTGAAGTTTCTAACATTTTTGGTCCCTGTCAGGAGGCGCACTGCGCCTGGCTAGGGGCGCACTGCGCCTGGGCGCACCCCGCCCTGGTCCTGGGCGCACTGCGCCTGGCGCCTGGGCAGTAGCCTGATCAGTCGCGATTTGTGCACTGTAGCACGCAGTTTTCACCCATTAAGCACTTATTTCAGTGCTTAATCGTATGGGGTTTGTTCTAGGACTAAAACCCTTGACTAATCACTGGTTTTAAGCTATTAAAATCGATTGAATCATCCATATACAAGAATTGAAGTTCTTGACCAAACTTGAAAATTCTCAATTATAACAACCTACTTCCATGTTTTTGAGTTAAGTTCTTAACTAATGACTTATTGGAAGCATTAGTTACTTAACCCACATGATTTATAACTGCAATTGCAGTTTCAATTCCTCACAAGAATCAATTCAAGCGTATACCCAAAAACTAGGTTAAAACTAGAGAAACCTTACCTTGGAATCACTAATTCCAACCCTTGATTCCCTTGTTCTTGGCAATTCCCTTGATCTCTTCTTCTTCCCTCTTGCTCTTTCTTGCTGTCTCCCGTGCTCTCTAGAATCCTCTGAAGATTATTTCTTACATAATAGAGGAAATAACTCTATTTTAGAGTTATATAATTCATATAAAAACATTTACAATTTTGGTCCTTTGGTTTCAATCTTCTCTTCATAATTGATCCAAAGGTCATACATTTACTAACCAAGTTCCATTAACTACTAACTTAACATTTTCTTGACATTTTTGGTCATTTTCATGTCAAATGACCAATTTGCCCTTTTTGGTCAAATTTTACTATTCACGCGGCAAAACTTCAAATTTCTCATAAACTTTTATTTCTCATTATATTAATACATATTATTACACATAATAGTCGTACAACGTGACAAAAGACGGTTTTACCCTTTTTGACTTTTTCGCGGGTTCTTACAGTCACCCCTCCCTAAGCGGATTCCGTCCTCGGAATCTTTTCGTAATCCGTGAAATTCGGGTATCTTCGCTTCATTTCTTCTAACGTCTCCCAAGTCAAGTTTGACCCTAAGGGATGCTTCCACTTGACTAGTACAAGGTCAATCTCTCTATTCCTTAGCTTTTTGGTCTGCATCTCTAGAATCGCTTCAGGTTCTTCAATCATTTTACTGGGAGTCTCCACTCTCAAATCCGTATACGGTATTACTAACTATTCTTTACCAAAGTATTTCTTCAAGTAGCATACATGAAAGGTATCATGTATTCCACTAAGTTCGGGTGGTAACTCCAGCTTGAATGCCTGTAATCCAACTCTCTTCAAAATTCTAAAAGGTCCAATGTACCTTGGACTTAGTTTTCCTCTCTTGCCAAATCTGACCACTCCTTTCCATGGCGACACTTTTATCATCACCAAATCTCCTTCTTGCAAGTCATATGGTCTCTTCTTTAAATTCGAGTAACTTCTTTGCCGATCTTGTGCTGCTTTCATGTTGGCTTGAATTACTCCGATCTTCTCATTAGTCACTCTAACAATCTCTGGTCCCGTAAGCTTCGTCTCACCCGCCTCTGACCAACATAAAGGAGTTCTACACTTTCTACCATACAATGCCTCAAAAGGTGGCATTTTAATGCTAGAATGGTAGCTATTGTTGTATGCAAACTCCACTAATGGCAAGTGTTCATCCCAACTTCCTCCAAAATCCATTACGCACGACCGTAGCATGTCTTCCAATGTCTGGATTGTTCGTTCACTTTGACCATCTGTTTGTGGATGGTACGCTGTACTTAACTGAATCCTTGTCTCCATTTTATCTTGTAAGGCTCTCCAGAAGTTAGAGGTAAATCTGGGGTCTCTGTATGACACGATAGACAACGGTGCACCATATCTTCTAAATACTTCATCTATATACAACTGGGCTAACTGCTCCAATGGAGTAGTTTCTTTTATGGCTAGAAATAGTGCACTCTTGGTCAACCGGTCTACTATGACCCATATACTATCATGCCCTCTTCTTGTTCTCGGTAACCCGACAATCAAGTCCATGGTTACATCTTCCCACTTTCCGGCTGGAATGTGCAATGACTGAGCATCCCCATGCGGGACCTGATGTTCCGCCTTAACTTGTGCACAAATGACACACTTAGAGATGTACTTGGCAATTCTTTTCTTCATTCCAGGCCACCAATACTGTCTTTTCAGATCTTGATAAGCCTTGGTACTCCCTGTATGTATGGAATACTTTGACTTATGCGACTCTTCTAGAATTAGCTTTCTCAATCCTCCTGTCTTTGGTACCCATATGCGGTTTCTGAAGGTCTTCAAGCCTTGACTATTAGTTTCAAACTGAGTGTCTTTTCCTAACTTTTCATCCTTTAAATCTCCACTTTCTTCAACTTTTTGTTGGGCTGTTTTAATCTGTTCTATAATGCTGGACACCAGTTCTATTCGCATTGATCTTGCCTTGATTCTTTTCTCAGGAACTTTTCTACTCAGTGCATCCGCTACTACATTTGCTTTACCCGGATGGTACACAATTTCGCAATCATAATCACTGACCAGTTCTAGCCATCTACTCTGTCTCATGTTCAACTCTTTTTGAGTGAACACATACTGTAAACTCTTGTGATCGGTGAATAGCTTGCACTTTGTACCATACAAGTAATGTCTCCAAATCTTCAAGGCAAACACGATCGCTGCAAGCTCTAAATCATGAGTTGTGTACTTTTTCTCTGGATCTTTAAATTGTCTGGAAGCGTATGCTATAACCTTCCCTCTTTGCATCAACACACAACCAAGCCCCCGATGCGAGGCATCGCTGTACACTTCAAAGTCTTCTGTCCCATCTGGCAATGTAAGGACAGGCGCGTTACACAACTTCTCTTTTAAAGTAGCGAAAGCTCTTTCTTGTTCTTCCTGCCATCTAAATTTCTCTTCCTTCCGGGTTAGTCGTGTAAGTGGCACCGCTATACGGGAGAAATCTTGAATAAATCTCCTATAATACCCGGCCAGACCAAGAAAACTTCTAACTTCCGTTGGCGTCTTGGGTGGCTCCCATTTCATTACTGCTTCAACTTTTGCTGGATCAACTTTTATACCTTGGATAGAAACAATGTGTCCAAGGAACTGTACTTCTCTCATCCAAAACTCGCACTTGGAGAACTTTGCATAAAGCTGCTCTCGCTTCAAAGTCTCAAGTACCAACCGCAGATGGCTCGCATGCTCTTCTTTATTCTTTAAGTAGATCAAAATGTCATCTATGAACACTATAACAAATCGGTCTAGGAATGGTTTGCAGACCCGATTCATTAAGTCCATAAAGATCGCTGGTGCATTTGTCAGACCAAATGGCATTACTAGGAACTCGTAATGCCCGTATCGTGTACGAAACGCCGTCTTCTCTACATCACTTTCTTTTACTCTGACTTGATGATACCCAGATCTCAGATCAATTTTTGAGAAATAATCTGCTCCTTGCAACTGGTCAAACAAATCGTCTATTCTGGGTAGCGGGTAACGGTTCTTTATGGTAATCTTGTTCAATTCTCTATAATCAATGCACATCCGCATTGATCCATCCTTCTTCTTCACAAACAGAACTGGAGCACCCCATGGAGAAGAACTAGGCCTGATGAAGCCTTTATCTAGTAACTCCTGTAACTGGGACATTAATTCCCTCATCTCTGTTGGTGCTAGCCGGTACGGTGCTCGTGCTATTGGGGAAGCTCCTGGAACAAGATCTATTCGGAATTCAACCTGTCTTTCTGGTGGCAAGCCTGGTAATTCATCTGGGAAAACTTCTGGAAATTCTCTTACCACTTCTATATCTTTGTATGTCTGTTTCACTTTGTCTTCAGTCATCACATAGGCCAGGAAAGATACACATCCTTTCCTGATACATCTTCGAGCCTTAGCTACACTGATGATACTTGGCACGTGCGTTCTTCTTTCTCCATATACGTACACTTTTGCTCCTAGGGTTTTAACAGACACCCTCTTCTGTCCACAAGCTATCTTCGCATCATTTGCACCCAGCCAATCCATTCCAATTATTACATCAAAGGACTTAATTCCAATAGGAAGGAGATTAAGTCGGAACTTCTTGCCATTGATATCAAGTTCGCAATCTCGGTACATATGTTGAACTTCCACAAACTTCCCGTCCACCACTTCTACCTCAAAAACTAGATCTAACAATTCTAATGGGACTTTTAATCTGGCTCCAAACCCATGGGACACAAATGAATATGTAGACCCGGAATCAAACAAGACATATGCAGGTGTCGAGTTGATTAGTAGTATACCTGAGACCACATCGTGAGTCTCCTTCGCTTCCTCCCTGGTGATCTGAAAAGTTCGAGTCTTCACCTTCTGGGGTTCGGTCTTCTTCTGGGCTGTTGACACCACAGTTTCTCCTCCCTTGTTTGGGCAGTTGAAACTATAGTGCCCCATCTGATGGCATGAAAAACACTCCACTTCGCTGGCTTTCTTGGCTTTGCAATCTTTCGCTTTGTGACCGAATCCGCCACAATTAAAGCAGGCGTTTGATCCCGCTCGGCACTCGCCACCGTGTTCTTTCCCACATTTTTCGCACTTCTTCACACTTCCCTGTCGGCTCTGACTTGAACTCATCTTCCCTTTCTTCTTTATGTTTCCACTGATACTACTAACTGTCTTCCTTTTGTCACTAAACCCATGTCCTTCTTCCTTCCTTCTTTTCCCAACATCTTCCACAGTTCGGGCAGCATTGATCGCCTCATCTAGCGTTTCGGTTTTCTTTACTTCTAGCTCATAGTTCCATGGCAAACCCCGGACATAGCGGTTAATTCGGGACCGCTCATTAGGGTAAGACTCCCCCACAAAAGGTAACATGTCGCAAAACTTCTTCGTATACTCGTCCACCGTCATATCTCCTTTCTTTATCGTTAAGAAATCTTCATTCATTTTCTCCAAATCTCGTGTGGGACAAAATTTATCTTTGAGACATGTGACAAACTCCGCCCATGACCAACCATATACCACATCCTTTCCCAAGCTATCGTATTTGGTGTTCCACCACACCAAAGCATCATCCTTCAATTGCCGGGAGGCGTAGTTGACTCGATCTTTTTCTCCACATTTGCTTGCTTGCATCACTTGTTCAATCTCTCGGACCCATCGCATTGTCACTTTTGGCTCAAAACTGCCATGGTATTCGGGCGGTTTGCAAGCCATAAAGGACTTAAAAGAACAGCCCTTTTCTTCCTTCTTGTTACCTCCACTAATTGCTTCCTCAGTCGTCTTCTTGGAGACTTCTTGTGATGATTGGGCACCTGGTTCACCCATTCTGCTGTCTATTATGTTGTTCACATCTTGCCTCAACTCATTTCGTAAGTTATCGATTAGAAACTGAATTGCCTCCATAGTGACAGGTTGTGGTGGTGGGTTTGGCTCAGCCTCATCGTTTCGCAGAACATGTGGTTCACTTCCTCTTGAGGAAGTGTGACTGCCTTCACCCCTGTCAGCTTGTCTTCTGCCTTCCATTACTATATAGATGAACAAATTATCTGTTTAATACGCAATTCTATATTGTATTTCATAAGCGGTAGCATGTTATCTCCTTATCTTGACTGCACTTTTATAACAGTCATACTCAATCTATGCCTTCTATATTACTAAGGCAACTTACTACTACTCTTACTAGTTTAAGCCTAGGATGGTATTCCAACCTAATTCGCTTAAACTCTGGCTCTGATACCAAAACTGTAACACCCCTTTTCTCAAACCATATTTAAAATAAAAATACAGATTTCAAACATATTTTACAACTTGTGACTATAAAATAGCCACTTAAATTTTTGTTTTATTTTACAAACTTAAACTCGAGGGGTATTACAGACTTAATACAGATAACCATAATTTAAACTTACAATGTACAATAACGGTCCCAACTGCAACTCTCGCTCTCTTCACCTAAGTACATAGCATTTCAAAAACATAGTATACGTGAGACATAAAGTCTCGTGAGTAATATGGGTTTAGACCCAAACTTGAAATATCAAAAGTACATTGCTAAAAACTGATTGATTTCATAAATCTCAAAATAACTTTTTCTTCTTTACTTTCAAACTTTAAAAAAAAAGACTTTCTTTCTTAAAAATGCTTTTCTTTCTCATTTCTCGTGACCAACTGAAACTTATGAATTAAGTTAATTAATTCATTCAACTAGCTCCCCTCGCGGAACAGAACAGATCTGCCCACTCGGTTATGCTCATTATGTCTCCCCTTTGTGACTTGGAACAAATTCAAGCACAAGGGTATGCTAAGCTAGACAACTACTTCGCGACGGGAGGTACCATCCCAGTAGTGTCTTCTGATCTCCCGATTATGTGGGTGATCCTAGTCCGGACAACTGGCTCATACTTCTTTCTTTAATTCTTACTTCATTTCATCTCAAATTGGTCAAAATGGGACACAATTTGTAAACAACTCTTACTCAAACATTTTATAACTCTTTACCAAAAATACTTTCAAAACTGCTTTTGACATCTTAGTTCCTATAAGGAACTTCTTTCAAAATACTTTGCAAATCATACTTTAAAAATCTACTTAAAACACTAAGCCCTTGTATAGAGCTTCATTCAAAACCATTTTCCAAACTTTAGTATTTATAAACATTGGAAATCATACTTTTCTGAAAATAACATTTTGCTATGTACTATAGAAATCCTCATAAAACTCACCTTGATTCTATTACGGTTTACTAAGCGTCACGTACGGCTTTTCCCTTCCCGTGCTCAATAACGTTTGAAGCACCACCTATACAAATAGTATATATAAATACTCAATATAATTAACTTTATAATGCTAAAGTCTCATATAACATATCTCTAGGTTATAATAAATGTATAACCATTAATAAACTCGTTTTACGGTTTTCTCCGAAATACGCGTATATTGCTACAGTACCCCCGAGGGGTCGTATTTCAGTTCCGACTCTTTTCCATTAATTCTTAGGCCATATTAGACTTGTGTTTCAAATTTGGAGTTCATTGGACAAGTCTAGCTCAAATTCCAAAATCAAGTTTTAACGTGAATAGTGAATTTAGCCTCTGCCGCTACAGTGACTTTTCCGCAAGGTCGGATTACGGATTTGACCATTCCCGACATGTCCTTATACCATTTTAGGGTTATGGCTAAAATTTCAGGTCAATCGGACATGTCTAGCTATGGTTTCTAGCGTTTGGAATATTTGAAATTTCTAACATTTTTGGTCCCTGTCAGGAGGCGCACTGCGCCTGGCTAGGGGCGCACTGCGCCTGGGCGCACCCCGCCCTGGTCCTGGGCGCACTGCGCCTGGCGCCTGGGCAGTAGCCTGATCAGTCGCGATTTGTGCACTGTAGCACGCAGTTTTCACCCATTAAGCACTTATTTCAGTGCTTAATCGTATGAGGTTTGTTCTAGGACTAAAACCCTTGACTAATCACTGGTTTTAAGCTATTAAAATCGATTGAATCATCCATATACAAGAATTGAAGTTCTTGACCAAACTTGAAAATTCTCAATTATAACAACCTACTTCCATGTTTTTGAGTTAAGTTCTTAACTAATGACTTATTGGAAGCATTAGTTACTTAACCCACATGATTTATAACTGCAATTGCAGTTTCAATTCCTCACAAGAATCAATTCAAGCGTATACCCAAAAACTAGGTTAAAACTAGAGAAACCTTACCTTGGAATCACTAATTCCAACCCTTGATTCCCTTGTTCTTGGCAATTCCCTTGATCTCTTCTTCTTCCCTCTTGCTCTTTCTTGCTGTCTCCCGTGCTCTCTAGAATCCTCTGAAGATTATTTCTTACATAATAGAGGAAATAACTCTATTTTAGAGTTATATAATTCATATAAAAACATTTACAATTTTGGTCCTTTGGTTTCAATCTTCTCTTCATAATTGATCCAAAGTTCATACATTTACTAACCAAGTTCCATTAACTACTAACTTAACATTTTCTTGACATTTTTGGTCATTTTCATGTCAAATGACCAATTTGCCCTTTTTGGTCAAATTTTACTATTCACGCGGCAAAACTTCAAATTTCTCATAAACTTTTATTTCTCATTATATTAATACATATTATTACACATAATAGTCGTACAACGTGACAAAAGACGGTTTTACCCTTTTTGACTTTTTCGCGGGTTCTTACAACGATGACAGTGGTTGATGGAGGTTAGGAGGTAGGTTGACGGTGCGTGGTCGGAAGGCGATGAGCGATGGTTGATTCTGAATTTTGGGTTCTTAGGGTGGGGGGAGTAGTTCTCTTCCATCCCACCCAACCCACACGCCACATCAGCTTTTTCTCTCTCCTCTCTCCTCTCACTTTCATCTTTCCACATCTTTCATCATCTCTCACCCATGAAGCAGTTCTCTCGGAACCCATCGAACACACGATGTCATATCATATTTTTTATTATTAAATTAATTAATTAAATTTAAAAATTAAAATAACATTTAATTTAATATTCCAAATAATATTAAAATGCAATAAAAAAATAAAAAAGAAGTCAAATAACATTAAAGAGCACACCGTTACAAGAGTTTAAAAAAAACCTAAATACGAAAAAAACTTAAATACAAAAAAACCTAAAAATCTCAACCATACAAGCTTGCTATTTCCTGCTTTTTCGCAAGAACCAAAGTCGGTTGACGGTCAAATGGTCATGAGGGCGAATAAAGAATTTTAAATCCTTTTGTTGGCATGCGTATTTGAGCGTTGTTGTTTCTTGCTCAACGAGGGATGCTTTCTGCTTCGATTCATCCTCCAGTACAGCCAACGTTTTTGCACGGTAGTCCCGTTTCGCGTACACTTCAACGTTACTATTGTCAGCGAGTTTGGATATCTTATAGACAATTGTCAGATACCCCTCCGGCATTATTGAAAATCCAACCACATTTTTCTCTTTTCTTTGCTAGAAATGTGTTGATGGTTGTGGGGAAACTTCATTGACCTCATCAACATCGAATGACTGAGGTGAAACGTGTGTATCAGAAGGGGAGTTCGTGTAGTGGTTGGAGTCAGATGTCTTGCTTCGTTTGGAGGAAGATGTGGGGAATTCATCCCCATTTCCCCAACTGTGAGCCAATTTGCATGCTCTTTCAGTATTTTTCATCCCCCCATATGTAGGAATCCGTTTCGGGCGATTTTCTGGTACTCACTTTGTGAGGCCTATAAAACATCTACATCTCCCCTGCCATGGCACACATGTTGCATTTGTTGTTGTAAATGCAATTGAACTTGTTCACCTTCTTTTGCAAGTCCTTCCATTTGGAGTATACTTGAGAGCGTGTCCGATCCGTCCCTCCAAGAAGCGTGCTGAAATGTGCCAACACGTGCTCCCAGAAATACTTGAAGCATTGATGGTTGCCTCGTTCTTCATCCTCGGAAACACTAATAAACACCTTCGCCAAAGCGACCTCCTATTTCCGATTCCACGGATGACGTTTCGCACGATTGGTGTAAGATCGTTTCTGGGAGGTCTGGGGAGGGGGTTTGTTGTGTTTCTAGAACTACCTACTCATCTTCCAGTTCCACCTCCTCCTCCTCCTCCACTTCCACCTCTACCTCATCCTCAGAGACCGGTTGTGTTTCGTCACTTGACTCCTCCTCTTGTCTACGAAAATAAGAAGTGTCAGGGACGTAACATTGGGAGTTGGGCAATTGGCCGGGACTTTGTTGGAACTGTGTATAATTAGGTTGGAATTGGGGATAATTAGGTTAGAATTGCCCGAATTCCTGAGAAAATTAGGTATAAGGTTGGAATTGGGGATATCGGTTGAAATTTTGATAATGTGGGGATGGGGTCGGAGGAACATCCTGATGGTTTTTATTTTTAGAAGAACCGCGTTTTTTGGAGTTGCCTCGGCTAGAACTCATTTTGTAAGAAAATTGATTATTTTTAAATAATAGGAAAGGGTTTAGAGAGAAGTTGAGAGAAAGATAGAATGGTGAAGGTGTCAATTTTTTAATGGGTAACGGGTGGTATTTATAGATAAATGAGGAGGGTAATTTTTGGGAGTATAATTTTTTTTGTTAAAAGCCTTGGGTTTGGGTGGGTTTACCATCCCAAAAGTCATCCTGCATACAACCATCTAGCTCGAACCCGCATAGGCGGGGCAATGATCTTGCCAGGGCTGGCGATACCGACGGTGCCGCTCTCATCCCACTCTTGAACCCGCGCCATCTCACAACCACACCGTACACCCTTAGAATGATAAGAGATGAGGGATACAGCTAGGACACAATGAGAAGCCGATAAAGGGGAGGAGTCGGCGAATAAGAGAGAGAGAGAGAGATATGATTAGAGATAAGATAGGGAAAGAGAGTGTGTAATGTATTTACATTTAACATAGGCTGATTTGTAGGGATTCGATGTAAATGAATTTTTTGTAATTCCTATAATACCCTTGACTGATATTTATCAATACCAAAAATATCAATGAATTTCCTATTAATTACAATATTGCCACTTTTCATCATAGCCTTCCAATTTTATGATATTGTGGTCCAGATTTGGTTCTCAAGTTCTCAGGAAAATATTGGTTCTAAATGATCTTATATATATATATATATATATATATATATATATATATATATATATATATATATATATATATATATATATATATATATATATATATAGAGAGAGAGAGAGAGAGAGAGATAGGATATATTAAAAACTATAGTTATTGTGTGGACGTAAGACCCAATCAGAAGCCTAGAATCACCAAGGGTTTTTTGGTCAATTGATATTTAAATTAGTAAATTAAAATTAAAATTAATACCTATAATTATGGTAAATTGAGCTTATAAACATGGTAAATGGGTAACTAACAATATTATCACATTCATTATCTCAACTTTCCATCACCACCATAAATACGTCCGCCATAGTTTTCGATCACCACCACTATGGCCGATCACCACCTCTGGTAAACACAGTAGCACCGCCGATGTAACACCAAGTTTCTTAACTCTGGATTACATCATAATCACTCAAAATAAACACAGTGATCATGGTATAATCAAGATTAAGCAACAAAAGTACAAGTAGAAATCAAAGAACAAGTACTTTTAAACAACATGTCCCAACTACTAGTTTACAAAAGACTGTTTACAAAACTATACAAAAGTGTATTCTGATTTACAACAGTCAAAAGTCATGTCCCAAATCCATGCAATCATCCCTCAGCAATCTTCTTACCCCTGTCACCTATAACACAACATACAACTATTTTTATGAGCTAATTTAGCTCAATGAGTAAAATTGTCAATTTCAGAAATCATTTTAACAATTACTAAGATCTCCACAATTGAATTACAAATCTCAAGTTAAATGACTATCTCAGTCATTTAGCCTACTCAATCATATCAAGTACCATATCAAACAAGGGATTCTCAACCCTGTTTAACTCATGTAAATTGGTTATCTCAACCATTTAAGACGTGCAATAGTCTTAACTTAGTTATAATCAAATCAGTTATAAAGAATTATAACTACTCACCTGATGTTTGTTCAGTCTGTGGTCCACCCGTGCTTCGTTTATCTCTTTCCCTCCTGTGTGTATCTGCTCAAAACGACATTACATATCAAACTTCAACATTCTCAAAACAATTTAACCACATCTAACTCATTAGATCAAGAATCAATAGCTAATAAGAATCACAACTATAAACATCACACACTACTTACTCATAACTTCCAATTTTTGCGGTTTCTACCAAATCAACCGTAGGAATTTGACAATAACCATAATAGAGACTCAACACAACACATATTAACCATCTATTAACAATAAATGAGCTACTTCATAGCAGAAATCGGATTTGGCAATTAGGGTTTTGGAACCCTAGAACTCAAGACATGAAAAACTCAATTCAAGAACTCAAGAACGAAACCCAAGTATTAAATCCGACTTACCAAGCCTTTTCCCACGTTAAACCTTCAATTGAAAAGCTTAAAAATCGCACACCAAGCTCTGAAAATCGCCCTTAGTCCTATAGTGTTCGTAAATGAAAAAGGAAAGGGGAAATGGGTATTTATACCCTGCACGTAACCCGACCCGGGCTGTCAAACCCGCCCCGGGTTTTGCTCAGACCCGACCCGGGCTGTGAAACCCGCCCCGGGTTTTGCTCCGTAAATCCTCGCCTTAAATTCAGCGCAGCACGGTCCGGGTTTTGTGACCCGACCTGGGTTCCCATTGAACACGACCCGGTTTCTATGACCCGACCCGGGTTGCACTTAAACCAATTTCTTTTGTTTCTTTTATCTCTTTTAACATCCTACTTTTCTTTGATTAACTTTTAGACATCGTAACTCAAGTTTTAACTCATCTAATCTCGTATGAATATATATATTTAACATAATTATTCTATAATTTAAAATTTAGGTATTACAAGTTCTTACCCCCTTCAGAAGATTCCGTCCTCGGAATCTCTTGAAATAGAAAGGGATACTTTGATTGCATCTCTTCTTCGCCTTCCCAAGTAACATCTGTGCCTCTATGATGTCGCCATTGTACTTTAACTACTGCGATCTCTTTATTTCGTAACTTCCTGATCTTTTTGTCTAAAATTTTCTCCGGTTGCTCTTGATATTGAAGTTTACGATCTAACTGAACTTCTTTCAAAGAAACTCGTGTCGACTCATCATGCAAGGTTTTACGAAGATGTGAAATATGAAATACATTATGAATTCCCCGCAGCTCGTCAGGAAGCTCGAGTTTATAAGCCACTGCTCCTACTCGTTGAATTACACGAAAAGGTCCGATAAACCGTGGACTTAGCTTGCCACGTTTACCAAAGCGAATAATTCCCTTCCAGGGAGACACTTTTAACATTACCATGTCTCCAACTTGGAACTCTATTGGCTTTCTTCTCTTGTCTGCATATTGTTTTTGGCGGTTTTGAGCTACTCGCATATGCTCACGAATGATTTGTATCTTTTCTTCAGTTTCAGCTACAATTTCTGGTCCCGCCAATGGTTTCTCTCCCATCTCTGTCCAGCAAGTTGGTGTTCGGCACGGTGCACCATATAAAGCTTCAAAAGGTGCCATTTGTATGCTGGAATGATAGGTATTGTTATATGTAAATTCGGCTAAAGGTAGATGATCGTCCCAACTACCTCCAAAATCAATCATCGAAGCTCTAAGCATATCTTCTAACGTCTGAATAGTTCTCTCGGTTTGACCATCAGTCTGCGGATGATAAGCCGTACTCATTAAGGCTTTAGTTCCCAAATGTTTTTGAAAACTTTGCCAAAAATGAGAAGTAAAACGACTATCACGATCGGAGACTATAGAGGTAGGTACTCCGTGTCGTTTCATCACCTCTCTAACATAGATCTCTGCTAATTTGGACGCTTGGTAATCTTCTCGTATAGGAATAAATTGTGCTGATTTAGTCAACCTATCAACAATTACCCATATTGAATCGAACCCTCTTGGAGTTCGGGGTAATTTGGTGATAAAGTCCATAGAAATCTCATCCCACTTTTTCTTCGGTACAGGTAGTGGTTGAACTAACCCGTATGGTCTCTGATGATTTGCCTTGACTTGTAAACAAGTCAGACACTTCTCCACATATCTCCCAACATCACGTTTCATTCCCGGCCACCAGTAAAACGGCTTTAAACTTCTATACATCTTTGTACTACCTGGATGGATTGAATACTGTGTACAATGTGCATCTTTAAGTAACAGCTGTCTCGTGTCTCCGTGTTTTGGGACCCACACTCGTCCCTTAAAAATCTTTACTCCTTGTGCATTTTCAACTAGTTTATCTATATAGCCAACCATTCTCTCACTCTTCATGTCATTGGCTTCTCTCTGGGCACGTTGAATCATTTCTGGTAATTTACTAACCACTCCCATTCGAGCTGAAACAATTCGAATAGGCGGTTCTTTTCGGCTTAACGCATCTGCCACTACATTTGCTTTACCAGGATGGTAAAGTATTTCACACTCATAATCTTTCAAAAGATCCATCCATCTTCGTTGTCTCATATTCAGCTCTTTTTGATCAAACAGATATTTTAAACTCTTATGATCTGAATATATCTGGAACTTCACACCATAAAGGTAATGTCGCCAGATTTTTAGTGCAAAAACAATAGCGGCTAACTCCAAATCGTGTACTGGATAAGTTTGCTCATGAGGCTTCAACTGTCGAGACGAATACGCAATTACTCGTCCCCTTTGCATTAATACACATCCAAGACCGATCTGTGAAGCATCGGTAAAAAGGACAAAGTCTTCCACACCTTGAGGTAAAGCTAACACCGGAGCTTCGCATAACGCCTGTCTCAGTTTTTCAAAAGCTTCTTGTTGTGCTTCAGCCCAGATAAACTTCTCTGACTTTCTGGTCAGCTTTGTTAAGGGCAAGGCAATACTCGAAAATTTCTCAATAAATCGTCGATAATAGCCAGCTAATCCCAAAAAGCTCCGAACCTCAGTCGGATTTTTGGGTGGTGCCCAACTCATCACTGCTTCTATCTTGGCAGGGTCCACTTTAACTCCTTCTCTATTTATCACATGACCAAGAAACTGGATTTCTTGCATCCAAAACTCGCACTTCGAAAATTTTGCATACAATTTTTCTTTACGAAGAAGATTTAAAATCAACTGTAAATGTTGTTTATGCTCCTCCCGGCTCTTGGAATAAATTAAGATATCGTCAATAAACACTATCACGAACTTGTCTAAAAATGGATGACAAGCTCGATTCATCAGATCCATAAAAGCCGCCGGGGCATTCGTCAAACCGAACGGCATTACTAAAAACTCGTAATGACCGTACCGGGTGCGAAATGCTGTCTTCGGGACGTCAGATTCTCTTACTCTTAGCTGATGATATCCCGACCTCAAATCAATCTTCGAAAAATACTCTGCTCCCTCCAATTGATCGAACAAATCGTCTATTCTCGGTAAGGGATAACGATTCTTCACAGTAATTTTGTTTAACTCACGATAGTCTATGCACATACGCATAGAACCATCCTTCTTTCGAACAAACAGTATCGACGCACCCCACGGAGATGAGCTCGGACGAATAAAACCGCGATCCAAAAGTTCTTGTAGTTGTTTCTTTAATTCCTCCATCTCGGACGGCGCCAATCGATAGGGTGCTCGAGCTATTGGTTTCGCTCCAGGAACTAAATCGATAACAAACTCCAATTGACGATTTGGCGGTAAGCCCGGAAGATCGTCAGGAAAAACATCAACAAAATCTCTTACTATCTCAACATCCTTCACAGTGGGATGTTCGGTTTCAATTGGGGCAACATGTGCCATAAACAAAAGAGCACCTCTTTCGGTATACCTTCGCGCTCTCGCAAAAGATACAACCGGAATATGTTGAAAACGGCGTTCACCTCGTATTAACGTCTGCGACCCGCTCAGAGTTCTCACGGAAATAATCTTTCCGTGACAATCCATATTTGCCCTATTATTATCTAACCAGTCCATTCCAACTATTACATCAAACGCACGAGTATTCATCGGCTTCAAATCAATAAGGAAAGAAATCCCATTGATTTCAAGCCGACAATTTGTATACTGAGTGTTCACTATAACATCTCTCCCGTCAGCAATATCAACTATCAGACTCTCACTCATTTTAGACAACGGTATATTAATTCGAGACGCGAAAGGTACAGATATAAAAGAAATCGATGCACCAGAGTCAAACACCATACGAGCTCGAAGAGAGTTCAGGCTAAAAATACCTGTAATCACATCTGGTCGCTCTCTAGCCTCCTCCACTGTCATCTGGAAAGCTCGAGTTCTAACATTCCCACCGCCTCTATCTCGTCTATCGCCCCGATTATCTCCTCGTCCCGTCCTCGGAGTCTCGCGACGTGAATCAGTTCTCGGCTTTGGGCAATCCGGGCGAATATGACCACTTTCCCCACAATTGAAACACACACGATTTTTCTCCAAACAATCTCGAGCCATATGCCCTGTCTTCCCGCATTGATAACGCATAAGAGACGGGGTGCTCGTATCACAATTTCCAGCATGTTTTCGATGACATTTTTCACACCACTTGTTCTCAGTCTTTCTTGGATCGCCTCGATATTGATAACTCGGAACTGGCTGTTTTTGGAAACTACCCTCAGGTTTTCCTTCCCATTTCCTCTTCTGGCCTCCGCTTCCTTGGTCCCCCTTCCTTTCACTATCTTGCCTCCGCAGTTCTTTTTCTCGAGATTTAGCTGCCTCAACGATCTGCTGATAAGTTGTAAAACTGGAACTCTGTAAAAACTCTCGTATCTGGGTCCTCAATCCCCACAGATACCTATCAATCTTTCTTTCTTCAGTATCCACCTGATGAGCAGCAAATCTGGCTTTCTCATTGAACTCTGTCGTATAGTCCTGTACTGACCGCGTTCCCTGCTGCAATCTCAGAAAATCTTCTTCCAAACTTTTCATTGCAGTATTTGAACAATACTCCTTCATAAACTTCATTTTGAACTCCTCCCAAGTTGGTTCTGGTTCCAATCCTTTCTCTATATCAAGGTTTATATTCTCCCACCAAAATTGAGCATCTTTGTGCAGACAGTTTGTAGCAAACTCAACTTTATCTTTTTCCGCACACTTGCTCGTACGGAAGACTTTCTCGATATGTGTCAGCCAATTTCGTGCAATAATAGGATCATCAGTACCAAAGAAATCATTCGGTTTACACTTGCGGAACGTCTCATAACTACAACCTTTTGGTTCACCCGATCCTCCAACTTCAGTATTTATAGTAACCAGCTCTCTCTGCCCCCTCCCAACCACAGGTGTGATAGGAGGTCTGTCTCGATCATCTCTATACGTCACCTCCGTCTGAGGTCTCACTAAAGTAGGCAAGAAACTTTTAACTGCTTTTGCTACCTCTGCAGCAATCAACTCTTGCAGTGATGTTGTTAACTCAGGCGGTCTCTCGCCTTCAGACTGGCGCCCCAGTCTTTGATCTTGTGATCCCGAATGCTCATCTCGGTGATCACCTCCCTCTTTCTCCTTTCCAGAACTCATAATGAGGCTGAAAAGAAATTTAGCTCGTTATAATCTCGTTTATCTCAATACTCTTTTCGTATCACATATCTCATCAAAATTCTCGATATAACACACATACTCATAATGTGTGTTTTAAGGAATGATTACATAAGGACAAGATGGGACTTCTCTTTAATAGTTTGAGTTTAGAGTTTACTCTTTAAAGTCTAATTCACTCAAACCCTTGCTCTGATACCAACTTGTAACACCCAGTTTCTTAACTCTGGATTACATCATAATCACTCAAAATAAACACAGTGATCATGGTATAATCAAGATTAAGCAACAAAAGTACAAGTAGAAATCAAAGAACAAGTACTTTTAAACAACATGTCCCAACTACTAGTTTACAAAAGACTGTTTACAAAACTATACAAAAGTGTATTCTGATTTACAACAGTCAAAAGTCATGTCCCAAATCCATGCAATCATCCCTCAGCAATCTTCTTACCCCTGTCACCTATAACACAACATACAACTATTTTTATGAGCTAATTTAGCTCAATGAGTAAAATTGTCAATTTCAGAAATCATTTTAACAATTACTAAGATCTCCACAATTGAATTACAAATCTCAAGTTAAATGACTATCTCAGTCATTTAGCCTACTCAATCATATCAAGTACCATATCAAACAAGGGATTCTCAACCCTGTTTAACTCATGTAAATTGGTTATCTCAACCATTTAAGACGTGCAATAGCCTTAACTTAGTTATAATCAAATCAGTTATAAAGAATTATAACTACTCACCTGATGTTTGTTCAGTCTGTGGTCCACCCGTGCTTCGTGTATCTCTTTCCCTCCTGTGTGTATCTGCTCAAAACGACATTACATATCAAACTTCAACATTCTCAAAACAATTTAACCACATCTAACTCATTAGATCAAGAATCAATAGCTAATAAGAATCACAACTATGAACATCACACACTACTTACTCATAACTTCCAATTTTTGCGGTTTCTACCAAATCAACCGTAGGAATTTGACAATAACCATAATAGAGACTCAACACAACACATATTAACCATCTATTAACAATAAATGAGCTACTTCATAGCAGAAATCAGATTTGGCAATTAGGGTTTTGGAACCCTAGAACTCAAGACATGAAAAACTCAATTCAAGAACTCAAGAACGAAACCCAAGTATTAAATCCGACTTACCAAGCCTTTTCCCACGTTAAACCTTCAATTGAAAAGCTTAAAAATCGCACACCAAGCTCTGAAAATCGCCCTTAGTCCTATAGTGTTCGTAAATGAAAAAGGAAAGGGGAAATGGGTATTTATACCCTGCACGTAACCCGACCCGGGCTGTCAAACCCGCCCCGGGTTTTGCTCAGACCCGACCCGGGCTGTGAAACCCGCCCCGGGTTTTGCTCCGTAAATCCTCGCCTTAAATTCAGCGCAGCACGGTCCGGGTTTTGTGACCCGACCCGGGTTCCCATTAAACACGACCCGGTTTCTATGACCCGACCCGGGTTGCACTTAAACCAATTTCTTTTGTTTCTTTTATCTCTTTTAACATCCTACTTTTCTTTGATTAACTTTTAGACATCGTAACTCACGTTTTAACTCATCTAATCTCGTATGAATATATATATTTAACATAATTATTCTATAATTTAAAATTTAGGTATTACAGCCGATCACCACCATAGTTGAACACCGGTTCCAAGCTGTACATCACAGCAGAATATCTACTGTACATCACAGCAGCACCAAAATTGAAGTGAGATACAATTATGGTTCAATCGTAAGTGAATGTATAAGATTGTCGATTGATTTAAGGTTTGCAGAATATCTACCATCGGTTTCTTGAATGCAGCTACAACCAATTCATTTTCTGTGAATTTAAACAACCAATCAATTCTAGGTGAGATTCCAATTTAGTTTCTGTGAAATTGATTTTCTACACCTCTTTTTCTGTATCGATCGAGAATGGTTTCGAGGCACAAAAATCGTTCACACAGTAGCAGAGTTTGTTATATAAGTGTTTGATTTTTGGAATAGAGGATTGATGGTGTTGCAGATTTTATGAATTCTGATTTTTTATGAAGGATTGATGGTGGTATGATATTCATTCTAACCCTAATTTCACTCAAGTTAAACTCGATCAATTCCCCCTGCGTTTAGTAATAGTCAAAATTACAATCTGAAGCAGTATATGTTTATTGATTTCATTAAAGAGGCGATTTGATTTTTGGCAGTTGTGTTATTCAGATTTTGGATGAGGTTTTAGGAGAGCAAGGTGTGGATCGGTCTTTTTTAATTAAAAAAGAGCTTGATTTTCATTTCTTTTTATGTCTAGTAGAATGTTTTGTGTAATTAGTATATGTTTTTTGTAAGTCGTATATGTAACATACCATGTCAAATTCTAGTAGAATGTTTCTGTATGATTTTGTAATTTTAGGATCAATCTTATAGATCATTCTAACATGTGAGAATATCATTCTTATGTTACAAGGGTAATTCTTTGTGCATTCAAAATACACGAGAAATCAAGAAGAAGCCCTAAAGTTTTGTTTCAAGCCAGTCATTCTGACATAATGTTATTCTAGTAACCATGTATGTTCTGTCAGAATGAATGTATATTCTGTTAGATTCTAATATATTATTCTAGCCATGTTGATGTTACACAATACAATGTAAATATCATTTTGTAATTCATTCTAATAGAATGTTTAATTTACTTTCATATAAATATGATTTTTGTATAATTTTGTAATTTATATAAGTATGATTTTGTAATTTATTCTACCAGAATGGATAATTTACTTTCGAATTTGCAGTATCATTCTAATGTATGTTTTTGTAATTAATTCTAATAGAATGTAAATGGTTAAGAACTCAGATGAAGAATCAAAATTGAATTTTGAATTTAAAAAGAAATTCGAATTTGAACTCAGGATAAGAATCAAAATTAATTTTACATATTTGTTAGAATTGTTACAAAACTGAATTTTGAATTTGAAAATAAATTTGAATTTGAATTTAAAATTTAATTAAAATTCGAAATTAATCCCATGAAACTCTCATTTTCCATAATTGAAAAAACATAAAAAGTCCATATTACCTTTTAGAATGATATAATTAAAAAGTTGATATTTCTTTTAATTAAAAATAATTAATATTCTGTTATTAATCACAACCATTGATGATTATGATTCTAGGCTTCTGATTAGGTCTTACGTCCACACAATAATTGTGGATCTTAATATAACCTAGCCATATATATATATATATATATATATATATATATATATATATATATATATATATATATATATATATATATATATATATATATATATATATTTGTGTACGTACGTACATACGTAATCTATGTTTAATCCAAAAATAAGTCATAGACTTAATCGAGTCTACCAACTTGAATGTAGCATTCACAACGCCATTGAAAATTCTTTCCTTTCTATTTCGCCACAACGCCCATAAAGTGCCAAAAACAATTGAAATCAAAGCTTTTTTCTTCCATTTTGACCTCAATTTTATTCCAACAGCCAAATCGGTCAAATCCTTCACTGTGACACTATTGAAATCATCCAAACCACACCACGCCATTATGCATGTATATTTGCCGGTTCCAAAAAAACGTACATACGTATGTATGTATGTATGTATGTATGCATGTATGTACGTACGAGTGTATGTATCTATGTATGTGTGTGACCTCTTTTTCAAATTCTATCACAAAACGGTCATCAAATTCGCTGACATTCGGCCGGCAAATATGTATTAGATATTCTACTAATCAAATTATGTTCATGATATTCAATTATTACATGATTAATATGTTTTTGTCTTATATTAATTCGATATGCTACTAATCACACATTGCGAGTTTGTGATGTGCATTAAATTTTCAATTATTTATAATCAAACAATGAAGTCGATTTTCGATATAGTTATTCGCATGATCTCATTACATTTCTCGAAAAAATGTCATTAGAAAAAGCCACTAATGAATACAACGTTACACTGGATATTGACGTTTATATCCAATTAAGTTATGAAAGACAATAATTTCATTCATATTGACGCACATGCTACATTAGATATTGACGTTTATATCCAAGTAAGTTGTATTAGACAATAAATTCATTGATATAGACGCACATGCATGTCATCATCATATTCATAATTTTTTCTTTTGCATCATGCAATGATTAAAAAACCTAAATTTATAAAAATTATATAATTTATCACTAGTACGCTAGTCGTAAATGTTTTGTACTAGCTATTGAAACAAATTGCCCTTCGGAATATGTTTACTTTTTATATTTCCATATTTATCACATTGTTTGTGATGTATTGCTTTTATTTAGTTCTAGCGAATCTAAAATCTGCTTCAAAAGATTCTAAAAGAAAATAGAAAAAAGAATGGGAATCTAAAGAATATAATTAATTCTTAATGTTGCAAAAAGGACGAACATTGTAGTCAAAGCACATATTAATAAGCTATTAATTACAGGATGCTCATAATGAGTATTACAAGGGATCTTCAATCGCCATATTTTTCCTGCTTCTTGAAGACTGAAAGTGAAAAAACTATTTTTACAAAAGTATTAATGTTATCGGTAAGATGCCTAAAGCACCAGCTATATATGTGAATTATGATATTAAAATTTATGTAACATTTCATTTTCTAATAAGCAGTGGAGAGGATTGTCGTTTCTTTATCTCCCATGTGTTTCTACTGCCTGTTAGGTTGTGTTTCCGAGTATGTATTTGGTTGGTTTGTTTGATTGTCAATGTGATGTAACAATTTGTTCTCTATTATATATTTTATGATGTAACCTTTACCAAGTATTAATGATATATACCATATAGATTTATCAAATAATTCATAAACATATATTCATTACAAAATCTTTTAGTTTTCTACTACAATAATATTTTCCCAATAATGAATTCTTGTAAATCAAATTAATAACGTAAATCTAATTTATAATCACCCTTAACAAGTGCGTATGCTTGTGTTCATAATCTAGAACTTATATATCAATTCTAAACTTATAGTATCTTTTATCAATATGTGCAATTGAGTAAAACATATAAAAAATCAATGAGCTTCAATTTGTGTGTAAACAAAATCGTAGAAGTACGTCTCGACCACATCCGGTGGAATTTGTCATTCCTCGAAATGCATATTACCACCGTAATAAAACAAATGCATAGTATGGTCGAATTAACCATTTGAATGCATTTGATGGTGGTTGAACAAAAAAGGTGACCACGTAGGTTGCAGAACAACATACTAAATTGAAAATAAGAATGATACATATATGAAGGATTTAACTTTTGTGTTCCGGAATTATAATGATAAAGTTCACAAAATAATGTATCAACGACCCTTCACAGTTAATAAATGCGGAAAATATTTCCCATGCAATGCTAAATGAGCGGATATGAAAAAAAGTTATACCCCAAACCATTCATTATTCTAGAATATGACATGAATTTGATTGGTAGATATGTAACAAATAGATGGAGTTTGCGAGTCTTAAGTATGCCATTATTATGGGCATTTTAGTGAATCTACAATAGATATAGGGTAATCTTAAATAAACCCCCTATGTGTATGGATGTATGTGTTGTGTAAGTTGACTTACACACATATATGTCACATCAATGAGGTTTTTTTTGCACACCCCATATATATATATATATATTGTTAAACGACAAAATATTAAGACTTGCGAATCACATTTAAGTTATTGTTGACTTTCTCCTGCTCATTATAATATCTAAAATTTACCAAATGCCATTTCACTGTTTATAAATTCATTTCATTAGCACACTACTATGATATGGGTAAAAAAAGCATCGGGTATGAATTGAAAAGGTACGTCCTCTTCTCCACTCACTCCTCCTCTCTCTAACATTCTGACTCACACGTACTATTTCCTCTAATGTAATGCAGTTTCAGAGCTCAAGGCACTCTTTAGAAACTTAACTCCTCCCAACATTGTCGACACCATCACCGCTGACAACCGTCAGCACCACTAGCACACAATTAGACCATTATTGCTACCATCATCTAAAGCTACCACCGCTACCAAGAGCGCATTATCAATGCATTATGCCCTTCCAAAACCCTAAAAACCCTAGAACTGAAATCCCATGCCATTTTCTCTATCATCGCCAGCATACACCCACACCAAACACTTATCACATCAATGTGACCACTACTCGATGTCGGTCTCTTTTCATAGCCATAAAGTTCTCTTTCTATACTGTTGGGTTAATCATTTTCTTGTCCACCTCCATGTTCTCCAATCCATGCTTTCTTGTTGTCCACATGTGTGCTAGGGGTGTTTCTACTTTACAATGTGTGTTTAATACTTTTTAGTTTATTATTGGTGTGTTATTCTTCTTTAAATAGATATAGAGATATAGCAATGGATGTCAAGTCTTGTAACAACATTTTATGTTACTAATAATTATAAGTGTTTGATTTATAATTCCCTCATTTGGTATCAGAGCGGCGTTCAGTCGATGAGGGTGTGCAGCCCCAATTTCTCTTGATCAAGCTAGTTCGTACAATGGCGAGAAACTAACCGGTGGTGCGTGATAAACGGACGTGAAGATATCAAAGCATGTGGCTGTGATTCGGTTCGTTTTGCGGGTGTGACCTTGTCTTGTCAACCGGTGGAAGAGTGCTCTCCGAACAAGCTTGATCAAAGAGGTTGGGGCCGTCAAAAGGAAGACTAGAAAGGTGATGGCACTAGCTAGAGAAGGAGGTCCGATGATGTATCAAGTCCCCGTTTTAACACCAGTAAATTATCCGGTGTGGGCGGTCAAAGTGAAATCCATTATGCATGCTCACGGCATATGGGAGACGGTTGATGTAAGGGTGTTAGGCGAAGAAACGAATCTAAAGAAGAAGAAACAAGCACTTGCTTTCTTGTTTCAAGCTATACCGGAAGAGATGGTGTTGCAAATGGCGAGTTACACAGATCCAAAACAGGTGTGGGATGGTTTGAAGACACGGTATTTGGGTGTGTATTGGGTGAGGACGGCTCGGGTTGCAACCTTGAAGAGGGAGCTTGAAGGTTTGCGCATGAAGGAGGATGAAACAATTGATAGTTTTGTGACAAAATTATCGGGGTTGGCCTCAAAAGCAAGGAGTCTTGGATATGAGATTGAAGAATGTGATTTGGTAAAAAGGTTGTTAGATTCGATGCCTAAGTCGTTTCTTCAAATCGTGGCGTCAATTGAACAATGTTTCGAGTTGGATTCAATGTTATTTGATGAAGCTGTTGGTAGATTGAAGGCATACGAGGAGCGTATAAAAGGAACGGAAAAAACGGAGGATGTTCAAGATAGTTTATTGTTGGCTAGTGGAGAAAATTCGAACGTTTGTAAGCATTGTGGCAGTGGAGGTTCAAATCGGGATGGCTTTGGACGTGGCCGAGGAAGAGGTCGTGTGTCCGGGAAAAGTCGGGATGGGGAACGTTTCCAACGGGATAAAAGTCACGTTAAATGTTTCAAGTGTGGTGAATTTGGTCACTATAACAATGAGTGTCCTAAGTGGGAAAAGCAAGAGGCAAATCTAATTGAAGATGAATCAGCAGTATTTTGATGGAAGACTTTGGATGTGACCGAGATGAAGGTCGGGTGTCCGAGAAAAGTCGATAATCGAGATGGTTTGAAGAAACGTTGAGTGAGTACTAATGGAGGAATAAATTATTAAGGGGGTGAATGTTGGGTTAATCATTTTCTTTTCCACCTCCATGTTCTCCTATCCATGCTTTCTTGTTGTCCACATGTGTGCTAGGGTGTGTTTCTACTTTACAATGTGTGTTTAATACTTTCTAGTTTATTATTGGTGTGTTATTCTTCTTTAAATAGATATAGAGTCATAGCAATGGATGTCAAGTCTTGTAACAACATTTTATGTTACTAATAATTATAAGTGTTTGATTTATAATTCCCTCATATACTACCTCTGTGATTGTGTATGTGTTTGTTTAACACCATGTTTATGTAAGATATGTTTCCCAAACATAGAATGAAGATCTCAGGATGGGATATGTTCCCTAAGCATAAAATGAAGGTCTCATGTAATTTTGTTATGAAGATGAGTAATTTCTATTTATAGATAAAAATATTCATTCATTTCTTGTATAAAAACTCCATTTAAACTTCAATTTATATATTTAAACCACTTCAAATATGTTCTTCATTTTTTTCCTTTGTATATTTTTATATTTTTTTATTTCCATTGAATCTTTGCAGGATACAAGTGAAGGGGATCACACAGTGGATGATGATGACTCTGATGACAATGTTGACTCAGATGAAGAACATGAATCTGAAAAAGAAAAGGTACCTTATTTAGTGCTTTATTAATTCTTTAATTGTTTTTTAATCGGTTTGTGTTAATTTTGTTTTAATTTATTGAGTTATTGTGGAATGTTTTCCTGAGAGGATGTGGAGCATGTGAAAAAGTTTGTTTAGGTTGTGAACAATTAACTTCAACCATACAATCTACATGATTTTCATTTGACAAATTAAATTGAACTGATACAAATGATAACTCAAAAACTAAAAAATTGGGGATAGGAATTCTCAAGAAAAATGTTAATGGTTCCAAGCACATTGCATACCTTTGATTTCAGTTACAATTTAGTTGATACAAATGATAAGTTAGAAACAAAAGAATTGAGGATAAAATTTTGAAGACGGTGTTAATGGTTCCAAATATTATTGATGCCTTATGTTATATATAATCCAATTAAAATTAACTGAAAAATGACATATAAGCTACATTATTTTGAATTTGTATTATTACCTCTTCACCATTCAAATCTAATTCCATGCACTATTCTTACAACACCAAAAAACCAATTCGACTTATAATTTTCTTTTCTTTTCCCTTTTTGTCACAATAGTAAATAAACCAAGATAAAGACAGAAGTTATATATGAACCCAATTTCAACTAATCAATTAAATAAATCTAGCTCTAATGCTATTAGTTTCAAAAGAGAATTGAATGCTTGTAGATCTAGAGACGAAAACAGGAAACAAGTGTGAAACTTGCCATTTTTGAAAGGGCTACCATGAGAAAGTGGGTCATTTTCAAGAAATAATTAATTAGATGTTGTATTTATAGAAGTCAACTTTGTTAGGTGGAGATGTATGTCAGACAAGACCATATTTTTCTAGGATTGCTAATCATATGCATATAATTTAAACATGGTTTTTACTTGATTTACCAGTGTTGCTAGGATTTTATTATAACATACTTTGAATTCTAACTTGAAGATACAATCCATGAAGCCAAATATATTGTCTTTCAAAATGGAAAATACATAAAAGTGTAATGATAGAATGACAAATGGAATAACAATTGCAACGTAAATCGTTAGTATATATGAAGTTTGTAATGAAACAAGTTTTATTTTAGTTTGATGAACATATCATAGAATATTCTAGATAAACATTGGTATTGATGATATTTGTTAGATAGCCAAGGTTCCTTAAACAATATCTAAAGTTCTCTTAAAAGAAGTTTAAACCATGGAAAATTTTAAGCTCACTTCATTCATTGCTAAATCTTTTCCGCTTTCTCCAAAGCTACAAAACATATTGAAATTTTAGGAGATTAAACGTATATATCCTTTAGTCAAATATGTTATGCATCCTTTCCAATACTATGACAACATAGAATATATAATTTAAGGCTAAATGCAAGAAATAGCAATGTACTTATTAAAGCATCCTACTTTCATTGTTTTCTATTACAACATTGCACTTTCAATTTTTTTCTTATTAAGTCTTTGTAACCGAAACATCAACTCAATTATAGATTTGCACTTTCAGTTTTTTCTTATTGGGACATTATATAAGTTAAACAAGTCTTCCAAGTTATAGTAGTAAAAATTGTTTTGTCTTTGGATGGCATTGCCTTAGTTGAGTGGATTATTTGAAATATAAAGTTGTAATATGAGTAAATGGAAGTAGAATGTCATAATTACAAATAAATGGAAAATCCTTACTATTTCTTGAATTCAACATTGTAATTTATCATGAAAACTTACCGATTTGACGTACGTGTATTACTAGTGAGAGACTTGGATTGGACATAAAGATCGAAAGCTTTAAAAGGCTGATTGTGAGAAATTAAGGAGAGATCATCTTAATGAGAAGTTTACATAATTAGGAAAGACACTGGGTATGTCAATATTGTTTGCATCCTACTCTTTTTAAAGGAAAAAAGTTCTTATATGTTGTTTAATAGTACTAGATAATCACCGTTATAGTATATAATGGTTTATCGATTCTTTCCATTGGTTGTAGCTTAAACCACAAATTTCTCTATCATCCAGATTCCCATCAAATGGGTTAAATATGTTAATAAGTTTTGTTTTATTTAAGATATAAGGGTAAAATCGCCAATAACGTGTTGTCATCAAATTGTCTTTGTATTTTGTTTCTTTTAAAAAAATAATAGTGTTTGTGTTTGTGTTAATTCTTTTGGCTATATTTGTAACCCCCTCCCCCCCATTTTGAATACATAAAACACTATGGTTTTCAAAACATTTCAAATCATAAGTTATGGTTAAAAGTTTCCAGACCAACAAACAACATACTTCAAACCTTGGGTGTTACACTTTCATATCAAACAAACCATAGTGTAAGCATTTCATACTAGGTTCTTTTAAATCCAAAAGGTCTGTCTTCTAGCAATCCATACTTCTAATCCGTCACTCCCAAACTTGAAATATACTGCATTAGAATAACAAATATGTAAGACGAAAATGTCTCGTGAGATACATGGGTTTGGACTTTGGACACAACCTTTTCACAAATAATTGATAAAACATTACTTGAATGTAACTATAAGCAATTGCTAAAAACTTTACTTTAACATAATATTCATATGATGCATTGAATGTATTCATGATCACACTCAATGCAAACCAATATGAGTCCACCCCACATCATAGGTCTATGGAAAACCGATTCATTTTATGTGGCAATTCCTAAACAGTTGTATATGCCTTCATAGGTATCTTTGAGACCGAGAAATCCAAAACCAATATAGATAGAATAAATCAATCTATAATGGCTTTATATGACATCTACTTTCACGACAGGAGGTACCATCCCAAGTAGAATTAGTCGTATCCTATTATAGGGATTTCATAATTTGTTCGGACCATACTTGACTCATATGCTTTTCATAATCCGTGTATGCATGCTTCACCACTTTTATTTTGTTCAAGTTCACACACATATGCCATGATATCAATGTATCGATTAAGGATAATTAATAAAATACATTTGTAAGACATACGTATTGCATAACAACACCATTTAGACTCATAAACATTTCTTTAAAAGCATGCTTTGTCATTTCTAAATCAACTTGTAAGCATAAATATATTATTTGCTAGAAAATTTCATTTGAATCTTAACACATTAAGAAATTCCATCAAGTCATTTCAAAAACATATACTAGTTAAAACATTTCATTTCATATCATAAAACATACAATTTCATGCCATATATCCCATTCAAAAATCTGCATGTACTCACCTTGTATGAAGTGGATGATTGACTAAGTGTCTATAATTTTCTTATTCTTATCTTGATCACCAACTATTCCAACACCTATATACATACATATGATCCACTTGTATTAATTCCTACTTGATAAATTCAACATCATATGAATGTTACATTCTTATATCATTATGGTTCATGTGTTCTTACAATGATCATGTCTTCTAATCCTCAACATGATGAGACTTGTTATTGTTCAATCTCTTTTATAACAAGATATTCACTTGTTCAAATATAAATATTCTCCCACTAACCATTAATTATCTCATATATAACCTATTATGTAAATAATAGAGAACATCTATAAATCACAATCATAATAGTATTATCTATCAATACTCCAATTCACATGTAATTAGTCTTAATCATAAACTTTAAAGCAATATCCAGTTCAACTTCAACTAGTCCTTCATCATAAATTGAGACTTTGAAATCATTTATACGAAATGAACACTATAAAATAATTCTACATTTACCGATACGAAATATTATACTTGTACTTAATGGATTTCCTAGATACAATCAATCAATCGATACATAATCTTCACATGATGATTCTAGGGTTTATCTCATATTTCACTTTTAATCCAATGTCATGGTTCAGGATACATTCTTTATGTTTTCACTTTTAATAATAAGTTATACATATATAATTCTTCTACTGCCTGTTAATGAACTTTAACTTGTGTGGGCCATTCAAGGAACCAAATAGTAGAGTGTGTGGCTGCACACCACCAATTTACTACCCTTGAAACATGCCAATTGACCAAAATGCCTGTAGACATCAATGCATATCTCAATTTCCTTTTTATTAAATGCATCAACTTTAAAAACTTATATATATATATATATATATATATATATATATATATATATATATATATATATATATATATATATATATATATATATATATATATATATATATATATATATACACTAAAGTTCAAATGAGAACCATTTTTTTCTAGGAACCTAGGAACTTTTTGACTGGAATTTCTTTTTTAAAAAAAATGACATAATACACCTAATCGCTTATATTTAAGCCCTTTTGTAAAAAAAATGAATATATATATATATATATATATATATATATATATATATATATATATATATATATATATATATATATATATATATATATATATATATATATATATATATATATATATATATATATATACATGAAATGTACACATTTGCGAAAAAAATGCATATATGTACATTTCGTGTATACATATTATTTTTCAAAATTTTTTTGTCAAAAAGTCTTAAATATAAACGACTAGGCGTATTATGTCATTTTTTTTTAAAAAAAAATTTCACTCAAAAGGTTCCTAGGAAAATAATGGTTCTCATTTGATCCAGACTATATATATATATATATATATATATATATATATATATATATATATATATATATATATATATATATATATATATATATATATATATATATATATATATATATATATATCCAAATAAAGTCCATTTCACTCAATTCTTTTTGTCTTGTATTAATACCCTTATGTTTATTTTATACTCATATATTCTGGACTTTATTGGGACTATATTAAGACAAGGTAATGTTCTTAATACTGTTCTTACTCAATAATCCTTATTTTTATGGATTTGCATCTTTTTGTCCCATTTTAAAGCACATAACATACATATCGATATAAATTGTTATTTTATGTGCAAACTTAATTCTAAATCAGTATATAGTATATACTAACCATATATACAACTTGTTTACACCTATATTTCATAAAAACATAACTTTTTGATTTATTTGAACACATAACAAGTTTTCATTACATAACTACACCAAGGAGTTCAAATCTCTTTTGGTATGTTTTTCTAAGATTCAAAATACAAAGTTTTTAGGTCGTCACAATATTTTTGTATAAAATGTTAAAAAAATTCAGATCCTGATAGACCTAAATTTTACAAGGGAACTAAACTCGGTGCTACAATCCATATGCCAAATGATTTGGCTACTCAAGTCAGCAGACTAATATCTTAGTACACAACACTCACCGAACAATTACATGAAGTAACTTTATGTTTTACCGGTATCAATTTTCATTATGTGGCATTAGTATAAGTGTTGCCTTGTGGTAGTTTTGGTATAAAGGACTTATAGCCGGATTTTGAGGAAGTATGTTCTCTGCCTCAGGGTCGTGACACGTACCCTATAATGGCACGACACGACGAATGAAGTATGACACCTTAAATAAATGGTTTGGAAAAGTAGGATGTCTAGTGGGAATTTGTACTGGTTAGGACGCGAGGGCAGGATCTCGCTACGTGAGGGTGTATGGTCTCGACGTGTAGTCCTTGGTAGATTAAAGCTTCTTTATGACTTAAGACTAGTCATTTAGCCCTAAACTCTTCTCATTCATACCACATACGATTATACGGTGAATACTTAATTTTGGGCGTATGTTTGAAGGAAAACTAGAGATTGACGTATATAATCTAAAGAAGTGGGACAAAGTAATTGAAATCAATGTATGGTTGGTTAAATTGGGGATTTGAAGAGTTTTGAAACCCCCTAGATGTTAAATTAGTAATGTTCTATTGGAGTGGACTTGTGTTATAGACATTAGAGTGAGTCTAGAACAAAACCTAGTTGATAGATGTCCAAGAAACAATGTTTAAATTCTGAATCGGTACAGAACGAGGAGCTGACTTTACACGACATACACAACACGAATCCCAAGCGTTGCAACGTGAAAGGGCTTGCGATCGCGACTCACATTGTTCAAACTATGCTAATCGCGACACGACGGTCTTAGGGTCGCGACATGAATCCTTAATAGAAATCTTATTTTAGTATTTTAAGAGGATATATATGGGCTAGTAAGGCTAGGGTATTACGCCTAATGATGACTAAGCCTATTGTGGGTGTTTAAATGATGAGTAATTGATGAAATATGTTTGAAAAAACCATTATAGGTCGATTAAGGTGAATGTGATCTTTTAGTTTTGGAGTAGTTGCATTCACCAATAGCTACTACGTTATATTATGAGGTGAGTAACCTCTTATCCTCTATTTTATGTGGTTGTGGTGGTGATAAAATCTCTTGTTGAAGCCTATGTGGCTAGCAGTGGTGATTAATATACATAAGTCTATGTGGCTAGCAGTGATGATTTATATACATAAGCCTATATGATAAGCTGATGTTGTATGTGCCTTCGTGGCCTATGGTGTATTCTTAATGATGGGGATGTGTGAGCCTTTGTGGCTCGAGACCATGGGGGTTGAGGAGGGGACGGAGAAAAATGATGCAATTGTGGGATAGTGGATATGGTGTGGTGAATTGTTGGTGTGGATGAGATGTAGTGATTTTATCGGTGTAGTTGAATGTTGTTGTCATTAAATTGTTGTGTTTATTATATTTTTTTATTGTTATTGTATCATTGGTTATTCACTAAGCTTTTGTAGCTTACCGTTGTGTGTTACTAACCCTGCAGGATCTAGTGGCCCTCCTAGAGAGAAGGGTATAACTGACAACTCTTAGATTGAATGCCCATATATTTTATTGTAGATCGATGACCCTAATTTTATAGATGTAGTGTTTGTGTACTATGATACTACTTGACATCGTGCTTGAAACAATGTACACCAATAACTATATTTTGGAAGTGATGTAATGTATGTATGTGTATATTAAAGGTGAAAATTTTAGGGTGTGCCTTGTTTGAAAAGTTTGGTGTTACATATACATATGGGCACGGGATTAACATAAATTTAATGTGCGTGACAAAAGTTAATGTTGATGCCTGATGCCAAACGTAGAAGTTGTACCATAAATTTTCAGCAAGGTTTTTAACATGTGTCAATGTGAAATCCTTTGGATGGTCTATTCTAAGTGGTGATACTCTTTTATGATGGAATATGATAATTCTATATCTTAGGAATTATAATTTTCGGTTGAAGACGATGTTCCCTTTTTATGTGGTTGCTGTTTTCGATCATTTATCTAGGTGGAGATTGTTGAGGTTTTTGGCTAATATGAAAAAGTAGTGTTTCATCTCACATCAGTACAAGGAAGGAAGGTTGAATGGTCTCTAATATTATTGAAGGAGAGCATCGCTTTAGTCTCAAGGTACCCAATCAAATACACATGAAGTATTTGATTCTTTTTTTTATTCTCTAATTTTAAAGCGTAGAAAGTGTTAGTCTGATAAGATACAAAATCAATAGCTAGAAATGCATAATGAAATGTTGAACAAGATGATGTAAATATTAACGATAAGAACTTTTATTGCTCAGAGAAATTGTTACAGGAACAAGGCTCAATTAACGAATCGCTAAGAGCTATCAAAAAAACATGTCATAAACCCTAATGACTAACACCATATTTATATTCACACGAAGCAGTGTAGCCCTGACCAATCAATACCATGCATGTAGACATGAACTTTTCAGTACAACTGCCCACTCACACTAACATACACAAATTGTTAGGAGCACAATAGCATATGCGACATGATACAAAAGTACCGAATGAGCTTCACAAGATCTATTACTTCAGTGACTCCAATAGTATCATCACTTCGCCAGTAGAGCATCAACCACTTCAGTAATCATAATGGCCATTAACTTCGACACAACAAAATTGTTTCGCAACATAGTCAAAACTTTCAAGAGAATGAGTATGATTTGAGAGAGGCTTGAGATATCAATTTATATGATTGCAACAATTATCATATAATGAATCTTTCTCCTAAACCCCATTGGGTTTCTTTGATTTTAAAGTTTTTTACGTCTTGTGTTTGATTATCTTTCTCTATTATTGGTATTGAGAGGGTTGTTGGGATGCTTGACAACATTTTCCCAACATAAACATCGAGGGTCTAAGTGTCTCGATTAAGGAAGCTTGTGCTCAAAATCTTTATGATGGTGTTTATCTCCCAAATCAAGGTCCTACTCTTTCGCATCTTATGTATGCTGATGACATGTCTTTCATCGGAGAATGGTCGAAATCGAATCTAATTAATCTTAATAGAATCCTTCGTTGCTTTTACATTGCATCCGGCCTCAAGGTTAATGTTAACAAAAGCAAAGTGTTCAGTGTTGGTGTAGTGATGTAAGACCCGTACCGCCGAGTCGCGGCCAGGACAGATCCGCGGCGCGGCTCGGGCGAGACCTGGATTCGCGAATGATTTTGTACGCGCGGCGCGGTTCGAAAGAATCCGCGGCGCGGTGCGCCGCAGTCATGAAAAACCCTAATTCGGATTTAAACGCCTATATAAAGGGACCCAGCCCTAGGGTTCGTGTTTTTGGGAGTTTCTGGAGCAGAGACATCAGGTTTCAGCAGAGACTCTTTGGTTTCAAGGCTTTGGAGGTTGAAGGAAGAAATACAACGCGGGAGAAGGTTTGGGACGGACCGTGGGCATCACTCCGTCCTTCAGAAGTAAGGTAAGAAGATTTACTCTTCTGACTTTCCTTTTTATCCCGTCATATGGTATTACCAGTTGGTTTGTAGCTTTAGATGATTTGTAGCACTTAGGGTTTGAACCAAGGACATGCATGGACTTGCATGTCCATAAGGAAGTGACCTTAGGGTAGTTTCTGATCCCAGGAAGGGTGTAGAAAGGAACCCTAACCGATTGATGTACTGTTAATCGCTGAAAAACATTTTGGAATGTTACGAGCCGCGACGCGGACTGGCTAAGTCAGCGGCGCGGACTCGGCTGAAACCCCGTAATTGTGCAATGGTAGCCGCGGCGCGTAGGGCGAGGAGCCACGCCGCGGCGAGCGACTGTTCGACCAGAAATTTAGTTTTGACCACGGTTTGATGGCAAATAGTGAGTCTAACCTTTAGGCAGGTTTGTAAGAGCCTGGTCAGTAATTGATATGTTGTATGTGTGTGGGATTTAGGTGTGGACGAGCTAAGTGGGGATATTAGAGAATATCTGTGCGGTTTCGAATCAGGTGAGTATCCTCACCTTACTATATGATGTTTCATGTTAGGCATCTTGTTTGTTATTTACAGTTATATGATTTGCTCTATATCTGTGGTTATTTGTTGTTGGGCTCAGTACTGATGCGTGTCCCCTCGTAGCTGTTGTATGGCGAGTTGGACTATTGCCTTGTCCCATAGCTGTTGTATGATGGGCTGGGCCATAACCGGGAACCCATAGCTGTTGTATGATGGGTAGAACCTTCCCGTGTCCATAGCTGTTGTATGATGGACGCCCGTAGCTGTTGTATGGCGGGTAGGGTCGGGTCGTTCTCGAGGACGGGTTGTTTAATGTGTGGGCATGTATGGTAACTTGTGGACTCACTAAGCTTTAAGCTTACCCGTTGTTTTATAACATTTCAGGTATTTCAAAGGACAAAGGGAAGGGCAAGGTTTGACGGCAGCGCATCGCATTCCAAGGATTGACGTCAATGAACTATATTTAATATTTTCAAATGTTTCCGCTGTTAAATTTAAGTATTATGTTGAATAGTTTTATGTTCTGGAATAAATGTTTTATTGGAACCTTGGTAATAAATGATTTTTAAAATCTTTGAAATTGGGGCGTTACAAATTGGTATCAGAGCCTTGGTTTGAGGGATTTGGATGAACTGTGTTGGGAATCCAAACTCAAACTTAGGACTGAGCGATTTTATTAAGAAAATATTTTTGGAAGGTTAAATTAAAGTAAAAGAAGATGCGATGCGAACCGTCAGCCGAGCTCAAGTAAGTTTTGTGATTCCCAATTACCCATGCCAAGTTTGTGTTATGTGATAAAATGTATTGTACTAGGATGTAAAGCTGCCTGAATAATATACTCTGTAGACTGTTTTTGTACCATATGTGCTGCTTTGGAATTTTATGCTACTGTCGTTAGGTTGCTTAGTGAATGCTGGTAGGTTATATACAATTAGGGTAAGATAGCCTAAGAATTCTTGGTCTGGCCTTACTGGCTGTTCCTTGTTTGGTTGTGACTTTAGGGTAGATCAGTTATTCAAACGTCTATCTTATTCCTGATTGTGTACGGCTGTGCGTCCGTAAGGTAACTCGACGACATTAGCAATAGTTCTCTTAGGCACGTGTGAGATGGAGAGTTAGATCAAAAGATTAGGAACCACGGTACCTGACCGCAGGAGTCATAGAAAATGGTTTAGTATGTGTGTGACATTTTGGGAGGATGATTGACGAACTTAGAACAAGGGCGAATAGGTGTGGAAGGTAATACCAGGCCAGTATTACCGAAAACACAGGATTCACGCTTGAGTCAAGAGTAGTCAGCCAAAATCCTAGAAAGTCAAGTAGTTGGGTAGATAGGAGTGACCCGGGTATTGATATTGAAACTGTTGCGCATTTCAGAATGGCAGTCACTCGAAGTAACGGTGGACCAGATGCGGGTGCCTCGAGTGGGGGAGGACCGACTGATGAAAATCTCCGCAACCTGATAGCGGAGGAGGTTTCGCGAGAAGTGTTGGCAGCGATACCTCAGTTCTTTGGTACGATTAAGGCTGAGCTATGGGCAATGCTCGAGGAACGACTGGCTACTCAGGGCACATCTCGTGCTAGGGATGCAAGTTATAAGGACTTTTCGGCTTGTTCGCCCCCGATGTTCGATGGGGGCAGGGATCCGATTGTTAGCATGCGGTGGATTTCCGCGGTGGAGGGTGCTTTCCGCACATGTTCCTGTCATGAGGACTCCAAAGTAACGTTTGCGGCGAATCTTTTAAGAGAGGGTGCGAAAGATTGGTGGGAGATACGAACAAAAGATCTCACTCCTGCTCAGTTGGATGCCATTACATGGCTGCAGTTTAAGGAACAGTTCAAACTGGAGTATGTTCCACAGGTGGAAATGGAACGCTTGGCGCAGGAATACCTAAATCTGACTCAGACCACTGAAACGGTGACGGAGATCACCAAAAAGTTTAATGAACGAGCACTCTTCTGTCCAGAGTTTGCGGCGACCGAGCGAATGAGGATGACACGATACTTGGCGATGCTTCGCACAGACATTCGAGAATTTATGTCTGCTGCTAGGCACCAAACTCTTACTGATATGATAGCGGCCGCTCGGGCCCGAGAGTTGGAGCTGGAAACCCAACAAAAGCAGAAGCGTCCGGCGCCTACTCAGACTCAGCAGGTGTCGAAGAAATTTCGAGGGGCAGATCAGGGAAAGCAAGGGCAAAGGAGCCAGGGTAAGTGTGGTAAATGTGGAAGGAATCATGAGGGACGTTGCTGGGTGCTAATATGTCATAAGTGTGGAAAGGAGGGCCACTATGCTAAAGATTGTCGGCAAGAGGTCAAGATTTGTTTTAATTGTAATCAAGTAGGCCACTTCAAGGCCCAGTGTCCCCGTCTGACTCAGGGAGTGGTTCAGAATCCGGCACCCACTACACTCCGGATTACCGATGGTAGGCAGGGGAAAGGGGAAGCCCCTAAGACCAAGGGACGAGCATTCGTCATGACCGCCGAGGAGGCACAGGATGCGCCCGACGTCGTCACGGGTACTCTTTCTTTACTTGCCTCGTGTTTGTGGTGTGTAATTAATATGTCTATTATGCTTTGATTAGGAACATTCTTAGTCAACTCTACGCCTACCTTTGCACTATTTGATTCGGGTGCTAGTCATTCTTTTGTGTCTGCCGCGTTGGGGAAGAGTTTCGGAATTGCTTTAGGAACTCTTCATCGGCCGTTAGATGTAGAAATTGCGGATGATAAAACCGTGCAAGCGACTAGGGTTTATCGGGGTTGCGAGGTAGTGATTCAAGGAATAAAGTTTCCGATCGATCTCATCCCTATACCGTTGAGTGACTCTCGAGTCATTATCGGTATGGATTGGATGGGTCAGCATGAATCATGGATCGATTGTAAGAACAAGCGAGTGTGGATTCAAACCCCAAGTGGGGGAGAGCTGGTTGTGCAGGGCGAGAGAAAGAATCGAGGTGTAGTTTTCTGTTCAGCTGCTAGGGCACGCAGACATTTTCAACATGGAGGTTCGGGATTTGTGGCTTATGTTGTAGACACACGAGAAAGGAAGCCACAGCAGAAAGCAGGTGATATACCAGTGGTTCAGGATTTTCCTGATGTTTTTCCCGAGGACCTGCCTGGCGTGCCGCCAGAGAGACAGGTGGAATTTAAGATCGACTTAACTCCCGGTGCAGCTCCGATAGCTAAAGCACCGTATCGTCTTGCGCCTCCGGAGATGTTGGAGTTGTCTATTCAACTTCGAGAATTATTAGATAAGGGATTTATTCGACCCAGTTGCTCGCCATGGGGAGCGCCTATTTTGTTTGTTAAGAAGAAGGATGGTTCCAATAGGATGTGCATAGATTATCGTGAGCTGAATAAGCTTACGGTGAAGAACCGATATCCATTGCCTCGCATCGACGACTTATTCGATCAATTGCAGGGCGCTTCGTGGTTTTCGAAAATTGATTTGAGGTCAGGATATCATCAAATGCGGGTTCGGGAGGAAGACATCCCGAAGACGGCTTTTCGGACGAGGTACGGCCACTTCGAGTTTGTAGTGATGCCGTTTGGACTGACCAATGCCCCTGCAGCTTTTATGGACTTAATGAATCGGGTGTGTCGACCGATGTTGGATCGGTCGGTTATAGTATTCATTGACGACATTTTAGTCTACTCTCGGAGCAGGGAACAACATGAACAACACTTAAAGGAAGTATTAGAGACCTTAAGGAAGGAGAAGCTTTATGCAAAATTATCCAAGTGTGACTTTTGGCTACGGGAGGTTCAGTTTTTGGGTCACATTGTAAATGAGCAAGGAATCATGGTAGACCCGGCTAAGGTGGAGGCCGTGATGCGGTGGGAGGTTCCGAAGACTCCCTCGGAGATTAGAAGTTTCTTGGGTCTGGCTGGTTATTATCGTCGTTTCATCCAAGACTTCTCAAAGGTTGCAGTACCTTTGACCCGGCTAACTAAGAAAAATGCGGCTTTTCGGTGGGGTGAGGAGCAGCAGCAGGCTTTTGAGACTTTGCGGCGGAAATTGTGTGAAGCTCCGGTTTTGACGTTGCCTGAAGGCATGGAGGACATGGTAGTTTATTGCGATGCATCTATCACGGGATTGGGGGCAGTCTTGATGCAACGAGGCAAGGTGATTGCTTACGCCCCCATGAAGCTAACTACCCTACTCATGATTTGGAATTGGGAGCGGTGGTCTTCGCTCTCAAGATTTGGAGACACTATTTGTATGGAGTAAAGTGCACCATCTTCACGGACCACAAGAGTTTGAAGTACCTGATGGATCAGGCAAACCTCAATATGAGACAGAGAAGATGGTTGGATGTATTGAAAGACTATGATTGTGAGATACACTACCACCCTGGAAAGGCCAATGTAGTAGCGGATGCGTTAAGTCGTAAGGCTTCGAGTGCACCCCTTCGGGGCATTTGTCTAAGGATGACAATTGTGACACCGCTGTTTGAGCTGATTAGGAAAGCCCAGGTGGAAGCATGCAAGAGCGAGAATCAGAAAGGTGAGAGAATTGTGGGTCAATTGGCAGCTATGGTCAAAGATAGTAGGGATTTGTTAACTAGCCACGAGAGAATTTGGGTACCGAAGCTGGGCGGGGTTCGTCAAACCCTATTGGAGGAGGCACATAAATCCAGGTTCTCTATCCACCCTGGAGCAACTAAAATGTATAGGGATCTGCGTGAATATTATTGGTGGCCAGGCATGAAGAAGGAAGTAGCTTGGTTTGTCGAAAGATGCATGACCTGTCGTAAGGTCAAGGCCGAGCACCAACGGCCTCATGGTAAGTTGCAGCCTCTTGAGATTCCAGAATGGAAATGGGAGCATATCACAATGGATTTCATCACGAAGTTGCCAAGAACCCCTCGACATATGGACACTATTTGGGTTATCGTTGATAGGTTGACCAAAAGTGCTCATTTCCTCCCCATCCAAGAGACTTACTCTACAAATGAATTGGCTAAGGTCTACACATATGAGATTATCTCTCGGCATGGTATACCGGTCTCGGTGATATCCGACCGGGATGTCCGATTTACGTCTAGGTTTTGGAAGAAGTTTCATGAGGAACTAGGCACTCGCCTTCATTTCAGCACCGCATATCATCCTCAGACGGATGGGCAGAGTGAAAGGACGATTCAAACGCTAGAGGATATGCTTAGGGCATGTGTTATCGATTTTGGCGGGAGTTGGGATTCCCACCTCCCTTTAGCTGAGTTTTCTTACAATAACAGTTATCACGCGAGCATTGGCAGGGCTCCCTTTGAAATGTTGTATGGAAGAAAATGTCGGACACCTATTTGCTGGGGCGAGGTTGGCCAGCAGGTTTTGGGTAGTACTGAGGTGGTGCTCAAGACAACAGAGTTAATTCAGAAGGTTCGGGAGAGATTGATAACCGCTCAAAGTCGACAGAAAAGTTATGCGGATAGGCGACGGTCCGATCTCGAGTTTCAAGTTGGGGATTATGTTCTTCTTAAGGTGTCACCTTGGAAGGGAGTTATCCGTTTTAGGAAGCGAGGAAAGCTTGGCCCTAGGTACATTGGACCATATCGAATTGTCGCCCGTGTAGGTAAGGTAGCTTACCGGTTGGAGCTACCCGAGCAGCTTAGTCAGATTCACGACACATTTCACGTTTCGCAGCTTATGAAGTGCATTATGGAGGAATCTACAATAGTACCTTTGGAGGATATTCAATTAGATGAACGCCTAAATTATGTGGAACGACCAATTGCCATCATTGGAAGGAAAATAAAGGCTTTACGAAATAAAACAATAGGATTAGTTAAGGTTCAGTGGCAGCATCGAAAAGGGTCCGAATGGAGTTGGGAACCGGAGGAGGAAATGCGGAGGCATTATCCAGAATTATTTACCGGCGTGGATTTCGGGGACGAAATCCAGTTAAGTGGGGGAGAGTTGTAAGACCCGTACCGCCGAGTCGCGGCCAGGACAGATCCGCGGCGCGGCTCGGGCGAGACCTGGATTCGCGAATGATTTTGTACGCGCGGCGCGGTTCGAAAGAATCCGCGGCGCGGTGCGCCGCAGTCATGAAAAACCCTAATTCGGATTTAAACGCCTATATAAAGGGACCCAGCCCTAGGGTTCGTGTTTTTGGGAGTTTCTGGAGCAGAGACATCAGGTTTCAGCAGAGACTCTTTGGTTTCAAGGCTTTGGAGGTTGAAGGAAGAAATACAACGCGGGAGAAGGTTTGGGACGGACCGTGGGCATCACTCCGTCCTTCAGAAGTAAGGTAAGAAGATTTACTCTTCTGACTTTCCTTTTTATCCCGTCATATGGTATTACCAGTTGGTTTGTAGCTTTAGATGATTTGTAGCACTTAGGGTTTGAACCAAGGACATGCATGGACTTGCATGTCCATAAGGAAGTGACCTTAGGGTAGTTTCTGATCCCAGGAAGGGTGTAGAAAGGAACCCTAACCGATTGATGTACTGTTAATCGCTGAAAAACATTTTGGAATGTTACGAGCCGCGACGCGGACTGGCTAAGTCAGCGGCGCGGACTCGGCTGAAACCCCGTAATTGTGCAATGGTAGCCGCGGCGCGTAGGGCGAGGAGCCACGCCGCGGCGAGCGACTGTTCGACCAGAAATTTAGTTTTGACCACGGTTTGATGGCAAATAGTGAGTCTAACCTTTAGGCAGGTTTGTAAGAGCCTGGTCAGTAATTGATATGTTGTATGTGTGTGGGATTTAGGTGTGGACGAGCTAAGTGGGGATATTAGAGAATATCTGTGCGGTTTCGAATCAGGTGAGTATCCTCACCTTACTATATGATGTTTCATGTTAGGCATCTTGTTTGTTATTTACAGTTATATGATTTGCTCTATATCTGTGGTTATTTGTTGTTGGGCTCAGTACTGATGCGTGTCCCCTCGTAGCTGTTGTATGGCGAGTTGGACTATTGCCTTGTCCCATAGCTGTTGTATGATGGGCTGGGCCATAACCGGGAACCCATAGCTGTTGTATGATGGGTAGAACCTTCCCGTGTCCATAGCTGTTGTATGATGGACGCCCGTAGCTGTTGTATGGCGGGTAGGGTCGGGTCGTTCTCGAGGACGGGTTGTTTAATGTGTGGGCATGTATGGTAACTTGTGGACTCACTAAGCTTTAAGCTTACCCGTTGTTTTATAACATTTCAGGTATTTCAAAGGACAAAGGGAAGGGCAAGGTTTGACGGCAGCGCATCGCATTCCAAGGATTGACGTCAATGAACTATATTTAATATTTTCAAATGTTTCCGCTGTTAAATTTAAGTATTATGTTGAATAGTTTTATGTTCTGGAATAAATGTTTTATTGGAACCTTGGTAATAAATGATTTTTAAAATCTTTGAAATTGGGGCGTTACAAGTGAGCTCACTAGGCTTGCTAGTATTCTTTCGTGCGAGCCGGCTATGTTCCCGTGCACTTATCTTGGTGTCCCCATCAGGTCCAATATGAAACGGGGAAAGATGTGGAATCCGGTTATTTATAAGTTCAAGGAGAAACTCTCCAAGGGGAAAGCGAATACATTATCTTTTGGTGGAAGACTTACTCTTGTTAAGTCCGTTCCTAGTAGCCTTCCTCTATACTACTTATCGCTCTTCAAAGCACCGGTTAAAGTGATTAGCATGTTAGATTCGATTAGAAGAAGTTTTATATGGGGAGACATAGACAACAAAAGAAAAATTCATTGGATTGCGTGGGACGTTCTCATTAGGCCTAAATGGCTTGGGGGCTCGGTATCGGCTGCCTTAAGACCATGAATGTTGCTCTTCTTGCTAAGTGGATGTGCAAGCTTAAAGTTGAGAAAAACAGCCTTTGGAGAAGGTGTATTTGTTCAATTCATAGAATTAAAGGATATGACGGTGCCTCTATGGCTAAGAAGGGCATTCCGGGTACGTGGTGTTCTATTGTCGAGAGCTACAACGATCTACAATCGTGGCAAATCTCTCTTGATAATCTTATGGAAAGGAAGGTAAGTTTGGGTGATGATACTTTCTTTTGGAAAGATGTTTGGTTCGATAATAGGCCGCTCAAAGATATGTTCCCGAAATTATATGCCATTGAGTCTTGTATAGATTGCAAAACTATAGATAGAGTTAATGCGGATGGTGATCATGACTAGTGTTGGAAAAGAAATACTCGTAAGGGTGCTGAAGAACGTGAACTAATAGATCTCAATAATATTGTGGACCAAATAAATATGGGCAGGAGCAACAACTCGTGGTCATGGAAATTGTCTAGTAATTGTGTTTTTTCTGTCCAATCTTTAAGAAATGAAATTTTCAAAAACAGATGGAGTGATACCAGGTTAAAGTTTACGTGGTGTAGTTGGGTTCCCTTAAAGGTTAATTGTTTTGCTTGGCGTGTTTCTCTTAATAGAATTCCGGTGGCTGAAATTTAATTATAAGAGGGGTAATGTTGGTTCTCGTTTGTGTCCTTTATGTTGTGGAGAATTCGAAAATGTCAATCATCTCTTTTTTGGCTGTCGGTTTTCAGCAAGGTGTGGCAAACAGTGAGCAAGTGGTCCGTCTTATTGCCCCGGGCTCCGTCTAGTGTTGATGATCTGTTTATGTTGCTCAACGGAAGTGCGGTTAACCGTGATTACAGCAGGTTGAAGTGTGGCATCGCTTATTCTACCTTTTGGATTATATGGAAAGCGAGGAACAATTTACTGTTCAAAGGGATTGTTCTGTGCCCGAACAAAACGGCAGACGATGTGCAAAAGGATTATATGGAAAGCGATGAACAATTTACTGTTCAAAAGGATTGTTCCGTGCCCGAACAAAACGGCAGACGATGTGCAGTGTATTTCGTACAATTGGTGCAAGAATAGAGCTAAAAATTATAGTTTTACTTGGAGTGTTTGGTGTAATTCTCCTTATGACTGTATTTTGTAACTCTTCGCCTCTAGTGTCTTGCTAGATGACTTTTGTTTTAATGATATCGTCGCGGTTCTAAAAAAAAATTCTTGGCAAAGAGACTAGTATACAATGCCTGATGGGAGGTAGCCGGAGAAAGAACAAAACAGGCGTGCCATCGCCCTTCCCTCCTACTTTTAGCACCCATCGGCCTTTCCAGTTTGGGTTTCATTTTAAGGTTTTGATTCAATTTAGGTTTCGATTTTATGGGTTTGGTGTTTTAATTATTATGGTTGTAATTCAAGTTTAACTTTATGGGTTTCGGTTTCAATTTATAGTTTCGATTTTCTCCTTGTTTGGTATGATTTTGGTGCCGCTGCCGATTGTGCTGATTAATTGTGTTGCGGGTCATGGTCAATAGTTTCGATTTATCTGATAAAAATGGATTTAGGTGGCCGCCAAGGTGGTGGCCTGGGGTGGTTAAGTAATTGGTTGTTTTTTGGGTCAATTCTAATAATTAAAAAGTATATATATAGTTGCTATTTAACCCAATTTGCCCCTTCCGCGATGCACTAAATTCTCACGGTAACAGTCCAATAGAAAAATGATCTTTTTAAAAAAGCAAAAAGAAAGCATGCATTTGGACTGGATAGATTTGTGTTGTATGTATTAAAAATTCTTTTAATCGGTATATTAATTATCCAATTTTAGATTCCAGGAGTACCAGAAGTGCTTATCCTATTTTTGGTTTCGGCTGTACAGCTTCGTCGACGGTAAAAGCAATGAATGGTAACTTGTTTTTACATGTCCCTTGATAACAACAATCTGATTCTTTCTTGACTTTTTATTTGTCACTTGTCATCCCAAAGTAAAATTGACGAGAGCAAGGAAGGCCGAACATTTAGTGAAGAAAAAACCGTCGCTAATTATTCCACTGCTTATTAACATGGAATTTTGTCTTCGATTATCTGGTGAAGTTTACAATGATATTTGGCTTATGTTAACCAACAATTTGGCATGTATAACTTTGTCAGATGACCTTTTTAGATACCCTTATAGGATTTATATTTTGTCTGCTCATTAGAACCTTAATCAGTAAATTGTCCCATTCCTTTTCCATCTTAACTTACTGATACTGAAAAAATGGAATCCCGATGGTGTTTTTCAATTATATCTGTATTTCTGTTCACTGTTTGCACTTTCACAGGCATCTATCTTACTTCACTTTATCTTGTTTATTAGATAAAAAAAAATCTCTTTTTTTACTAATCAGCTATGTTTATCTTACTACAGATTGTTATGACCCTTTGGATCCAAATGGAAATGTTACAGTAACGTTCGACACAATTCAATGGACACCTGATGGCTATGTGGTTAGTACTAAGAGAATTAAATTTTCATATTTCTATTTAAAACTTTTAATTTTTATGGTTATTATAGGCAAGGGTAAGTCTCCAAAACTACTATCAGTATCGTCATGTTGGCCAACCTGGGTGGAAATTAGGGTTTACATGGGTCAACAACGAGATCATCTGGTCAATATCTGGTGCTATTGCAACACATAGAGGGAACTGCTCTAATTTCAAAGATGAGATACCACATTGCTGTATCTCCTCACCGGAGATAGTTGATCTGCTTCCGGGAACCCAGCCGCCTAACTCGCCGGAAAACTGCTGTCGTGGTGGTGTTCTTGCCGCCTGGGCTATTAACTCTCAACAATCATCGTCATCTTTTGACATGGTTGTTGGTAATTTACAAGTAAATTTTTCGTCACAGATGCCTGTAAATCTTACTTTACAGGCACCTGGTCCTGGATATACTTGTAGTGCTGTCGAGGAAACTCCACCGACAGTTTCCCTTGTAGTCGGAGGAAGAAGAGCAGAAGAAGTTATTAGTAAGTTACTATTTCAAAACCTAACATGTTAGTGTTGTGTACTTCACTTACTTACATTTCCTTACTTATTAATCAATTGATTAAGCTTGATTTTGAATATGGAATGTTTGGTTTGACCCTTGAAACCATGAGCAAAACCAAACCAATTATCCCTCTTTGGTTTGATACCATTTTTTGGAGTTATAAAAATAGAATGCTATAATACACAAATAAATAAAAGTATGTTTCTATTTTATGATATGTGCCCTTGCACGATTGGCTTGTTATTGACAAGAATTTGTTTTTCAGGAACATGGAAATCAACATGCACATATTCTAGTTATCTAGCTAACAAAACACCAATATGTTGTGTTTCACTATCAACATTTTACAGCTCACAAATCACAACATGTCCTCAATGCAGTTGTGGATGTCGACCAGCAGACAAGACAACATCATCATGCATTAGGTGTGTTGCCTATCCTCTTTATCTTTTTTGGGTAATAATATTTATTTGTGTTGAACACCTCTTTGGTCAAGGGGGTCTTTGACTTCATCACATATCTAATAATATTAATTTGTGTTGAACAGTGGTTCTAGTAATTCACTCGAGACGGAATTCATTAGTAGTGCGGATACATTGAGATGTACGGATCACATGTGTCCCCTTCGAGTCCACTGGCATATAAAAACCAACTATATGGATCATTGGAGGGTGAAATTAACCGTTACAAATCTAAATTATAATAGAAATTACAGTAATTGGAACATCTTGGTTCATCATCCTGGTTTCTCTCAGTCTGCAACAACGTATAGTTTCAATAGTAGTTTACTCCATACGTCTGGGATCCCAGGTAAATGACATTCTTTCATATAGTTTTAACCGCTAGTAATTATATGAGTTATTGAGTTGGCAACTTATCATATATGTCTTCTCATTGTGGCAAAATTAATTAGTTAACGCGCCATTTTGTATACAATATGCGGACGAAGATGTTTTCCTTGCATGCACATTTCAATAATTTGTTCAAACTTCAAAATCATTCATTCTTACTTCTTAGTGTACATGTTTTTCAAAATTTCAAAATTGAAACCGAAAAATCATTTCACCGCGATTTATGAGCAACTCAATTATTTGTATGTAGATGATGTAGCCTTGTTTTGGGGTTTAGACTACTACAACACCAATCTTTTGAATGCTGACAAGGATCAAGTGGGGTCCGTCTCGACCGAGATACTTTTAGCCAAAGACCACAAAACGTTCACACTTCACAACGGTTGGGCTTTGCCAAGAACTGTTTACTTCGCCGGTGAAAACTGCGTCATGCCGCCTCCCGACACTTTTCCAATGCTTCCAAGTGGTACTTCTATTGTTAGGCCTTTCCGTAGCCTAATCATCCTCTTAATAATATACCTTAACTTCAAATTACTACAATATTAATACAGTAGTAATCGTGCTTCTGCAAAAAGTTTATTCTTCTAGCAAACCATAGTTTTTTTTTTCCTATTTCTATTCTCCAGTTTTGCAAAATATCAGTTTATTTTTGAAAAAAAAAATAAGTAAATACGAAGTCAAACAAGTTAACATGTTGCCGTTTGTTTGCCGAGTATTTGGGCTTTTTGTTTTTGCGTTGAGTGACATTGGATTAGATGTTTGTAATAGCGTTTGTTGAAGATGTATCACTGTATTGTATTGTATCATTTTTTTAAAGCCCATTTTCTGAGTTTTGTGGATATGTATTTGATGTGGGGTGGATGTGGGTAGTAGGCCTTTTACCATGTGAGAACTGAGATGGGTATGATTTTCATTGTATTATTATATGTAAGATAAGTTGTAATATTATTGTTGATATGCTTTCGGAAAATGTTTTTACACTTTGAATTTTATGAACTCACACATGTAGAGTTATAAAAATCTTGCTCATATATACGACAAACTCTAATTTAGATTTAATAAACAACATTGTTTACACAATATAACAATTTACAAATACGCAGTATGCACAACCTAATAACGTAAGTGATACCCTAATATTCAACGATAAACATAATTAGAATATACATAGAATAATATAATCAGAGCCGGTCCGTTGATTTTGAAGGTCCTGTACGAAAAATAAAAAATAGGTCTCTAAATATTGTTGTTTATATATAAACAAAATTCATTAATATTACGATAAGATTCGACACCTAATAAACTATTGTAAATAAAAAACGACGAATAAAAAACAAAAACATTGTGCTATTAGCGACGGAATAAAGACAGATAGCGACGGAATAGTGACGGATTCGCGACAAAATGAAATTTTGGGCCACCTTTACGACATGGGCCCTGAACGGTCGCACCTCCCGCACACCCTCAGGACCGACCCTGAATATAATCAAAATCTACGAAGAATATGATAAATTTGACTTAGAGAGTCTACAAAGATTATAAGGCAAGAGTTCTAACTCGGTCCAAGTGGGTTTCGGCAAAAGTTCCAACTCGGTCCAAGTGGGTTTTGGACTCCGTTCAAGTTAGCAGTTGACACTTTGAAATTTTCAGCATTCTCCTCTTTCTTTCCAATATGTTCTTCTATTTTGTAATGACTATAACTCACTCATATGAACCCCAATTTTAATGAACTTTTTACCTATGGAAAGCTATTAAAGAGTATTACAACTGTCCATTACATATATTGGGCTGAATATATTTAGATCTCAGGTTATAAGGTCTTAATGTCGGTACCTCATGATAGAATAAAATATCATCAGCTCAAAACAATTTTCCTTCCAACTTCGCAAGATCGTATCTTATTTATCTCTAAACCAATTAAGTTGATTATTTTTGCAGTGTTTAGTCGTATATATCCCTTTTTCATTCTCATATTGCTTTCCCATTAACACCTGCATTTGGTTAATCTGTCATTAGCCCTAAGTTGTTATTTTCATCATTTTATGTGAAATTTCATTTTTCACAAAATTTTCCATTTTTGCCCAATGATTACAAAATTCATTACTAATGGTCTGACTATCTTATAACAATATTAATACAAGACATAATACTTAAAAGTTCATAATTTTTGTTTCTTTTGACCAAATTGCCATTTTGCACAATAATTCACATATAATACAAAACAATCCATTAATTCCATAATTTTGTCATTTTTGACCAAATTGCCCTTTGCATAACAATTCACATATAATACAAAAATTTACCATTAATTTTAACAATTTATCTTTAACAAAATTTTAGTTGCCACAGGATACATTAACAATTCCCTTCTAAGATGGAGGCTCGATGTGGATAGACAGGGACATGTTAAGCCAAGAGGGTGCAAGACATCTGCTTTGATACCATATAAGATATATGTGGAGTCCAATATTCTCTCTCCAAAAGAGACATTATGAAGAGAGAGAGAGAGAGAGAGAGAGAGAGAGAGAGAGAGAGAGAGAGAAAGAGAGTATAATATATATAGATACTTATAAGATCGTGTCTCACCAATATGAGATACACAAACAATTTGTCTCTTACCCTATGTGATGCTCATGATGAAGTGTGGATCATGTTTTTATAGAATGCTCACTTGCGAGCTCTATTTGGCGCCTATAGGAGTTTGGTGAGGGTTCAATATCCTGATTACCTCATCTTATGTGGTGTTATGATTGATGAAGTAAAGATTAATATACTACAAAGAAAATGCGTTGATGCATTCGTCATCATAATTTTCTGGATAATTTGGAGTTCGAAACAACTTTGATATTTTAGCAGCTCAGATTCGAAAAGCGGACTTGTTTAACAAAACCTTTATCCGCTCATTTTTTGATTTATAATAAATGTCATATATGTGAGTTTAATTGGGTTGATTGATTGTGCAACGTTGCTTTTATCTATTTTCGCTTCATAAGTTTTCTTTTAATCTAACATATCTCTAAATTTTTTAATAAAATTCTATTGTATAAAAATAAATCCACAATGAATACAACCTCAACCAAATTTTATTCATGTGCACATAGGGCATCACTTGATATTTACTAACATTATTAAATTAAATACATATTAAAAGAAAACTTTAGAAAATAAGTACAAGGTTTACGCTTTTATTGGCATGGATGATTGAACAATTCACGAATAATTAATGGAAACCTTGGAATTGTTAAGGGCGCTTCTTTTTGTTTCCTCGGGTGGTCAAATTAGCATAGCAAGCACAGGATTCGTAGTTGCCCGAGGTGCCCGGTGGCACACAGTTGCACCTTCCACAGCATGTCCCGCATGCCCTGTGGCACAGGTTAGGCCTCTTTGATAGTTTGCACCTTTCGGCACATGCCCCTCCACAATCTACAATTTACAAAAATCATCATTCTCTTACTCAACTTATAATCACAATTAAGAAAGAAGCACGAGTTATCTTAATTAAAGAAAAACCTAAGAAAAATCTGCATAGGCTTGAGCTCGTTAACAATTGAGTCTAGTTTTTTATTTTTAAAAAATAAATAAATAAAAACTTGTAATTGCTTATACATTTGAAATTTTAACGGACAAATAAGTCATCAACCAAAAAAAAAAATCCAATGGTTTTTGAAAAATACAATCAAAATTTAAAGGTCATTCAAGAAATGACAATTTTTTATAATTATCTTATTATCTTAATATAATTTTATTGCACTGTTTTTGTCTGACAAAGACTATAATTTTATTGTAACCTTATTGTAGTCTCTAACATGTAATAGATGATAGAACCGAATTGTAATCGTGTTGTATTCTACTTTGCCTGATACAAAATTTTATCTTACCCTAATGTTACTATATTCTTTCTATCTATGAAATGACATTCTTTAATAGATAATAAATGTAAATAGTAACTTTTGATCAAGGTTTTTTTAAGTGAAAATAACTATTTTTTATACTTTCTGAAAGATTATATCCTTTGTCTAATAGAGGTTTTTCTTCTATAAATAATTGTTTATGGTAATTTTTATATTATTATATTTATTAATTTTACGTTAGTTTTATTGTAAGATAACTTTTTTGTCAGATAATATTCTGTTAAACAGAGATGATACAATAAAATAATAATATATCAAATAAAGATATTATAATAATATTATAGCAAGACAATCCATTATCTCAGACATAGAAAATACAATAATAATAAGATAACAATGTCTTGATCCATATTATATAGATCAGACAAAAAGAATACAATTAAGATTATCACGAGGTTATTTTTCACTAAGATAATAGTTGATGAAAAATTAAAATTAAATTAAGTTGCAAAAAGGTATTTTTTTTAGAAAAAAAAAAACTCATAAATTTTTATCATATTTGTAGAAAAGTCATTGTATTTTATTTTCAACCCTTGACACGTTGATGAGTTGTTTACCTGTTAAAATCTCAAATACGTAAACAATTACAAGTTTTTTGATATTTTTTATTTAGAAAATAAATTAATAACTTAATCGTTAATGAGTCCAAAAATAAATTTTTTTGTTAAAGAGTATCCTTATTTTAATAAGGGATGATAGTTGTGCTAATAGAAACAATACTTACCAATCTTTGTAGATGGGTCCTTATTGGTGCTGATATTATCCTGTAACAAAAATAGGAATTGTTACCATCCAGAAGAAACAAACAATATTATTAGAAAGGAAAAAAGATTAGTTTACAAAACATGAAAAGTTTATAGATTATTAAGAAATAACTAAAATATATATTAATAAGATAAATTTAAAGGTAATAAAGTAAAACGTATGCACTAAACTTGATGATGTTGGTATCTTGCAATTATCGGTATGTTGATAAATATGTAAGGTGGATCGTAACATTCGATTATCAGTAAGTTGATAAATATGTAAGGTGGATCATAATATTTTTAACAAGGAAGAAAAAAACTATGATAGTTATTAGAAACAAAAATAGTTTAAAACAATGCATAAATATTAGAAATAAAAGGGAGAGAAGAAAATACGGGTTGATTGGGTTGGATTGCTTGGACAAGTTGGACGAGAAAAAGAGAAAGAAGAAAGGAAGCAACAAAAGCTTTGGAGATTCCCATTTCTTATTGGAGTGTTTAAGTGTGTATTTATGAATGAACCAAGATTTTTACACGTATTTATAGGTGTGAAAGAGGCTTTTTTTTTGGGGGGGGGGGGGGGGGGGGGGTGAAGGGGAGGGAGGGGTTTGAATGATACAATTTTTTATTTTATTTTTTTTGTGTTAGCAATTATCATATTTGGTGAAGTACTTACTCTTTGATTATATCATACATATATGACAAATTTATTCGTTGATGTGATTCATAACAAAATTTAGTAGCAATTGGTAATTTGGTTAATTTTTGTACAGTAATGTTCAACTTTTGCTTGTGAAAGTTGCAAACTATATGGTTTAGCTAGGTTTATGATTTCTATTAATGATACCAAACCAAACCAAGCAATATGTTTACATTTGTCAAAATATATCAGCAATTTGATATAATCATCTAAATTATAGCATCTCTATAAAAATCTTATGCCACTAATCAAATTTTATCCTATGATGGACATAGATGAACATATATCTTTTCTATAAAAATACCATTAATCATTTCTATCTGGGATGAATATAATTGGCTATTAAACTATATATTTCTTGGACATATTTCAGAAGAATCTGTGACCAGTAACATTTCAAACTGTAAAAGCAGACCAGTGTGATGAATGGTTGAAACAAAATTGATATTTTATACGAGTTAAAGTTTTCGTCTCTATCCATAATAATAATTTATATTTGTAAAGACAAATTAAATAATGAAAATACGTCGACAAAAGAGTGGAAAAAGAAGAAACAAAGGAAACGCAAGTGGGAGTACAAGTATTTGGTGAGGAAGTGGAAATGGCAATTGATGGTGTGGGAAGTGGGGACTTGTGCATAGTTGGCACTTGGCATTATGCCAGTTGTACTCGTTTAGTCAAACCAAAACCAACATACCAATTAATCAATCTCATCGACTTACTATTTAATAAGGAAATGAGTGAAATAAATTAAAATGAAAATAAAAAAACAGAATTATTACCATGGTATAATTTAAGCAAAACTAGCGCTTCACCCGTGCTATCAGGGGAGATATTTTCACATTGAATACGTAAGCAACTTTATCTAATCAAGTAAAAAATGAGATCATTTCCATATTAATTAAACTAAATTACAGAAACAGTCCCTGAGAGAAATCCTATTCGTACCAGATCCTTACGAACAGTAGAAGCAGGAGGAGCTTCTTTCACATATTGTTACATGGCTTGTAGAAGAAATGAAGATGGGGGCTACAATATAAATAAACAAAAAATGAATTAGATAGTGTTAAAAATGACAAAGAAAATAAAAACTTGAATTGAATGCAAGAAATAGCAATGTATTTCCACATATTTGTGTAATATAGCATCCTACTTTGATTTCTTTTCATTAAAACATCGTACTTTCACTATTTTTTTAATAAAGATTGTACTTCAGAAAATCTACCCAATTATAGCATTTTACTTCCGATTTATTTCTTATTCTGGCAGCAAAAATTGGTTTGTGTTTAGATAACTTTGCAATAATCGGGTATATATACTTTTCAAACTACAATGTTGTAATAGGAAGAAATGTGAGTAGGATGCTATAATAAACAAATCAATGAAAGTACGTTGCTATTTCTTCCATATAAACAAAAAATCTTTCTAACCAGACAACCGTACCTGCTCAATCTTAATGAATCTTTCTCCACGTCCAACATCAAGATTTTTACATATTTCATAAAACTCTGACAATTTTTCAACCTGAAAATATTTCCAATGATATAATATTATAATCTATCTGCCATTTGGAACAAACTTCAAAAGGTGTAAAAAGATAGATCGGTGTTTTAATAATAGTTTCTTATTCATGTTTTATATGTTAATTATATGAAACTCATAAATGGATAAAGATAATAAGTTTTCTCACATCTTGACTGCATCCAAGAAGTCATTAACAGGTTCATGATCATGGGCCCACGGTTTCTTGAAATGTTGAAGTGAATCCAGGCGGGATTTAACAATCAAACCCTACAAAATTATGAAACCAAAATACAAACGATTATGTTTATGCAAGTAAAAACATAAATAAGGGAATGATGCAATCTTTTCATATGATCATTTACCTTCGAGTCCACAAGCCAAACCTTCTTGCGAGTCTCTTTTAATGGAACATTTGTCTGCATAAATTTATAAAACCTTCATCAGTATGTTCTTTATACGGAAGGTTACTAACATTTACAGATGAAATCCAAATTTCTAACCTGTTTTGAAATCACAAGAGCTATGACATCTTTCGGTGCGTTGAATAAACTCATGCTCCAAACCAATCAATTTACTTTTATCAAATAAATATACACAAAAATTAATAATAAATGTGTCATATCATACCCATCAAATTTACCTCGTTCCCATATATATCTGAATCAAAATTGGTAAAATAGCATTCTCATTATATTCAATAGCACCCTTGTCATAAACCATATAAAAAAATTAGATTTCAATTTAAATATGGAACTTAAATTTTGACAGCTAAAGTCTTCAAAAATAAGGAAGGTAATATCTTACCAGACTGCTTCAACTTTTGTATCAAAGAGACCTATAAACAGACACACATGTTAAAGAATATAAAGATAAAACATCAACTTGACAAAAGAATAAGCATTTGTGAATAACAACAATCAGGCCATAGCTAAGATATAAGCATCTACAAATATTGGAGAAGGGACAAAAACTGAAAAATTGCCATTAATCATTTGTTGCTTAATTTCTTTTTTTCTTCTTTCGATTTGATTCTAGTTTTCTAAATACAGTTATAATGTTCCACTTTTGAAGCCTGATGTAGGGTTGTTGGATACTTTGGCACATATATGTATAGGCCTGCCGACCTTAACTCATAGGGCTGGTAATCTGTAATGAAGTATCCATGGAAGAAGCCAGTTTGGCCCAGCATATTGATACATAAATTTTGCTATAGACCTATAGTTTATACTACGTGAATTTTATTATTGACTTTCATTAATAATCGTTTTCAATTTCTTGCTTAAACAGGGTCCTAACATCACCCTATTGCAAATAAATGAGACAACAGCAGTAATAATGTAGAAACCTTGAGTTGCATTAGCGCTCATTTCCTTCTCGACTTTGGCCTGCATTTCTCGCAATGCCGCAGCTTCTTCCTCCATCTCCTTTAATCTCTTTTTGATATCATCTAGTTCCTGTTCCATCAACAAATTTGTTACCCCTTGTTTCATTTGCTTCTCAACAATCATCGAACCGGTAAATTAGGGTTTCACGGTAAAAACGATTCTAAAAAGAAGTTAATAACAAAATTACCGTACAGTGCTGCTATCTATCGGCACCATGTCGACCTCGCCCTCCTCCTAACAGAAAATTAGCGACCACTGTAAAACCCAAATCCCTAATATCTTGGCTGAGAGAGAGAGAGAGAAAGGGATTTTAGAAAATTAATATAGCCATGAATTCAAAGGAGTAATGAAAAAATACCTGATAGAAATCATCATAATTCAATGTTTATAGCCCAAAAACAATTATCCGTCGTCTTTTAACCATTCAAACCATCTCGTCATCCCGATTGAGGTAACTAAAAGAAATAGAAACCGAAAGCTCCAAATGTGTCCACAAAATCAAAATCGCCCAAAGATACACGCACGAAAATACATAGACACATATAGATACATAAAAAAATACATAGACACATATACATAAATACACATACAAATTCACATAGAGATACTTGTGCAGGATCCGGAAATTGAAGATTGTACACCAATTCGTACACATAACCAACATAAAATTACTCCCGATTTTACATTAGCCTCTGAAATACGTACCGCGTATCTTCCGATGTTGCAGTCACTCTCACCAACAATCGCTCTTTGAAAACCTAGGCCAGCATAATCTAGAAAACAGTACAAACAAAGGCGGAAAGCAGTCGTGCACAACCCGAGAGTCAAGGATCCGAACAGCAAGTGATCCTCGGTGACCACGAAAACCCTAGATTTTTTTCTCCCATTTGCTCCTGTTGAGTAACTTCATAATGGAACATTCGTGTAGAAGAGATGGCAAGGGAGAGAAGAAAGAAGAAAGTCAGCTGTTTTATTTCCATAACGCGTTACACAAAAAAAACGTACCCCAAAGAAGCAAAAAACACGGGAATTAAACAAATATATAAATTGTTTATTTACTTGGACAAAAAAAAAACAAGTTTCTTTTTTATCTTTATAGTCTAAGTCAAACCGTTTATTGACTTGTTCAATCCAAAAGAATATAAGCATCATGTATATAACATTTTATTTAGAGTGTTACTCATTCAATAACTTTACATATATAATCTTTAATAAAAAAAATAGAATGAACAATGCTAAATTCATTATATCATAGTTATCATGAAATCTAATATAAAAATATATAAATTAAAACATGTTTTTAAAATGCATATAGATATTTACTAATGGGTTAATATAACTAAGTAGCAATCAACTTTTACATTTTTTTTATTTTGATCACTAATGTTTTAGAAACTTTAAAAGTTAACTAATTGATATAATATGATCATAAGAAAATTTTAATTATTATATAAAGTTGAAGTTTATTTTAAAAGAAATCAAAGTCCCTAATGTTTATAAGAAAACATCGATGCTTACCTCTAGCTAGTAATGTATGAAACATATCAACGAGTTGGAAGTTGGAACTAGGAATCGTGGGAGATGGTTTAAGCCGATTTATGAAACATATCAACGAGTATGAATACTTGCGCGTTGTAAAGGAAACCTCATTTTCATTTGAAAAACGTAGTACAACATCCATGAAAACATATATGAAAAAGAATAATTACAGAACAGTTTTGTAACAAAATCCAATATGTGAAATAGAATATCTTAAAAACCATGCATAAAAACGATCTAATTCAAATCGTTTATAAATGCACTTCTCCATAATGATTTTCTGATATTAATTAGCAACTAAGTATATTTAACCCTAAAAACATTAGGCAATTATCTTTCTATAAATGATAGATAAATTTTTTGTTGATTTTCTGATATTGATTAGCAAGTAAGTATAATTAACCCTAAAAGCATTAGGCAATTATCTTTCTATAAATGATCGATAAATTTTGTGTTGTTATTATAGTAGTTGTTATCTATGTTTGAGTACAATAAATGATCTCCCAATTAGACTACAAAACACATAGATTCCACATGACACACAAATAAAAACACTAAATAAAAGGCAAATACTTTCAAAAATAAAAGAAATACCTCATTTTGATACTTTACATTTTATGAAAAAGTTTATAATATAAATATATAATCTAATAGACAATATGGTTAGAAAGTAACAAAATAATTATCATAATTTACTATTTGGAAAATAATGACTAATTTGGTAGAAGGCAAAAAATTTATAAGAAAGAGGGTGTGTGGTTTCGAACCCTGGACCTTGAGGTTGAAAAGCAACAAACGCAATCACCGGGGTGACACATCATTCATATTTAAATAATGATGCACAATAAATATGAAATAAACATAATATTAATACATCAGAGTAAAAAAAGAGATGAATAAGCATCAGAGTGGTAGTTCATATATTTTTGGGACTTCTATGGACCAAGATCTGTTTTATTATATGAGCAATACCGCTCTACTTTAGTAGATCATAGGATGTAGAAAAAGTTTTTCATTTTGATCAACCGAAAACATCTCTTTTCCATTTCTATTTAACCGGTTCATATTTTTGTTTCGTATGCTCCGTGGAGGAAGTTGTAAAATAATGTGTAAAATGCGGTGTAAAAAATTATAAAAAATATTAAGTTTTCAAAAACATAAAAAAACAAAGTTGAAAAAAATGGGAAGATTTGTTAAAAAAAAGATGTAAAAGGTTGTAAAAAAGCCTAAAAAGAAGTTGTAACAAATACAAAAATAAGAGTAAATTACAGTTTTGGTCCCTATGGTTGACAGCTTTATACACTCCAAGTCATCCTCTTGAAATCCCATGTTTTTGGTCCCTATGCTTGGCATTTTATTACACTGCTGGTCCCTTGGGCCATTACCGTCTATTTTTGCTGTTAAGTGGGGTGTGAAAATAACATTCTACCCTTTGGGACCAAAACTGTAATTTCTCATAGATCTCCCTCAATCTTGCCCTCCTCCCTCACCTCCCTTCAATCCGATTGTTTCTTGCCTGATCTTTCCCAATCAAACTCGCATTATCAGAAAAGGTCTCCAAATCAGAAATCGTAATTAATTCATGTCACAATTCCCAATTATCGATATGTATGAAGATAAAGACGTTACGTGAAGAAATAGTCCTGGCGGGGCGACGACGATGTTCTGATTGCGCGGCTTCTCTAGCGTAAGTCGTGGGGTTCTGAAGCGGTTGGTGGTCGGAGAGGTTTTTTGGCTTCTTCCGCATGAAAACGATTTAAAGATTTAATAGTTTTTAAGTGAAATGTTTGTGAATTTAATCGTGTACCTCTGTATTAGCTTTAGCGGTAGCATCGGCTTTTCGAGATTTGAGTCATGTGTAGATGTGATCGTAGTATAAGCTTTGCAACACTAAGATTACTGTACTTATGGTGTAAAGTTGTGTTCAATTAATCAATTAACAACATTTTTAAGATTAAACACGAGAATTTTCGATTCAGCATAGTAAAAACAAGAACATTTCACTGATTTAATCCCGAAATGGAACGATTTATTACCGCAGCTGTGTAGTATTGTGTCGGCAACTGCATCGAGAGAATAAAAACACATGAGAAGGATGATAACGATAAAGGTCAAGATAGATCTAATTTCGCGATTTTGTTCAGAGGTTTTATAGAAAATTTTCGATTATGTTTGAAATCGTAACAAATTGGAAATCCGACGAAGAGAATTCACCGTGTTCTAGAAGACAACCAACAAGATTGAAGATATCCCTGGAACATCATAATAATGGGGAATTAACGATTTAATTCATGGAAACCAACGAAATGAACAAGAAATCTCACAGAGGCATAAGCACAAACACATACCCGGCAATCCAAGTGAGGAGGAAGATAAGCGAGACACCATGGTTGGATTTAGTGCGAAAGTTGGTGATTATTTGAGGGATTTCAGCGACACCCCAACAAACAAGACTCATGATTCCAAACCCGAAAGATAATTCGTCTCTAAGATTGCACAAACAATCTTTGAAATGCTTGTCAACCCACCCGATTTATGATTTGGAGACCTTGTCTGATAATGCGAGTTTGATTGGGAAAGATCTGGCAAGAAACAATCGGATTGAAGGGAGGCGAGGGAGGGCAAGATAGGGAGATCTATGAGAAATTACAGTTTTGGTCCCAAAAGGTCAAATGGTATTTTCACACCCCACTTAACAGCAAAAATAGACGGTAATGGCCCAAAGGACCAACAGTGTAATAAAATACCAAGCACAGGAACAAAAAACGTGAGATTTCAAAAGTATGACTTGGAGTGTATAAAGCTGTCAACCACAAGGACCAAAACTGTAATTTACTCTAAAAATTATATTGTGAATGCGCTATAATTGAGTCTGGAACTCGGTGCCATATCATGTTGTTTAGAACTCGAATCTAGGTGGGTTTGGTCATTGACACGGGTCTAAAAAAAAGAAAATAATGGCCTTTACAATATTAAATCACTAGTTCCTACATTAAGAGGTGTGTGTCCTTTCCGCTAAGCTAGCTTTAGTTACAGGTCATATTTGGCACGTAACCTATATAAACATTAATTGGAAGTTAGATGTTGTAAATTGGAAGATTTATAGAATTAGATATAAAATATTATTCACTAATTATTACAAGTAAATGGATTTTTGAACCATGATTATATTACAAAGTAACCATCAACATAGACAAATTTTAAAATAGACCCATACAAAAGTTAATAACCGTGAGAAAACGATCATTACAATTTAATGATCATTATTTTTTTTAATATTTGTTTATTATTATCAAAGTTAGTAACTATCTATTTTTACAATTAAATATAGATATTTATATATATTTTCAAGACAAAACAAATTATATTGGAACATTTGAATTTATAGTTGATATAGTTAACATAACTTTTTTAAATATGTTGATATTGATCTACTTGTCATAAATAAAAAATTATTAAATTTTATATGTTTGATTTTTTAAAAAATATAACATATTAAAATAAAATCATTAAACTGTAAATGATCGTTCCTTACACTAGCTAACATTTTATGTTTTCTATTTGAACCGTTCTTTATTGATATATAACAAAATAAAATATGATATAATGATCTTTATTATTCTTTGTAACTAAATATTTTTGTTTAATCGCTAAAAATTACTACCAGATGATTCGTGATACAACGGTATTAGGAGTTGAGGGTAATATGTTTTTCTGCAAAATATTGAAACTTCATGTCTCTATTGAAATGAAATATATAAATTTAAGAATAAAATAAGGACTAATAACACAAAAGTTATTGTGGTTAGAATTAAATGGTGAAAAAGTGGTTCATGATTTTTCTAGAGCATTAAAGCCTTTTCTGATTTGAGAAAATGTCACAAAAGTCATTATGGTTAGGATTAAGTGTTAAAAAAGACATTGATTTTTTAAGGCAGTAAAACCCTTCTAGATTTGGGAAAATGGCATAAAAGCTATTCTAATTAAGGCCATTGGCGTATCTACTTGGGGCGGTGGGGTACACATGCATCCCCATACTTTAACTTTTTTATATATTGAATTTTTACATGTAAACTAGCTTATCCATGTTGCACTTTCAGCTTAATAACTTGTAATTTATAGCTCTTTTTTTTTTCTTGCCATTTGTGTCATGTGTGAAGGGTTGAAGGCCTCAAGGCCAGTGGGCCACATGCCTATGAGTTATACTTTTTAAATTTAGTCTTCAATCTTCATCGATGCTATGTAGTCATAAGTGAAGTATGTTTTTAATAATTCTTTAGGCCTTTAAAAAACGCTTTGATTGTATTTTAGAAGTATAGAATTAGCGGTTCGATAAAAAAAAACTATAGAATTAATATTTTGTTTAAATTGAATTTTAATTACGAGGTTAATGTTTGATTTATGTAATAAATTTGTTGATTGATTACTGCATAGTAAACATTGATTTTCATAATTTTAAATGACAGTAATTGTTTAGAATACTGAGTAATACACCTAGAACATTAAGCAAATTTGTACAAAATATTATTTTGAATATTTTTGTATCCCCGTATCGAAATTTCTGGCTCCGCCACTGGTTAAGGCTAAGTGTTAAAAAGTCATTCCTGATTAAATCTGTATCTAAACTTTCGCCCATATACCATCTCTAACGGACCACATAGATCACACAAAATATAAGCCAATGGATTTGTTACACTATCTTGAAACCTTGACCAAGCTACTTTTCATCTCACGGAGAGTAGGATATTGTATAATAGGTTACTCTACCCAGTACACCATGACATAGTGAAGTCTCTGAACAAATGAATCGTGTCTTACTTGACATGGTGCGATCTATGATGACTCTTGTATAACTTCTAATGTCTTTTATAGGAATATGTTTTAGAGTCTTATACGTGCATACTTGAATAGTAGGTTGTGAGGCTCACAAACGACATGAAATCTCAAACGAAAAATGTGTTGAGGTAATATAATCAATTGTAGAGGCTCCATTTGAGACATGGAGCATTCCTATATTAGGTAAAATGATTGGTAGCCATAGAGATATATTTTTTCATGACTGATGAGGAAAATAGGACCATTGTGAGCCCTTTACCTACTTAAAGTTGTGTAGATGCAAAATCAAATGGGTGGCTTAGATCCATTAATACCGATATATATCAGATGGGTGTCACAAAACCATGAACACTGGTATACAGGTGTAAGTTTATATACATATTTAATTAGTAACAGGTTTTTTAACATTTAATCATATCCACAGTGGCTTTAGTGTCATTCTCTCAAATCAAGTAGGGCTTTAATACCCTAAAAGAATATGGAATGACTTTTTTAACACTTATATCTAACCATAAGGCTTCACAGTATGGAAGCGCCATTAGACAACGACATTGATATGGAAGGCTGATGTCGCCGGCATCACCGCCCCATGATGTCGGCATGGGTCAGTGGCATCGGCTCAGCGGCGTTATGGTGTACGCGACAAAAGCGGAGGTATTCCCAAAAAAATCAGTTTTTAATATAAATCTCATAGGCATCCACCTCACATTGTAGGCATTAGAATCCATTTTCGTAGGCATCCTATGTGGCAGCCGATGCCTACGACTTCGTAGGCAACCATACCACTTAGCCTAAGGTCATCCGGTGTGTTGCCCGACGCTATGCCCGACGACTGCGAGCCCTGCGGTGAACACCGCCCCGCCCCTGCGAGCTCGTCGCACTTTGCAGCCCGTGCGAGTTTTGGACATCGTGCGACGTTGTCTTGATGCGAGATTGAGCCGTTGGCAACGGCTATAAAAATAGTTGTTTTTTTTAAAATAAAATAAAATAAAGACAAAACTTCATAAATGGTCCCTGTGGTTTCTAAAAAAATTAAGTTTAGTCCCTAACTTTCAAAAACCTCAAGGATGGTCCCGATGGTTTGAAAATTTTCGTAAATGGTCCTTTTGGCTAACACCGTCTATTTGATTCTGTTAAAGAAGGGCAAAAACGTCTTTTACAAACCACAGGGACCATTTATGAATTTTTGTCCAAACCTTTCCCCACCCCCAAATCTGTTTTATGCCACCACCCCCAAATGTCTTTTACGCATTTCCTTTGAACGATGTGCAAACCATGTTAGGGTTGCCGGAGAATTGTTGATGGAACCGGAAGCCTCTTAGACATCAACACAGAAATGGCGGGAATCGAAGGGATCGCGTTTAATGGAGGCGTCTCCATGAACAGGCCTCGTATCAGAAAGGCGGTGATGCCGATTAGGCTTCGATCCAACAGATGGGGAGCAAAGATCCGTCTATGGCAGCAGTGATTCACGAATCAGGCTTCGATCCAACAGAGGGGGAGCAAGATCCAGTGAATAAAGACGCGCTTTCTGTTTATTGCATATGTTAAGTTCCGAATTGAACTTTTCCCTGTGGTTCATAGACAGTAACATCTAATTCTATAATGTTCGAGTGTTACCTCTGTTAGTACTTGTTCCGCAGGGCATTTTACCTGCTCTGAATGTGCATATATCTTTATGATGTATGCTCGATTTATCATCATTATTAACTTTGCAACTGTTGAAGCATTTAAAACCTAGAAAACAAATAAGCATATACCATCGTCTGATGCAATAGAATGATAGTATAGCTTGACTATCGAGAGTTAAGAAATGCTCGCATTGAAATTCATAAATTAATCCTTACTGCTACAAAATTTGTAACACCCATTTCTCAAACCATAATTCAACATAGTTTTATTTTACAAAACGTGACTAATAACAAGTCATCAATTTTTTTTTTAAACTTTATACTGAAAGGGTATTACAGACTCAATACAGAAACCATAATTTAAACTTATCTGCATTTACATTGTCCCAGCTTCAAGGTATAATAAGTAACCTAGCTCCTGCTCCTCTCACCTAAGTACATAGCATTTAAAACAAGTAGTACGTGAGACATAAAGTCTCGTGAGTAATATGGGTTTAGACCCAAAACTTTTCTGTTAAAAACTTAAACTGATAATAAGTAAACTACTAAAAATTCATTTTTATAACAAGTCTCAAATCCCTTCACTTTTATCTTTTCATAACTAAAACAAAACACTTTCTTTCTCAAAAACTGCTTCTTACTTTAAAACTGTTTTATTCTTGAAAACTGCTTTCTTTCTTTAAAACTAATTTCTTTCTCATATACTCGTTCTTTCTCATATACTCATGACCAACTGAAAATTATTAATTAAGTCTTTTTAGTTCATTCAACTAGCTCCCCTCGTGGTACAGAACAGATCCGTCCACTCGGTTATGCTCATTCTGTCTCCCCTTCGTGACTTGAAACAGATTCAAGCACTAGGGTATACTAAGCTAGACAACTACTTCGCGACGGGAGGTACCATCCCAGTAGTGTCTTCTGATCTCCCGATTATGTGGGTGATCCTAGTCCGGACAACTGGCTCATACTTCTTTCTTTCTTTAATTCTTACTTCATTTCATTTCAAATTGGTCAAAATGGAACACAATTTGTAAACAACTCTTACTCAAACATTTTATAACTCTTTACTAAAAATACTTTCAAAAACTGCTTTCGACATCTTAGTTCCTATAAGGAACTTCCTACAAAAAAATACTTGCAAACCATACTTCAAAAATCTGTTCAAAACACTAAGCCCTTGTATGAGCTTCTTTCAAAACTATTTTCCAAATTTTAATATTTTTAAACATTTGGAAATCTTACTTTTCAGAAAATAACATTTTGCTATGTACTATAGAAATCCTCATAAAACTCACCTTGATTCTACTACGGTTCAGTTTACTAGGCTTCGCATACGCCTTTTCCCTTCCCGTGCTCAACAACGTTTAAAGCACCACCTATACAAGTAGTATATATAAATACTCAATATAATTAACTCTATAATGCTAAGGTCTCATATAACATAGCTCCAGGTTATAATAAATGTATAACCATTTATATACTCATTTTACGGTTTTTCTCCGAAATACGCGTATATTGCTACAGTACCCCCCGAGGGGTCGTATTTCAGTTCCAACTCTTTTGCATGCAATCTTAGACCATATTAGACTTGTGTTTCAAATTTGGAGTTCATTGGACAAGTCTAGCTCAAATTCCAAAATCAAGTTTTAACGTGAATAGTGCTTTTCGCCACTGCCGCTACAGTGACTTTTCCGCAAGGTCGGATTACGGATTTGACTATTCCCGACATGTTCTTATACCATGTTAGGGTTATGTCTAAAATTTCAGGTCAATCGGACATGTCTAGCTATAGTTTCTAGCGTTTGGAATAATTGAAATTTTTAACATTTTTGATCCCTGTCAGGAGGCGCACTGCGCCTGGGCGCACCCCGCCCTGGTCCTGGGCGCACTGCGCCTGGCGCCTGGGCAGTGGCCTGTTCAGTCGCGATTTGTGCACTGTAGCACGCAGTTTTCACCCATTAAGCCCTTCTTTCAGTCCTTAATCGTATGGGGTTTGTTCTAGGACTAAAACCCTTGACTAATAACAGGTTTTAAGCTATTAAAATCGATTGAATCCATCATATACAAGAATTGAAGTTCTTGACCAAACTTGAAAATTCTCAATTATAACAACCTACTTCCATGTTTTTGAGTTAAGTTCTTAACTAATGGCTTATTGGAAGCATTAGTTACTTAACCCACATGATTTATAACTGCAATTGCAGTTCCAATTTCCATCCAATGACCAAATGAAGAACATACCCAAAAACTAGGTTAAAGCAAAGGAATTCTTACCTCTTTTAACTATGGAATCACTAATTCCAAAGTTGAAGTTTTGATTCTTGGCAATTCCCTTGAAATTCTTCCTCTTCTTTGATCTTTCTTGCTGTCTCCCGTGCTCTCTGGAACTCTCTGGAGAAGTTTTCTTAATCCTTCAAATGATAGGCATAATAACTAGTAGATAATATATATATATCTATTTATATAAAAACTTTACATTTAAGTCCTTTGGTTACCAATTTCTCTTCAAAAATGGTCCAAAGGTCTTAACTTTTCCATTTATGCTTCATTACTTCCAACTTAACATTTTCTTAACATTTTTGGTCATTTTCATGTCAAATGACCAATTTGCCCTTTTTGGTCAAATTTTACTATTCACGCGTCAAAACTCCAAATTTCAAATAACCTTTTATTTCTCATTATAGTAATACATATTATTACACGTAATAATCGTACAACGTGACAAATGACGATTTTACCCTTTTTGACTTTTTTGCGGGTTCTTACAAAATTACCAGGTGTGATTTATACATCATCGCAAATGATAACGATTGTATCCAGACTTGTTAACGATTCTATCCAGGTAGCTTCTTCCAATTGGAACTTCCGATAGCTTCTTCCAATTACAGGTACAGTGGGATTCAATTCTAGAGAAGGGAGCAACTTGGTTTGTTTCTAGACCCAAGGTGTAAAGATTTATGATGATGAAGGTTGGTGGGACCTGCAATGGTGATTTTATGATGATGAAGAGGGTTTGTAATTTTATGATGATGAAGGTCTGGTGGGAGCTGGAATGGTGATTGAAGAAGAAGAAGAAGAAGAAGAAGAAGAAGAAGAGAGAGAGAGAGAGAGAGAGAGAGAGAGAGAGAGAATCGGAGGGTGGCCTGGGTGGGTGGGAGGGGTGGGTTGAGTTTTTGTTATTTTAATACCAAATGTTTAAAAAATGTATTAAAAAGAAAAAAGGAAAAAAATCTCAAAAAGTAATTTTCATAAATGGTCTCTGTTATGGGAAAAGACCATTTTGCCCTTGTCCGTTATGTATTTAACGGCCAAAAGTTAACAGAGGGACCATTTACGAAAAGTTTTCAAACCAACGGGACCATCCTTGAGGTTTTTGAAAGTTAGGGATTAAACTTGATTTTTTTTGGAAACCACAGGGACCATTTATGAAGTTTTGTCTAAAATAAAATTTAAACATATATATATATATATATATATATATATATATATATATATATATATATATATATATATATATATATATATATATATATATATATATATACACACACACACACATCCAATACATTTTACACCTTTACATCTCAAAATCTCCAAACAATTCTCCAAAGAAAATTCAAATGACTTCCAAAAAATCGTCCCAACGAAAATCAAAAGCCGCGAAGAATATTTTCCCGCAATCGTCACCGGAACCCGCTCCGTACATTCCGCAAATGGAGCGAGCGTTTTTTCCCAACCTCAATTCCAATACCAATCGATGCCCCCACAATTCCAATACCCGCAATCGTCGTTCAACCCGTTTTTCTGGACACCTACCGGGGCACCTTCCAAGGCTTTTACGGAACCACAACCGCAACATATCGACACTTCCGATTCGAGTGACGAGGCAGTACCGGAGACACAAGCGGAGCAATTCGAAGAATCCGAGCCCGAAAAAATTCCATTACAACGAAAAAGTCGAAAGAAATCCACCGGTCCCGCTCCCGCTCAAGCATGGACCCAAGAATTTGGAACGCGATTTTTATCGTTCCAAGGATACGTTGATGACTAAATTTCGAGTCGTTAACGGGTACGCGAGTAAATTTAACGGCTTGTTCGTTAACTTTATGGGGCAACGCGAATCCGGCGAGAGCGACCAATATATCCTTAAAAAAGCTCTTGCGGTTTACCAACACGACAACAAGGGTAAACCGTTTCGACATATTGTTGGGAGGTGGTCTGCCAATTCCGAGGTGGAAGGGGGTCGGCACCGATCCGACACCGACACATGGGTCAAAACGTTCAAAAACATCCGAGACGCAATACACGACGTCTTCGGATGCACATATCGGGGCCGACGTCAACGAAATTTCCGATGATTTTGAAAGACCAATGGGCGGTAATCGGGGGAAGGCGAAAAGAAAGGTCCCGGCGTCTTCGAGTTCGGTGAACGACTGCAAAATGGATGACGTTAACGAAAAATTTGATCAACTTTTGTCAACCATTTCAACGCACGTCAAATCCACCGAAGAGGAACGGTTGGCGAGAAAAACTTCCCGCGAGAACAAGGATCGGGCACTCGACATGCTAGTGTTGATGCAACCCACCGAGCATCTCACCGGCGCGGCTCTCGAGTTAGCGTTGAAATTGAAAAACGACATCGTCAAAAAATACGGGATGTAGTTTTAGTTTTTTTATTTTAGTTTAACGTAATGTTTATGTTAACGTAATTTGTCGTTTTTTATTTTTAGTTGTAATTTTAAATTTAAGTTTAATTTTAATTTATTTTATGAAATTATTTATTGTGTTTTTATTTTATTTTTAATTTAGTTTTTAAATTAAAAAGTGAGAGGAAATGAGAGGTGACCATTTCCAGTGGTAAGGAAAAGAGAGAGAAATGCTGACTGGATGCTAAGGTGGCAGGCAAAAAGTGAGATCAGGAGAGAGGATACTTCTGATGGCTTAATGGTTTTGGTGACATTTTTCCCAAATCAAGAAGGGCTTCAACGCCCCAAAAAAATCAAGAATGACTTTTTCAATATTTAGCCCTAACTATAATGACTTTTGTGTTATTAACCCATAAAATAATTAGCATTTAAGAGTATCCACAATAGGAAATCTTTTTAAGAGAGTTTTTTTCATGAAAAATCTCAAAATTAAAAAGTTAATTACTTCACCACTAGAGGAGTGCTTTTTCAATAAGCTTTTTAATGGTTTTTACCAGTATTGCAGAAATCGGCTTTGGCGGCCGATTAATCGCTTGACGGTCTTCAACCGATTACGATTAGGCCTAATCGGTCATCTTGACGGTTTGCTGTAAAAATATGTCAAATATCGACATTAGCGCCCGATTAATCGGTCTTGACGGTCATTTTTTCAATTTTTTTATTTTTTATTTTTTATTTATTTTTTATGTTTAAATGACTACATAAACACTTTCTAATAAGTCAAGAAGACTGAAAAAAATCAATATTAAAGAATAAAACTATACAAATGTATAATCTTTGATGTGTATCTCGGAATAAATGAATCAAAATTTGCTATTTTGATATATTTATATATTTTTAAATGAATTCCTTTATAATTTAGGGTCTCCCATTAATCCCCGACTAATCCTCGATTAATCCATTAACCCCACTTGACCGCCAAACTACCGTCAAACGATTTTTACAACATTGGTTTTTACTAAATATTGGTTAACTGCAATTGGTTAAAAAGTTTTGGGTCCCGTATAATGAATGAAAAAGCTTTTGGCTAGAGCTTGCTAATTAACAAGTTAAACTAAAAAGCTTTGGATTTAAAATGCTTCCACTATATTTTTAAGAGCTTTTTAAGTTGAAAATACTCATAAAAAAGCTATTATTATGGATGCTATAAGTTAGTTGTACTATAAACCACGTTTCCAAAATAAATATGCTGCTATTATTGCCTTTTACATGCTAAATACACTTGGAAATTCTTCCAAATGCATCTGTGAAATGCACTAAAAATCTTAATTAACTTAATTATTCGTTTATTAAAATAGCCAAGTGGGTTTCACAACCTTCACCATAAAAGGCAAAAGCTGATAGCATTGTAGTATTCGTTTAGTGGATTTGGTATTATATACGTGGTTTTTAAATAATCATATTGGCCATGCCTTCTTAGGCCGGGCGGTGTGGCCTCGCCAAAGGGCTCGCCAACCGCTCGTCTACACCTCGCCATCTACTCCGTCCTTCCTCGCCCTCGTCTTCGCTATCGGTCCCTCGTCATTCTTCCAGCGAGCTCGCCAAACTCTTTGGCAACGGTCATGTGACCGTTGAACTGTCACAAATACAAAAAAAAAAATTAATTAAAAAAAATCCAATTATTCTCCTATATAAACCAAACTCTCAAACCATTTTTACCACACAACTTCAATATCAAACCCCTTCTATAATTTATATCCTCTTTCCCCCAATTTTAATTTCAAAAATTATGTCATCCGACTCGTCAATTTCGATATCATCGTCATCATCTAATGATGAATTGGAAGAACAAATAGGCGAGTCAATAGAGCGTATTACGGCTCATTTACAACAAGAATTACAAAATCCATCGCCAAGCAGCGGGCCTCGTCTACACAGAAGATATATTGATCGGGGAAGAGCGGAAGTCGAACAACGTCTTTTTCGGGATTATTTTGCTGAAAATCCCACATATCCAGAGTATAAATTACGGCGTCGGTTTTGCATGCGCAAATCGTTGTTTTTGAAGATTGTTAGCGACATGGAGGCGGCGAGTGATTACTTTAAGCAACGACCGAGCGCGTCAGGTATGTTAGGATTCCACCTTATTTAAAGATGTACTGTTGTACTTCGCATGTTAGCATATGGCACACACCCTGATGCACTAGACGAGACAACGAGGATGTCCGCACGTGTCGCACGAGACTCTCTAGACCTATTTTGTGACCTTGCCCTAATTATGTACAAGCCACGATATGGGCGTAAACCTACTCCCAATGACATCCGACAATTGTATGTCCATCATGCACAAGTGCATGGCTTCCCTGGTATGTTAGGAAGTTTAGACTGTATGCATTGGAGGTGGAATGGTTGTCCTTCTGCTTGGCATGGCCAATACACGAAGGGTCGGTACGGATACACGACGGTCGTGCTTCAGGCTGCAGCGTCACAGGATATGTGGATTTGGCATTCATATTTTGGTGCTCCCAGGTCGCATAATGACCTCAACATACTCAATAGTTCGGATTTTTACACAAAGTTACATAACGGCACTGCTCCGGACTCTTCGTTTACACTCCGAGGAACGCAATATCGATTTGGGTATTATCTTGTGGATGGAATCTATCCAGAGCGTTCTATTTTCGTCAAGACTTTGGCTTACCCAGATGACCCACAAAGGCGAAAGTTTAAAAGAGCTCAAGAAAGAGCTCGAAAGGACATCGAGAGAGCATTTGGTGTATTGAAGAAACGTTTTGCCATACTAGCTAAACCTTCACTATTTACAAAAAAAATCTACTATGACGAAGGTCATGTTTACATGTATTATTTTACATAACATGATTCTAGAAGACGAAGGACATGGTATATGTCAATACGACGAAAATGAAGTCATTCCCAATCCACAGCCAATTCCAGCTGCGAGTCCTGAGTACCTTGAGCGAGTGCAGCTGGTGCGCAGTCGACAAATTCATGGCGATCTTCGTCGTCATCTTATCGATCATATTTGGACGGTAGACCATATTGATCTAAATATGGATCCGGTGAACGAGTACGACGGTGAATATTTAGATGAAGATAATATATGAGGTCGTGTTTAGTTGGTTTTTAAGTTTAATTTAGTTTGTTTTAAGTTGTTTATTTATGTTTTTAATTTTAATGTAATGTATTTTAAGTTTAATGAAATGGTTGTTTTTAATTTTATTATTTTTTAATAATATAAATAATTTAAAAAATAGATTTAATAAAATAGTTTAGCATGAAGTTCATCATGTGCTGACTACTACCACCATTTTTGGTCAGCATGTGCTAAACTTGCTGAATGTTGACGTGACATAGTTTAGCATGTCCTGAACATGCTAACCACTCCCTTCAGGCTTAATAGAGTGGACTTCTTGATTTTCACATATAAATGGATATAATATATGTTAACACCCACTTGCAAATGGTTCTGATATTTTTGAGATAAAGTTAAGATTTGATTTTCCTTTTACGTCAACGTATTTCGTATTGAAAATCAGAAACTCAACATACTTAACGTTATCCAATTTGCATTCGTATATGTCTATGTGTTGAATAGTGGTTTTAGTAATTCACTCCCGTTAGAATTCAACGGTAGTCAGACATCTTGAGTCCACGGGCATATCAAAACTAGCTATATGGAACATCGGATGTTTGAAACCGTTGATTATAAATGTCGAGAAAAGTTAAATAAAAAACTAAAAATAAACAAAAACAAAAATCAAGGAACCGATTTCGTTTATATATTTATGTTGCTTACGGCGAACGAACATATATTTACTGACTTTGTTTTTTCTTTCTCAAACTTATTACCTATAAAAAATCAAATATATCAAAATTGATAATTGTTTGTCCTCTTTCAATAAAAATTCATATTAATATATATAAAACGAATTTGTTTTTTCAAAATTTTAATTCAGATTCACAATATGAATTTGAACTATATCGAATTTTATGGAAGATAATTCATATATAAATGATCATTGAACTTATTTTTCTCAAAAGTAATTGATTATTTCATAACAACTCATATAAATTCAAATAAATTTTCATATTCACATGTAAATCTGACTAAATTCATATGTGAATTCAAGTAAATTTACTTAATTTTTTTCAACATTTTGATGATACACAATTGAATTAACTAAACTTCACATGTGAATTTACTCAAAATTTGTTAATAAATCCTATACAATAACTATTTATATGTCAAAAGTTAGATGCAGCTTCGATTCACATTATGAATCTGAGCGAGTAGAAACTAAATACATACATACATACATACATACATACATACATACATACATACATACATACATGTATGTATGTATGTATGTATGTATGTATGTATATAGGTTTCATTGAGAATGAAAAAAAAGTTGAGAACGCGAGAATGAATCTGGGCCACATATTTTTTTGCCACTTTAGTGCTTCGGCGTCGTCGGAGCATTGACGTTCTAACGACGAAATAAATATATTATTATTCATATATGATTTTCACTGCTACCACCTGCATCACCTTCGTCACCACCACCACCGTCGTCGTCACCACCACTACCGGTGCCACCGCCATCTTTACCACCATCGTCGCCGCCGCCACATCCCCCACCGCCAGCAACCACCACCACCGCTACTGTCAACTACACCACCTCTATTACCATCATCACCACCATTGCCACTACCACCTTTGCCACCACCTCCACCGCCACTACCACCACCCACCGCCACCATTACTACTTCTATCATCGCCGCCACCACCACCACCTTTGTCACCACCCACTCTACCAACACCACCACCTCACTAACACCGCCGCCACCATCACAACCATCATCGCCACCCTCTATCACCATCACCGTCATCATCACCATCCTCTACCACCATTCCAACCACCACAACCATATATGTTTATTCATAAATGATTATATGAATAATCATATATGAAGAAATCATATACGAATAATAAGAACACATCTCGTCGTCGTGGAGCGGCACGTCAGCGCTAGCACATCTAGTGGCCTAGATTTATTCGCACGTTCTCAACTTTTTTTCCATTCTCAATAGAACCTTCCCCTATATATATATATATATATATATATATATATATATATATATATATATATATATATATATATATATATATATATATATATATACACACACACACACACACACACACATATATATATATATATATATATATATATATATATATATATATATATATATATATATATATGTCTATTTATAGATGACAAATTATTATTATTACTTTTTTATTAGTTTTTTCCGACAAAAAAGCCTTAAAATTATTTAAAAAAACGAAAGAGTTTTTTCTATAATATGGTACATACGCATCTAACTATTAAATGTAAAGCGTTTCCTTTGGTCGTTGATATTATGCATTAGACGATCACAATTGGTTCTTTGGTTCATGTCCTTGTTCTCTATTGAACACAACCCTATAAAACCTATATCATAATATAAAGCACTGTAATTCAAACTTCTTGCTTTATCAAAAACTAATCATTATATCAATTAGATTACCAGTTTAAAAAGTAGAAAATTGCCTATTCATGCAATCGAGTTTGTAATAAGGTGTTTGGGAGTGGTCTTCAAGGTAGAATTATTTTTAAGAGCCTCGAACCTGAGATCATTTAGAAAGAAAAGGCTAGTCACATCATGGAAGGTTATCTGGAAATACGTTCTGACGGTCAAGTTAGCACTCAACCAACGCCGGTTTAGTATTTTGGATGTAAATAGAGATAATCATAGAGAAATTACCCATTTGTGATAGGTGACACCTTGTAGTATAGTGTTCATTTGGGATTGGTGGTGCCTACCTAACATGTAGTGTAACGGAAAGGCTTGTTGTGGTATGATGTTTTGGATGATAATATTGCTTTGTGTGTGTGGGTGACGGTTATTGTTCGCCCTAACATTACTTGGATAATGCAAAGGTACGGGTACACTACTATGCCCTATGGTCCGAAATATATCTCAAATACTCATCCACAATGACTAAAGTGTATATTTTTCCAGCTATACTTTGTACAGGAACAAGTCTAAACTAGTCCACATGTAGTAGGGTCAAAGGAGAGTCAATATAATAACATTTCTTGGAATGAAACAAGGTTTTGTGCTAATTTCCCTTTTCACAAATTGAACACTGCTTGTCCTTCACAAACTTGACCTTGGAAATTCCTCTTACAAGCTCATATTTTGATAGATTGTCAACTGTCTTGAAGTTTAAATGTAAAAACCTTTTTTGCCACGGCCAGTTCTGGTTGGATTGAGTTCTTAATAGAAAGCATATCTTCATTCATTTGTCAAGTAAGAAAATGTCCAGGATATAAATTCCATGACTTTTGTATGCTTTAATAACCACCTTCTTGCCAGCATCAATGATTTTTCAAACTTTCCTTGTAAAGAGGACCTCATAATCAGCATCATACAGCTCGCTTACTGAGATCAGGTTGTGCTTAAGGCCATTTACATATGATACCCTGGAATACCTTTTAGAGCTGCATTCAAGAGTTACATGTCTTTTTGTTTGACCTTTGTTGTTATCTCCAAAAGTAATTGAAGGTTTATCTTTTTTAATATAATCATTTAACAAGAATTTTAACCCTGTCATATGTCTGGAATAACCGTTGTCTAAATACCATATATGTCATTGCTACTGTGACACATTTAAAAAGAAGATTAGATACTTTTGAGAACACATTAAGCAATGGATTTAACTGAGATAGAAGAAGGATATGATGATAGCATTCATCTAGTAAGATATTTTAAAAAAATCTTTCTTTGTCCATTTTGTATTAATTGCTTTGATATTTTCAGTAAGTCTAGCTCTTTGATCATGAGGGTATTTAGTTGTCTGATGCATTTTTTCACCGTAATTATAACACTTTCTTTTGTTTTCCTTTAATAGTGAAGAAACAACTTTTGGAGTTTTATCAGTTTTAGCCTTTTAGGTTTTGATCTTCCATTGAGATTTTAACTTTTGGAAGTTGTGTCTCAAAGATCTTGTTAAACCCGGAAGACAAAAAACCAAATGATCCTTTTTTGTGATACTGGTTGTTGGAACAGTTGGTTGCTTCTAAACTTGAGCTGGTAAGTCAGCAAACTGTGTCTCACATCAAGCTTATGAGTCGACTAGTGGCTCATCCTTAACAATTTTTACATCAGGCTTCTCACAAACAATATTTAAAACAGAATGAACTTCACTATTTAATATGAGAAACTGAGTTTTGATTTTTAAGTCAGGCGAAATCTATTCTTGAAGTTAACTATTAATAGATTGATCATCAAAAAATATTGAACTAACAACTTTGATTTCTTCATGATCATGCTAACAAAAATGTTTGTTTATAAGTTATTGATCTTTTTCTTGTTTGAATTTAACAAACCTTTGTTCATAAGTCTTGAATCGACTCATTTGAATTTGAAAAACTTGTTTCAGTTCAGTCTTTATTGATTCAAGCTTATCAATAGCTACTTGATATTGGTTACTAATGGTTTTGTTCATTTGAAATCAAATTTGATCATTTGTTAGCTTAGCGTGTGTGAGAAAAAGTTCAGTTTGTTATAATTTTCTAGGTCTGCACATAAGGCAGACCAAGACATTGCGAATGGAATAAAACCGAGAAAATGTTTGGAACAACTTTACCAAGCCCAAGACAAAAAATACAATGATATAATGTTGTTCGATTTAATATAACCTACGTCCGCCGACAAGGAAAGTATTATTATTTTCTAGCTTGGAAGAAAATACAAGTTACAAGGTTGCATAAATTGATTCAATCTAAGACAAACACTTCCATACTCTAGAGATGGCACCCGCTATATATAGTAACAATTAACATCATTAACCCTGTATATAAAGGATAGACCCTCAACCTTTCAGCCACCCTAGAGGTATGGGCTAATCGACTATATCCCGAAAAATCTGCTGACAATATATAGTACAGTACGCCTTGAAGTCTGTACGATTCAAAGTCAACTATCCTTCTTGCATCAGAAGTTGTCAGGATGACTAAAGACCAGTTAAAGACTTCTTCGGTCAGTCACCTCCTCCAGTCCATATCCCTTTCGGTCAAAGGGGACTTCTTCGGTTGCGAGTTGCCTCAGACGAGGAAATTCCTTTGGTTGTGCATCGACTCGGTTGTGATCCTCCTCGGTCTTGGACTGCCTCAGTTCACTCCACTCAACAGTGCGTACCAACTCTTAATAGGAATGACTTCTGCTGCATCATCACTTCAAATAACATATCATGTTTCAGAATTTTCGTCTGATCAATGTTGTTACCAGATTCAATACAAACTTTTAATGACAACCTACGCTTCGCAGCCTCCTCAATTCAAGCATTTGTACAATACATTGGATCAACCAGAGTTACAGATACGGCCATAAAGCGCTTCTGCTGATTTGACTGAAGTCTCCTCTTGACAGCATCCATAAATGAAAGTGTGACAACTAAAATTTTCTTGAGTATATGAATTTAGTATTCGATAAATCTAATAATTTATATGTGCATAAAAGTATCATAATTACTTTATAGTAATGAGAAAGTAACTTTAGTAAAACAATGATAATATATGAACCCGAGTAAAAGATGAAATCGCATAAAGGACCTAAAGTGAAAATTTTATTTAGCAATCTTTAGAAATTAATATCTCGAATTCTAAAAGGAATTAGGAAAAGGTCATCAAGGTGACTTTGGTAGTATTTGACATAACAAGAATATAGGAAAAAGAATCATACCATTTGGAGTTGTAACGAAGGAGTTATGGAGGTTTTAAAATGACCCAAAAGTGATAAAAATGACCAAGGAGTCATTTTCAAGGGTTAATAACTGAAAATCCAGTAAGATCCAGACGAATCTCGGTAGGGGAAGGTTGTAGAGCTCGTTCCCACCTTTCTAAAGGTATAAAGTTTGCAAGTGTGAGCAAGGAAAAACTTGTGCTTTGTAGATTTTCATGTTTATACATATATTGATCTCGATAAGTTTGAACTAGTTAGAAAAGAGTTATATGAATTAGATTTGTTTAGTATGTTAATATGTGAATATAATACTAATCTTCTATATTATTAATATAGAAGCTAAGGAGTGCGCAGAAGCAAGTAGAGGCAAAGACTAGCGGACCGAGGTGAGTACATGTGGCATTTTCCCTCTTTGGGGTACATGGCAAAGTGTTTTTGTAGTTTATGTGATTTTCGAGTATGAGATGTTATGCAAATTTATTTACCTATGACATGATTATTTTAAAGCCTCATACTATGATTTGAAAACATGTTTTGGCAATCAAGCCATAACAATTTGAAAGTTATTTGAAAAGCATTTTGGCATTAAGCCCAAGTGATTTGAAAAGTGTATTTTGGTATAAAGTTTTAATGGTTTGAAAGCAAGTTTTGGCATTAAGCCTAACATGCTTTAGAAAGTGTGATTTGACATCAAATTGAATTGAAATTTGAAAAGATTGGTTTGGCACTAGCCTTTAATGTGATTTCAGCAAGTAATATGATGTCAAATAATATTATGTTTTCTTTTATGTCTGGTATTTGAAATATGAATGAATGCAGCAATGCAAGTTAGTATGTTACCCACTTTTGCCCGGGCCATGATATTCCCGTAACAGAATATAGAGGAGTCTACTGGGGTGGTACCTTCCCCTTCGCGAAGTAGATGTCCTAAAACACAAGATGCTAGGATGAACTGATCTTGTTCTTTCCATCTTAGTATAGACTTGGGAAAATCACTACGTGTGATTATCCTAAGTATAAAAATAAAGCATGTGCAGATACCAGTCAAAGCATGTGATACGATGCTGAAATGGTTTGATTACATTCTTACCATTTCAGTATAGACTTGGGGTATCACCAAAGGTGATTAAGGCCCTAAGTATACAAATCCGGACCCGAATGAATACCAGTCAAATTTGAATAAAGAAAGTTTTATGATGACAGTTTATTATCAAAGGCTTTAAAAACGATATATGTTATACTTTTTAAAGTTTTCAACAAGAGATATGATATGATTTGGTACAAGGGCTTTGGGAACAATATATATTATGTTTTTAAATATTTTGAGTCTAAAACCCATGTAGCTCACGAGACGTTTTTGTCTTACGTATTTTATGTTTCATGCCATGTGTCCCAGGTCCAGGTTCGCAAGAGTAGGATGACTATATGAAGTGCTAGAAATGTTTTGGGAAGACTAGATGGAGTGGAGCTAAGCATAGCTCTCATCTTTTGATGTTATGGTTTAATCCTTCTCTGCTTGTTATGGTTTGTTTTGATATAAATTCGTAACGCCCATGGTTGTAAACTTGTAAACCAAATGTTTGGTTGAACTTTATTTTTGATATTCATGTCTTATAGACATGAAGTATAACAACCATGCTTAAGCGATAGCACCATTGTGCTTTTAATGTTATTATGTTTTAAAAAAAAAGGACAAATTTTGGGGCGTTACAAGTTGGTATCAGAGCCATAGTTTAAGCGAATTAGGATTGGCTCACTCCACTCCTAGGCTTAAACTCATGCAATAGAAATGTTAGATAGATAGTGACTTATTATGTGATGCCTTAAGCTATTAAGACCTTATGTGCTACTTGAATTAAATGAGTATGTGATCACAGGAAGTGCCATACTAGGTTCATAGAATCTATAATAAGGCAAGTTATATTATACGATTGCTAAAGTATTAAAATTTTGTAGCACAAGATGCGTACAAGGAGTGGCCAAGGATCACGGAATGATGATCAAGGCCCGAATCGGGGGCCTCCTATTCAAACTCGGCAAGGTCAAGCTGAAGAGGAAGGCAACTCTAGGGGCGATGCAAATCCCCCACCACTAACTCTTCATGATATTCAAAAACTATTAGACGATTCGCGACTTCAAACTCAAGCTGATATGAATCGTCTTCTTGACGAACGATTGGGGGAAGGATCTAAGTCATTGTCGGAGAAAAGTGTCAAAAGTAAGACCCCCGAGAACATTACTCAAACTCAATCGTCCTCTCGTGAAGCACCTCCGTCGCCTCCCCGTAAGATAGCAAAGGAGGGTACGTTTAAGGACTTTATGTCCTGTCGACCAAAGGAGTTTAATAGAGAGATGGATCCAAAGGTGACTGTTACTTGGATTGCTGAAACTGAACGGATCCTACGAATATGTCATTGTCCTGAAGATTTGAAAATGGAATTCGCCTCCCAAATGTTAAAAGCCAATGCTCTTACATGGTGGAGTACTCTTGACCGAACTCTTGGGAGTGAAGTGGTTTCCTCCTTTACTTGGGAAGAATTCACCAAGCGCCTAAAGGGAAAATTCTGTTCTGCCAGGCATCGGGAGAAGTTAGTAGATGAATTCTTTGCCCTTAGCAAGGATAAACAGACGGTAGATGAATACACGAAGAAGTGCTGTGACATACTTCCTTTCTTGGAAGACACCCTCCCAACTGAAGCAGGGAGAATTAACCGTTATGCAAATGGGTTACCGAGTGATTATGCTTTGGAGGTTAGGAAGGCCACTACTCTTGACGAAGCCATTGAGGCTGCTGCTAGGGTGGAGAGTATGCTAGAGAAAAGGGCTAAGGAACGTCAGGCCTTCGGGGAGAAGAGAAAGCAATCGGGTCCTTCGGGATCTAACAAAAAGAATTGTTTTTCTTCAGGGTCTTCAAAGAGGGAAGAAGCGAAAGACTGTAAAAAATGTGGGAAACGACATGGTGGTGAATGTAAAAAGAAACCTGGAAATTGTTTCAAATGTGGTCAATCTGGCCACAAGGCTAAGGATTGCAAGTTGAAGGACGCACGGGAGATTGAATGTTTCTCTTGTCATGAAAAGGGGCACTATAGCTCTCAATGCCCGAAGAAAGGAAATAAGACTTTGGTCTCCACTTCCAGTAACAAGAAGACTGAACCAACGAAAGTAAAGGGACGAGCATTCCAGATGACCCGCGAGGAAGCTAAAGAAACTCACGATGTGGTTGCAGGTACACTACTTGTGAATTCATTACATGCTTATGTTCTTTTCGATTCGGGTGCAAATTTCTCTTTCGTGTCACATGAATTTCGTAAACGTCTTAGCGTGCCACTTAAGCCCTTAAATGATGCCTGTCTCATAGAGATAGCAAATGGAGAGTTGGTAACAGTGAGACACGTGTATGAAAATTGTCCCATTGAAATTAATGGGAGGATCCTTATGGCTAACTTATTGCCAATTGGGATCAAAGGATTTGATGTAGTCATAGGGATGGATTGACTTGGCGCTCATGAAGCCAAAATTCTTTGTGGAAAACGAATGATGTCGATTAAATCCCCCGACGGTGACAAAATGTATGTGTATGGCGAGCGACGCAACAATATGCAAAGTATCATTTCTGCTATGAAGGCTCGAAAATGTATCTATAAAGGATGCGAGTCTTTTATCGCCTATGTGCTCGATGGGAAGAAAGAAAAGCAGAAATTAGAAGATGTGAAGATTGTTAAAGACTTCCCTGAAGTGTTTCCGGATGAGCTGGCCGGCTTGCCACCCGTTCGGCAAGTCGAGTTCCGAATTGATCTTACTTCTGGAGCGACCCCACAGAAATGAGAGAACTTATGTCTCAATAGCAAGAACTTCTTGATAAAGGTTTTATTCGTCCAAGTTCTTCTCCGTGGGGTGCCCCCGTGTTGTTTGTCAAGAAGAAAGATGGGACTATGCGTATGTGCATTGACTATCGGGAACTCAACAAGGTGACCATAAAAAACCGCTACCCTTTGCCGCGGATCGATGATCTGTTTGATCAGCTCCAAGGAGCTGATTATTTCTCCAAGATTGATCTGAAGGGTTTCTATGCAATCAATGAACACAAAATTACCTAAGGTTCACATGCAACCCTAATATTGATCTATGTTTTCTTCTATGAAGATTAGAACTAAGAACCTAAAGGATACAATTCAATTCTAAAGAAGAATTAAGAAAACCAACCTTTGATCTTATGATCCTTTTAAGCAGCAGCAAAAGTATCCTGCCTCAAATGCAAGTCACACCCAAGGGATGGAAGAATCAGTCCAGCAGAGTGAATCCAGAGAGAAGATAACGTGAATATGAGGTGCCAGGGGGTTCCTTTTATAGCCTCCTAGGGTTACACCTGAAACCCTAAGGAGCCTCCAACTGGACAAGGCTTTTGACCACTTGGACCAAGCTTACCAAAACCCTAATTAGGGTTTCGCCAAACCCTGGAGGAGCCTCCAGGTTGGCGCCACTTTTGGTCCCTAGTTTTACTTGGCCAGTTATTCAACTATTGAATAAATGCCAAACCAGTCTCTGCACCTTTTAATTAATTAATTTAATCTCCAAATTAAATCCAATTAATTCTAAATTAAATCTCAATTAATTAATATAGTTTCTAATTAATATATTAACACTTAAATATATTAATAAACCATATACTTAATTTCTATTGATTTATTATACAATTAATAAATCAACTATTCTCTCTACTGAACTATATATCTATCCTCCACCCATGAGAGCAACCCAAATGGACTTTGCTTTTAATCATAAGATAAATACAATTATAAGTCATGGTTTAGACACCTAATCCAACATGATCTTCGTTCTGGTTATCATCAAGTACGGGTAAAAGACGATGATGTTTGCAAAACCGCTTTTCGAACCCGTTATGGTCACTACGAATTCTTGGTGATGCCGTTTGGTCTCACAAATGCTCCGGCTGTTTTCATGGACCTGATGAACAGGGTTTGTAAACCTTTCCTTGATAAGTTCATTATCGTTTTCATCGACGATATCTTGGTTTATTCAAAAACCGAGGAGGAGCACGCGATCCACTTACGAAAAGTTTTGCAAACCTTGAAAGATGAGCAATTGTATGCTAAGTTTTCAAAGTGTGACTTCTGGTTGCGAGAAGTTCAATTCTTGGGCCACGTTGTTTCAATCGAAGGGATCAAGGTCGACCCCTCAAAGGTCGAGGCAATTATGAAGTGGGAACCGCCAAAAACTCCCACTGAAGTTAGAAGTTTCTTTGGATTGGCCGGTTAGTATCGGCGATTTATTCAAGATTTCTCCAAAATAGCGGTACCGTTAACTCAACTAACGAAGAAAGACGTGAAGTTCGTATGGGATAAAAAACAACAGGAAGCCTTTGAGACATTGAAGAAGAAGCTTTGTGAAGCTCCCGTGTTGTCTCTACCGGAAGGCATGGATGATTTTGTAGTTTATAGTGATGCATCCACTAAAGGTCTTGGTTGTGTACTTATGCAACGAGGCAAAGTCATTGCTTACGCTTCAAGACAATTGAAAGATGCTGAAACTCGTTATACCACTCATGACTTGGAGTTGGCAGCAATTGTTTTTGCTCTCAAAATTTGGAGACACTATCTTTATGGGACCAAATGCAAGTTGTATACGGACCATAAAAGTCTTCAATATATTTTCACCCAAAAAGAGTTGAATATGAGGCAAAGCCGGTGGATAGAGCTCATTAACGATTACGACTGTGAAATTATCTACCACGAAGGGAAGGCCAATGTGGTGGCCGATGCCTTAAGTCGAAAGGTCCGTGAAAGAACAGTGAAAGGAAGATCCATGAGAATTGAAGTGGTCTCAAGTTTAATTCAAAGAATTAAAGAAGCGCAAAATGATGCCATGAAGGAAGAAAATGTTAAGAAGGAAAAGCTTGGAAAGAAGATGGAGTTTGAATCAAACACTCAAGGGTTGAAAACGTACAAGGGGCGAATTTGGGTCCCTAAGCATGGTAGAATGCGGAAAGTAGTCTTGAATGATTCTCACAAATCCAAGTATTCCATCCATCCAGGAGGGACTAAAATGTATCGGGACTTAAGAAGCTAATTTTGGTGGCATGGAATGAAGCCAAGAATAGTAAAGTACATCTCCAAATGTTCCAATTGTGCTTAAGTCAAGGCAGAGCACCAAGTACCGTACGGAAAGATACAATCACTTCAGATCCCAGCTGGGAAATGGGATGATGTTACTAGGGACTTTGTTATGGGATTGCCAAGAACGAGCAAAGGACATAATGCCATATGGGTCATTATTAACAGATTAACCAAAAGTGCACTCTTCCTAGCTATTAAGGAGACTACTCCTCTAAAAGAGCTTGCTAAGATCTATGTGGATGAAGCGGTGAGACTTCATGGGGCACCATTGACTATAGTGTCAGACCGAGATGCTAGATTTACCGCGAGGTTTTGGCAGGCACTGCAAGAAGCGTTAGGGTCAAAACTACACCTGAGTACAACTTATCACCCCCAAACTGATGGTCAAAGCGAAAGAACTATCCAAACATTGGAAGACATGCTTCGTGCATGCGTGATTGACTTTGGCGGGAGGTGGGATGATCATCTACCCATAGTTGAATTCTCTTACAATAATAGCTACCACTCAAGCATTTGAATGCCACCTTTTGAGGCGTTGTATGGAAGGAAGTGTAGAACTCCCCTTTGTTGGCTTGAAGCCGGAGAGAATAAACTTACCGGTCCCGACATTGTTGCAATCACTAATGAAAAGATCAAGGTCATACAAGCAAATATGAAGGCGGCCCAGGATCGACAAGGGAGCTACGCGAGCTTAAAGCAAAGACCTTATGACTTGAATGTAGGTGACTTGGTGATGCTGAAAGTTTCACCCTGGAAAGGAGTGATGAGGTTTGGTAAAAAGGGCAAGTTGAGTCCGAGATATGTTGGTCCTTTTAAAATCTCACAGGTTGTTGGTACACAAGCTTTCAAATTCGAGCTACCACAAGAGCTTCAAGGTATTCATGACACTTTCCACGTGAGTTACTTGAAGAAGTATTTTGGGAAGGAGGAATTGACAATTCCTTGGAAGGAATTAAAGGTTGATGATAACAAGAGATTGGTAGAAGAACCCGAAGCTATTTTAGAACTCAAGACTAAGAAGTTAAGGAATAAGGAAATTGACTTAGTCTTAGTCAAGTGGAAGCATTCCCTTGGTGCCAATATTACTTGGGAGACAAAAGACGAAATGATGAGAAGATACCCCAATCTTGTGGATTACAATTCGATTCCGAGGACGGAATCCGCTTAAGGGGGAGATAATTGTGACAACTAAAATTTTCTTGAGTATATGAATTTAGTATTCGATAAATCTAATAATTTATATGTGCATAAAAGTATCATAATTACTTTATAGTAATGAGAAAGTAACTTTAGTAAAACAATGATAATATATGAACCCGATTAAAAGATGAAATCGCATAAAGGACCTAAAGTAAAAATTTTATTTAGCAATCTTTAGAAATTAATATCTCGAATTCTAAAAGGAATTAGGAAAAGGTCATCAAGGTGACTTTGGTAGTATTTGACATAACAAGAATATAGGAAAAAGAATCAGGCCATTTGGAGTTGTAACGAAGGAGTTATGGAGGTTTTAAAATGGCCCAAAAGTGATAAAAATGACCAAGGAGTCATTTTCAAGGGTTAATTACTGAAAATCCAGTAAGATCCAGACGAAACCCAGTAGGGGAAGGTTGTAGAGCTCGTTCCCACCTTTCTAAAGGTATAAAGTTTGCAAGTTTTGGATTTCGTACGAAGAAGTTATGCCCCTGCAAAGTCAAAAAAATAAATAAATAAAGAGAAGCTGGAAATTTCTAGACGTAGACAACTCGTCTTAGTCTTATAAAGTCAAGTAAAATTTAGACTAAGAAGACTCATCTTAGTCTTAGGTCTGTAAAGTGGAGGGGTAAACTTGTCAATTTAGTTTTAAAAACCCATCAGCCCCTTTTCTAGTGATTACCTATGTGCGATCCCTTTCCTATTTACGAAAACTCAAGCGAGAAGAAAGAGAGGTGAGATCGAGAAGCAAGAGAGAAAACACACACATACACCTCGACTGCGTGTGTGTGCGTGAACTCAAAATCGAGAGAAGGGAAAGGTGGGGCTGAGAAGCATACGAGCAAGGAGGTTCGAGGAGAAGAGGGCTGCTCTTGCAGCAGGTCATCGACAGCCACCAGAGGGTGACAAATCGCCGCTGCCGGCGCGATTTCTCCGGCGAGTCAAGCTCCACGGCCGGCGGTAGCAAGGGTGAGCAAGGAAAAACTTGTGCTTTGTAGATTTTCATGTTTAGATTACTTCTATTTCAGAAATTTTGAACTTTGGGACAGAAATTGAAAGAAGGGAATAATTGATTTTTCAAACCCTAGTCCCTAAATCCGGAAATTGTACCTGCATGTTGAAATTGAGCAAGGGCTTGGGCTTCTTTTGTGGTTATGAGCTCAAAAACACTTATGAGACTCAAGTATTGAACTTTGGTTTGAATTTCCTTCTTGCATGTTGGCAATTAGTTGAAACAAATGAAGAAATTATAGTTCTATAACATCCATGATTGAGTTTATGTTAGATATCAACTGATTTTAATTGGAATTTCACATGCATGTTAGCAAATGGTTGGATTGATGAAGAATCATGGAATATTTATCAATTTTAATGGAGTTTTATGCCAAGAAGTTTCTGTTTTGGAATTAATAGTTCACTAAACTAGATGGAATAATGTTTCAATACACATGGATGTTAAACATTGGAATTGATTAATGATGGAATGGAATTGGCACGATGGAATTGCAATCTCCTAGACCAAGAGTGTGTAAAGAACACACCATGTTCAAAGTTGAAAATTTTTATTACACATATATTGAGCTCGATAAGTTTGAACTAGTTAGAAAAGAGTTATATGAATTAGATTTGTTTAGTATGTCAATATGTGAATAAAATACTAATCTTCTATATTATTAATATAGAAGCTAAGGAGTGTGCAGAAGCAAGTAGAGGCAAAGACTAGCGGACTGAGGTGAGTACATGTGGCATTTTCCCTCTTTGGGGTACATGGCAAAATGTTTTTGTAGTTTATGTGATTTTCGAGTATGAGATGTTATGCAAATTTATTTACCTATGACATGATTATTTTAAAGTCTCATACTATGATTTGAAAGCATGTTTTGGCAATCAAGCCATAACGATTTGAAAGTTATTTGAAAAGCATTTTGGCATTAAGCCCAAGTGATTTGAAAAGTGTATTTTGGCATAAAGTTTTAATGGTTTGAAAGCAAGTTTTGGCATTAAGCCTAACATGCTTTAGAAAGTGTGATTTGACATCAAATTGAATTGAAATTTGAAAAGATTGGTTTGGCACTAGCCTTTAATGTGATTTCAGCAAGTAATCTGATGTCAAATCATATTATGTTTTCTTTTATGACTGGTATTTGAAATATGAATGAATACAGCAATGCAAGTTAGTATGTTACCCACTTTTTCCCGGGCCATGATATTCCCGTAACAGAATATAGAGGAGTCTACTGGGGTGGTACCTTCCGCTTCGCGAAGTAGATGTCCTAAAACACAAGATGCTAGGATGGACTGATCTTGTTCTTTCCATCTTAGTATAGACTTGGGAAAATCACTACGTGTGATTATCCTAAGTATAAAAATAAAGCATGTGGAGATACCAGTCAAAACATGTGATACGATGTTGAAATGGTTTGATTACGTTCTTACCATTTCAGTATAGACTTAGGGTATCACCAAAGGTGATTAAGGCCCTGAGTATAGAAATCCAGATCCGAATGAATACCAGTCAAATTTGAATAAAGAAAGTTTTATGATGACAGTTTATTATCAAAGGATTTAAAAACGATATATGTTATGCTTTTAAAAGTTTTCAACAAGAGATATGATATGATTTGGTACAAGGGCTTTGGGAACAATATATATTATGTTTTTAAATATTTCGAGTCTAAAACCCATGTAGCTCACGAGACATTTTTGTCTTACGTATTTTATGTTTCATGCCATGTGTCCCAGGTCCAGGTTCGCAAGAGTAGGATGACTATATGAAGTGCTAGATACGTTTTGGGAAGACTAGATGGAGTGGAGCTAAGCATAGCTCTCATCTTTTGATGTTATGGTTTAATCCTTCTCTGCTTGCTATGGTTTGTTTTGATATAAATTCGTAACGCCCGTGGTTGTAAACTTGTAAACTAAATGTTTGGTTGAACTTTATTTTTGATATTCATGTCTTATAGACATGAAGTATAACAACCATGCTTAAGCGATAGCACCATTGTGCTTTTAATGTTATTATGTTTTAAAAAAATGGACAAATTTTGGGGCGTTACAGAAAGCCCGACTACTTTATCATTCAATTGCTTCAACATACTATCATGTTGTTGTTTTAAAATGATTTTTTATTTGTGGGATTTCTTTAGATCAAGATACAGATAATCAAACATTTTGTTCATTTCATTATCAAAGTAATTAGTATATTTAGAAACCTGATATATAGGTGAGGGATCCTAGTCAAAAGATGAGTTTTCTTTAGGAGTTCTTAATCAGATAAGCTTCAAATGTGCTTGAGCAGCTGTTACTAGATTCTTCTTATTTAGCCATAAAACAAACATCATTCTTCTCAACTTTGTCATCATCGGACGAGTCTTGTTCAAAATCCCATTTTTCTTCTTCAGCCAACAACACTTTAAACCCAAGTTTTCATTTTCAAAGAAGCAACCAACCTCTTATAGTTTGCTTCATATGAGTCTTCTTTTTAGTTAACATTCTTTTTCTTGTAGTCTCTCGCATAGTGACCAACTTCTACATAGGGGCGGAGCTATGTGTATGGAAGGTGGGTCCTAGGACCTACCTTTTTTTAATTAATATAGTTAATTATATATAAAAAAATTAGGAACCATCTTAATTATTTTTGAGGACCTATCTTAGCTTTTGATTTGTTAGCCCATTTAAAACAATCAGCCCAAATAAACTACAAGTCTACAAAACAAATTGCATGAGCACGTCCAAAAGGGGAAAAAATAAGCTAATCGGCAATCGCTAACACAATTCATGTAATCACGTCCAAACGTCCTCACCATGTTCACAATCCCTGCTTCTTCGTCGTTCAAGATTGTTGCGTGATCGGCGATTGCTACAGTTCTCGCCACCACCGATCGTCGTCCGGCCACCGCCTTCGGCCCTTCCACGCCTCACGTTTACAACTAATAGGTTTGTTTCAATTGTTTGCCTTTGATTTCAATTGTACAATCATCAATAGCATAATTTCAATAGGTTAAGAATCAAAATTCGAGAACAAATCAGTTTTATTGGTTTGTCTAATAGTTCAATTTCATTTGTAAGAATTTTAATATAACTATTGAAGTTATGTTTGATTTTTTAAGACCCGACCCGGCCCGACCCGCTACTAGTATTTTTTTACTCTTTTATTTTTTCGGTTTATTTAAATAGGGAACCATATGAATTTCGATTCTAGATTCGCCACTGCTTCTACATATTTTTTTACATTTATCACCCGTTGGTACCTTGAATTTGGGTCTCTCGATGACTGATTTTAAATCAACTTCCAAATTATTTGATCGAACTTTGAAGTTTCTTCTGGAATTCTTGAAGTTCTTAAATTGCCTTACAATGAGAGCAGCTAGAGATGCCAGCTCAACAAATTCAAATATCTCTTCATCATCATTGTTATTATTAGTTGGGACTGAGTGATCTTCTATACTAGTTGATGCCTTAATCAGCTTCTTGTTTTTGGAGATCAAAGTAGAGGATCTCACTCTGCTTCCTTCTCGCATATATCTTATATTCTCTTTTCTTTTAGCCTTGCTTTGTTCGTAAGTCCTTAGATTTCCATACATACTTTGAAGATCAATTTTCTTGGTCTTCTCACTATTCTTGAGAGTGTATGCATGATGTTCCCAACTCTCATCAAGAGAATTAAGGAACTTGAGAACTAATACAGAATTTGGCTTGGTGATTTTAAAATTTATCTATCATGTATTAAATAGTTACAATGATTGAAATTATGAGTTTAGGATTCATTCTTGAGAGATAAAAATACTCACACATTCTGTTCATACTCTTTTCATGATTGACACGAACTTCTTTAGTTCATTCATAAGATACCTTCAGATTGTTAAACATTACCTTAGGTAATTTGTAGTTTCCAACCATATGATAGACTCCATATTGTAGGGTATTACTGATGGCATCCCTTTCTCTTACATCTAAATTCACTTTTCTCTTATCATCATTTTTTATTGAGATAATGGAGTATGCATGGTTCTGGTTGGACCGTCTCCTTCAACTATGCTCATAGGAATATATGGACCATCACTCAGTATATCAAGCATAAAGTAGTCCATTCTCTTGAGAAAAATCATGGTCTTGCTTGACCACATGATGAAATTGTTCTCATCAAAAGGAGGACACTCATTTGGAGAATGATATTGAAAGCTTGAAGATAATGATTTTGATGAACTTGAGGAAGTCATTGATTAAGTGAAAAACAAACCAATTTAGACGATTCTAAATTCTACTATGATACCACTTGCTAGGCCCCTAGACAATAATTTGATCAATGCAAAACACACAAAATACCTAGAATCAATTTATATTGATAAACTGCTTCCAAAATACAAAGAAAGAATCAGAAACTTATTATGATTCAGCACACTCTTGACTAAAGTTTTCTCACACAGAATACCTAACAATTACACTCAAGGAAGATGACTAAATTACAAACCCTAACATTACTTAAATAGTGGGTCACCAATAAGAGTAATTCTTGAGAATCAGAGAGTCTTCCTGTTGAATAAGGAAATTGTTACTTACATATATTTGAACCAATCCCAATAACTAAGATATCAGAATTATTCCTTTGAGTACACTACTTCAATAAGCGGCAGATCGACTTCAATGAGCTACAGATCTTCAATTAATACACGGCTAATACCAGCAGCTCAATAGGCTTGTTGGTCCATCAACTAGCTGGTATAGCAGTTGGCTGACAAAGTACTTTCACTCATCAAATCACTAGGTTTGACCCTAACAGGGCTTTAGGGTGAAACATGTCACAAGTTCCATATCTTGGTTCTTATGCTAGGTATTAATTTAAGGGAGACACTAGGGTTTAAGGTTTAGGGTGAAACATGTCATCAACTCAATATATTGGTGCTTCTACTAGGTGCTCTTGGCCGGTGACTTAAGCATGCCCGACGATGAAGGCACCAGCTACATTGAGTATGTCAGAGTCCATTAAGGTTTATAATTTCAGGTGTATCGTATATGGTTTTATCTAATCGGAAATATTATATTTCAGTTTATATAAATGAAAGAATTCATTTTTTTCTTATTTATTTGTTGTATTTTGTCTTTTAAATAAAGAGTATTATGTTTTAAGAACGATGCATGTTTAAAGAAATATCACAACATTGTTTGCATCTTGGGAGATGTTTTTGTAAATATCCTATTTTAAATGAAATCAGAGTCCAATGGTTATCGGTGCTTAAGTCTGTAGTAATTTATGAAACAAGTTAATGAGTTGGCATCTTGGGAGATGTTTTAAGACCATTTGCAAGTTGTTTTATCATTTTGTAGTTGAAATCATTTAGTTTGCTTCTTGAAGAAAATCTGATAATTCCAGTCATGATATTAGTATTACAAGCAAATGACTTTTTTAACCATTGCTTTGTGTACGGAAGTTTTTTGCTTAATCGCTAGATATACTTTTCTAAGATAAATGTGCTGCAATTATTGCATTAGCCAAGTTTTATACATTGGAAATCCTACCAAACACGCCCTTGAAATGCAATAAATCATTATTTATTCGTTTATTTTAAATTTTAACTAGCCAAGTGGGTTTGACAACCTTCACCAAAAAAAGCTGATAGAGTTGTAGTATTCGTTTGGTGGAACTAGTATTATATATGTGGGTTTTGGATCATTATTGGTCCATGCTGTTCAAAGTAAAGTTGCCTTCTTTATTTCAAAATATAGTATTTCTTGGTTTTACTTACGAGAGAATATAGCAACGACCAACTTTTAAATGGTTCTGATCTTTTTGAGATTAATATAATATGTACTTTTTTCTTATATGACAACATCCTTTGGAGTGAAAATCAGAAACTTAGCCTATTTAATTAATATTATATATGGCTATCGATATCAAATATATATAACTAGAGCTTGCACCCCACACGTTGTATGAGAGACATTGTGTTCAATTAAAAACACAAAACTATTAGAAAACAGATAAAATGGATGCGTCATAGAAAAATTATTCATAAAAACTGACAAATATATACAAAACTATTGAAAAAAATAATAATAATGGACGGGTCATAAAAAATTATGCATGTAAAACAAAATTGTAAAAATGTTGTAAAAAATTTAGTTATATAAAAAAGCTATTTTTGTAAAATAAAAAAAAAAGAAGTTCAAAAGATATAAAGGAAGTTATACAAATAAAACTTTAGAAAAAATAATAAGTTTTTTAAAAAAACATAAAAAACCAAGTTGGAAAAAGAGATGGGAAAATTTTGTAAAAACAAAAATATCTTAAAAAACATGCATAAAAAGATGCAAAAACAATTTTTTTAAAATATATGTATAAAAACAAAGATATAAAGGTGTTAAAAAATTATTTAAAAAACTAATTTTCTAAAATTAAATTGGTAACAAACAAATTTTTTTTGACAAACTCGTAAAAAATGGTCAAACAGGATGTAAATGCAGTTGTATAATTTTCATTTAAAATTAACTAACTTTATAAAAATATAAAAAATAAAGTTGGTAAAAAGAGTTGGGAAAATTTACAATTTCAAAAAAATATAGACCAATTTCGTAAAAATAATTTTAACATTGGACTAAAAATGTTTAAAAAAAAGTAAACTGCATATGTATAAATAGTTAAATGATAGGTTAAAACTGTAAAAGAAGAAAAAATATGATAAATTGTAAAAGTTTTAATGTACTAATAAAAAATAAATAACAAAAAATAATATTCAAGGGCTGTAATGATATATAAATTTTTAAATAGGGTTAAAATTAAATAGATCAATAGAAAATGATTAAAATAGCCTAATCTCATAAGGATTTTTCTCAAAATATCCAAAATTTAGGGGTATACCTCAAAAAAGCCAAGGAAAACACAGTTGGCAGCCATGGGCTGCGTTTTCCTCTCACCAACTGCGTTTTCCTCCCTCCCAAGCACCAACTGCGTTTTCCTCCATCCACCTGCGTTTTCCTCCCTCCCAGCTGCGTTTTCCTCCTTGAGTTTTTGAGTTTTTGCGTTTTCCTCCCTCCCAGCTGCGTTTTCCTCCTTGTGTTCTTGAGGTTCTTGGTGGTTCATGGGTTTAGTTTAAATTTTTGTCCAACTTTGAACACTCGTCATTTGTTCATACGAAATCGGATTGAGTTGAATTTTTTTTAACATGAAGTGTATCAGTAGATGCGTTCACAAACATGATTAACAAAAATTTATGATGTCAGAAAGTGTTACAGGATCGAAAAATTTGACCTTTTTTCCCCGATTTATATATTTGGGCTGATGGGCCGGTAGCCAACGAAAACGCAGTCCGTCTATGTGATAACCTAAATTTTAATATATGAAATAAGGATTTTAAGCTAAGTCTCTTGATGTTAAGAGGTTCAATGTCCAGTTTACTTTAAATGTAAACGGAAGGGCAAAATGGTCAAGGAATGTGAAAATATGGAAATTTATGTTTTATAAACTTTATTAAGTCATAATAAGGTATTATTTCACTTGGAAATTTGATTTAAAGGCCCGATGGCAAAATGGAATTTTTAGGACTAAAAGTGAATAAAATATTTGTAAATCTTTAAAAATTGATATCTAAAAATCCATAAGGATCTGAGAAAAAGTCATCAAGGTTACTTTTGTGTATTTGATGTAATAAGAATATATAAAAAAGATTCGGGTCGTTTAGAGATATAACGAATAAGTTATGAAGGGTTAAAGATGGTCAAAAAGTGACGAAAATACTTAAGGGCCAAGTTTAAGGGTCTGTAACGTAAAATCTATAGAGATTCAGAGTTAAGTCAGTAGGAGAAAGTTATTAAGCTCATTCGCAAGTTTCCAAAGATATAAAGTTTATAAAATTTTGATATTGTATGTGAGAGTTATGACGTCATGAAGTTTCGATAAAAATCAGGAAAGATGGCTAAAAATTTATCTAAGGCATGTTTAGGGGCATTTTGGTCATTTATTTAAATCCCACCCAAATTAAAACCTGGTACACGTATTTGGTCTGGAAGAATCGATTTTTTGCTTGGGTTCACGTAAATCAGAAGAAAATGGAAAAGAAAGATCGGGAAGAACTCATACACACAAACCCGATGATGTGTGTGTTCGCGAAAATCAGAGGGAAAGAGATTGAGGGAGAATGTGAGCGAGAGAGCGACAGAACGAAGAAGGAGTAACAACCTCTTGCTGCTGTGTGAACTTCTCACCGGAAAAACGAAGGACAGCGGCTAAATCGCCGCTACCGGCGGCAACGGTTGTGAGATGCGACACAGATATCGCGAAGGAGGAGCGGAAGAGAGACCGTGAGTGAGAGATATGGCGAGAAGGACTGAGGGAATGGCAGCATCCGTCGCTGGAGCTGCTATCTGCGTTTATGGTGGCCGACGGTGGTAGGGTTAGTCTGTGGTGGTCCGATTTTGATCTTGGAACAAGCTACAAGCAGCAATTTCTCAAATGGGACATAAAAGTAGAAGGTAAATTTCTGATTTTGAAACCCTAGCTTGTTCAAATCCAAAATTTGTATATGCAAGATTGAAATTGAACATGGGATTCGAGTCCTACAACTGTCATAAGTTCAAAAACACATATGGAATGGAAGTCTTGAACAATTGGTTTAAAATCCTTAATGCATGCTAGAATTGAAGTTGTTTTATAGTTTATATCTCATTATAGTTCAAAAATCCCATCGTTTTGTGGTTTGGTATAGGTTTCTTGATTTCATGCTTGTAATGGTTTGAAGAGATGAAGAATTGGTGCTTCAATATGACTTAAAACCTTGTTAGAAGTTTGAGTTCATGTCAACAATTAAGTTTCTTGAATTGGATAGATTTGATTTGCATTCAAGGGTAAAGTTTTGGTGAAATTTTTATTAATAGAGTTAAAAAGATGAAACTTGATACTAATATATTATACACATTTATATGTAAAAAGAATATAGAGTATGTTTATGTGTATTTGAAAGAAGATAATGGTAAAGTGTTAGAATAGAATCGAGCATTCCAACCCTTTTGGGGACAATTTTAGGTATTTTACAAAAATGGCTCAAACAAATCATAGAATTGAAGTGAAACGAATTTTATGAAATATTTGTAGTATATTGGAGTCAATCAAATGAGAAACAACATATTTTGCAAGGACTTCTATTTATAGAAACTTTATTCTTTTGGTTTTTGTCAAAATGACATAAAAGAGTAAACTGAGAGATGTATTGACATCTAAACAAGTAGTAATGTTTTATAAGTATGTTTGAATTATAAAGTTATTCAAATTGCATGTTAAACCCAAGAAACACACAATTAGTCAATTTGGGACAAAAGGATAAAAATGTCAAAAATATTAGTATTATGCTTTAAGGAGCATACTTAATCTTTGGAATGGAATTAGATAACGTATAAAAAGAGTGTATCTATGATTTGATAAGAATATATGTTTAGTGTGTAGTATGTACTAACCTCTTAATAAATTAATAGAGGTTAAAAGATGTTGGAGGCAAGTAGAGTCAAGAGCTAGTGGATCGTTGTAGCTAGACATACCTAGCTACTGAGGTGAGTACATGAGGACTTTTCTGGGTACATAGCAACAAGTTTTGTTTTTATTTATGCAAATTGTTTAATGATTTATAGTTTGACAAATGATTTTCAAAAGTTATGTTAAATGTTTCATGAATAATGGTTTTTGAAGTGATTTTTAAAGCTTGAATGATTTAGTATTGATTTATGTTAACCGATTGAAATGGTTTGCAAATGATTCTAAAGTTTAAAGTTTTAAAAGTTGGTTTATGCAAAGATAGGAATGATTTCTATGTGATTGAAGAATGTTTATGATCGAGGCCAACATGTAATGAATTGATTATGGTAAAAAAAATTTGGAATATGAATTAAATGTAAGAAATGTGAGAGACGTCCGGACAAGGACCTTACCCGCAAGAAGGGGGGTCAACAGACACTACTGGGATGGTACCTCCCATCGCGAAGTAGTTGTCTTCAGCACGCCCTTATGGATAGATTTGTTCTATTCCATGAAGGGAAAGGGAACTAGCACGCCCTCACGGATAGATTGGTTCTATTCCGGGGAGGGAAAGGGATACGGGGAAACCCGTATAAAGCCAAACAATAAGAAATTAATCATGAATTACAGTTGGCCTATGTTTTGATAAGAAAGGGTTTAATTTATGTTTGCTTATGCTAAAGTGGAAAACCTAATATTTTTATGATAAAGTAATGAGTTATGTTTTATTGTTATAGCAGCGAACTTTTGTTTTGATGATAAATAAGGATTTTATGCTTGGATGATTAAACAATGATTCTAAGATTTTATAATGAAGTATTGATCTATAATTTGATGTTTTGACAATAAAGTGGATTTTGCAGGTTATGAAAAGAAAGGAAAGTTTTCTTGGTTTTCTTATAGTTAATGATATTAAAAATGATTTAAACTTGTTGGGTCTAAAACCCATGTATCTCACGAGACTTTTGTCTTACGTATGTTTGTTTTAAATTGCTATGTACTCAGGAACAGTATGTCTAGCATTGTATTAAAGGAGTGAAGAACTTAGAAGCTTTTATGTGGATGGTAGATAGAAGAAATGATCAAGAAGATAGAGTTGATTCAAGTACGGTATAGTTTGTTATGTAGTTGAGAGACATTATATTTATGTTTTAGAAATATCCATGTAGCTATACTGTAAAGTTGTGTTATGTCCCGTATTATTTTTGGGCTGTTTTGTTGAGTCGGTCAGTATGGATTTGTCCATATTGCCCAAAGGTCATGCCGAATTTTCGGTAGAAATGTTAGTTAATACGGGACATAGCATTAAGATGTTTTAAGGCTTTACTATGGTTTTTTTATCTAAGTTTGTAAACCCCAGAGTTGCTTAATTATTTCTAAATGTAGTTGTTTTAATTGGGACCAAAAGTTTTCAAATGATGTCTTAAATACTAAAAGAAAAGTTTTTGAAAAATAAAATTTTTACTTCACCATGTTTTTATAAACGATTACACCAATTAAGGTGTAGGAAAGATGGGGTGTTACAATCTAGAGGAAAACGCAGCCCGTCTAGAGGAAAACGCAGCCCAGTGAGCCCGTTAAGAGGAAAACGCAGCCCAAGAGAGGAAAACACAGCCCATGGCTGCCAACTGTGTTTTCCTTGTCTATTTTGAGGTATGCCCTTAAATTTTGGCTGTTTTGAGGAAAACTCTTATGGGATTAGGCTATTTTAGTCATTTTCTCATAGATCAAAGTGTAAAGACAATAAAATCCTAATTCCAAAAAGAACTTCACAAATAAAAACTATGGAAAGGGTGGTGCGGGGAAGGCTTGAACTAATGTTTATTCGATGAAAGACAGATCCCCTAACCGTTAGGCAAAACAACTAACATGTCTTACAGTGACATATAATAAATATAAATATTTAATAATAAAACATTGTTCATCACGTTAAATCAATGTTGAAATTTGTATGGGTATATAAGTACCAATATTTTTAGAAAGTTGTGATAAATATATAAAAATATTATTGTTTAATAGATAAATTACATAAACCCTTGTGCTTCATAAAAATACAATAATGGTCCCTTTCTTATTAGTGACTTTACAAAAATGGTCATTATTTCACAAAGTTATAGAAATGATCATTGTCTAACAACGAATTTGCTGAATTTGTCCATCTGTTTCAAAAATTACCAAAATTATCACTGTATTTAAGAAAAAGACAAAGTGGTCCCTTGTGAATTTCAAAATTTTAGAAGTGGTCCCTATTTTCACGAAATTATAGATATGGTCTCCATCTAATAGCGAAATAATAGGATTGGTTCATGTTTTTCACAAATGGTCCATATGTTTCACAAATTTACAGAAATGTTCCATGTCTAATTGCGAATTGTAAATATGGTCCTAGTGTTTCACAGAAATTACAAAATGGATCTTATGTAATAAACCATTATAGAAATGATATCAATAAACCCGCCTTAATACCTATGTCATCCCTTAAACCTCTTTGTAAAACACAATAGTATTTATAGATATATAACTTAAGAAACACTCTTTTAAAGGCATATTGCCCTACCATATATCTTTTCAAAAGAAAAAATAATTTCGAACCCCACCTTTCTCTAGAAAAGATTGTGAATGGAAACTCCTAACTCCAAATAGTCATATTTAATTTGCTTTGTATTTAGCTACATACTCGAAACAAATTTTGTGGCAATAGGCTTGTCATCAATAAAATAAACATTATGAAAATATTTGATACATTTATACTAAAGAGAATTTACCTTAAGGTTCAACCTCCACCAACATTTAGTTAGTAGGGTCAAATTTTAATGATTTAAGACACCCAAGATCGACCCCCTACCCCACCCCACCCCACCCCACCCACCCACCTCACAAGAGTTAGACATCGGAACCTTATTCCAAGCAACCCAACAAATCTTTTTATTACTATCATCACCACCCCCCCCCCCCCCCCCTAAATCTAATTCTAATGTGCTCTAATATATTAATGACTTTACATGGAGCCTCAAAAAGAAAAAAATAGTAAAATAAGAGACTTCCCAACACACACTTTACAATCATGATCTGCCCTCCAAATGAAAGATTCTTGACCTTCCAATAGCTCAATTTAGCCCAAAATTATCCATGATATGATTTAAACTTTTTCAAGTTTCATGTTAGCTCCAATAGGAAGCATGAGATATAAAAAGGGAAATAAAACTTGTTTACACTACAAAATATAAGCATGTCTAGTAATATCCAAAAGTTTCAAACCAGAGTAATCCATTAAGGTTATTAATGTTGATCGAAGACCATTCCTCGATGAAAAAAACATCATCACATATATAAAATGACACAATAGTGTACAATTTTTAGGAAGATAAATACCATTCTACAAGTGATTATCACAACTCTACTTCATCGAAAATGTAAAGCCCCTCTATAGCAAGTATGATGATGAAAAACGATAGATGATCTCATTACATCACTCCTTTCCTAATGGTAAACTCCTTTGGTGGGGAGTGAATAACCAAGACAAAGGCAGACCTGGAAGAGAGAGTCTCTATAATCCTACTTCTCATTTACTTCCAAATTCGATTTGCTTCATAGTTGCGTCAAGAAAGCTCTAATCCAAAGAATTGAATGCCTTGTCGAAGCCCACCTTAACAATCATCATTTTTTTCTAAACCTTTTTGGCTCATAGATATAATTCGTTCATTACAAACGGACCATCAAGGATATTCCTACCTTTCTACATATGTCGATTTCTTGTGACAAATAACCTTAGTAATGACATTGAGGCGATCAGCAAGAATTTTAGACAACGCCTTATACATGCAACGAATAACATTGACTGACCAAAATTCCTTTGGAGAAAGTGGATCTTTAGACTTTGGTATAACCGAAATAAAAGATACATTACAAATGTGATCTCAAAGTCATTTATAGAAATATAAAAGTCAAGATTAATAACCTCCCAAAAAACTTTCAAAAGTTTGAAAGTAAAGTTGTTGGGTCACGAGGCTTTATCATTACAACAAGACCAAACGAATATTTTAATTTCGTCTAAAAAAAGAGCTCAAGAAACTTACAATCCACCAAAAATACCTTTTAAAAATTATTACGAAACAATTTCAACCTCACAAAATATCTTCATCAAATTTAGAAAAGAAAATTTTCAAAACCTCATCTTTAATAATAACCGGCCCCCTTTTTATCATTCACTAGGCGTATACACGCATGTTATGTGGAAAGTAAATTATGTGTGTAAACTATTTTTGAATAAATGTTTCAGTTACATTGGACTTCATGTTGACAAAAATAGAAACTTGTAAATAAGTTGTTTCACAATTAGTTCAGGCATAGTGTGTAAACAGATCTTTAACATAATCCATGAATCTAACGTATGATGGATAATAGGCAGACAAATAAACTTAAAACTCTTAAGTTTACATGCAACCTAAGGATCTATATTTTCTCTAATTGAATCTATAACTTAGAACCCTAAAGTATAATCGAAAATTCTAAAGAAGGTTTAGAACCACATACCTTTGTTGATCTCTTGGAAGCAAGCACCATAAATGTTGTGCCTCTAATGGCTCACACCCAAAATACCAGCAAGTAGGAAACCAGAGAGAATAGAGAACTCTATGAGAGTTGACGCAGGTTTATGGGGTATTGGGGCTCCCTATTTATAGCCCTAGAATGATAAGTGATACGGCCTATACACTGCCTTATCTGAATTCAGATATGATAACCCATTTATCATATAACTCAAACTGGTTATCATTGCCATAAATAGTTCTTGTATACATACATGGATTTCAAATTCCATAAGGGTATAAACCCTAGAAATCATCCACCCATATACATACCATATTTGTCCATTACTCAACTATTGAACAATTACATCTTAGCCCCTGTACCTTTAATTAATCTAATTAATCCGAAAATTAATTCTAATTAATTTCTGATTAATCATTAATTAAATATTGTGATTTCTAATTAATATATTATCCTCATAATATATTAATAAATCAATCTCTCTCTATAAGTCATCATGTCCATTGTTGGGTTTGAGGACAACCCAAAAGGACTGTGCTGTTATCAATTCAAGTACTACTTATATCAATTATAGTTATGACTTAAACACCTTAATCCAACAACGTATGCTTATTATAAAAAGTAGTTGGGTCTTATGTATTTGGAATGACAATGTACTTTTATTGATTTGTTATTATAACATCTCAAAGTATGGTTATTAAAAATGCATCAAACTAAAAGAATTATAAATGTGAATATCTATGAAAAATATATAGCATCATAACGAGAAAGAACTTGAAAGTGTAATGTTTTAATATATTAGATTTTCTAAATTATAATTGAATTATATGAAAGAAATGAAAGATGCAATATTGTAATAGAAAGAAATGAAAGTTCGATGTTGTTTCATTCATTTAAATCTTTAAATATATTCACATAAAATTGACTCAATGCCTAGATAGCAACCACATAAGACACATCATATGTAATAGACATGAAGAAAATAAAGTAATTATATTCTATTTTATTCCTCCAAAATAGGACAAACTTATCCTACAATATATTAACATTTGATTTAGTACATTAAAATGGCCCTTAATAAGATTGAAAGAAGGCTTACGATGTCATCTAAAGTCCAGTTGGTAGTTAGAAAAGATTACTTATTTTCATCATTTCATCGACTTAGCAATTGACTATTAATTTGTTATTACTACACTAATAGTTTGGTGGCTATTTTGATAAAAAAAAAGTTGGGTAAATGCTATTATGTAAATCAAGTGTCATATATATGTAGTTTAAGTCTTTAATTGATGTTGACATGTTCCATACGACGTTAATATGCTTAACTAATTTATGTTTTATTTTATTATTTAGTGTAAACTGTACTTTTCGTCGTATTGATAGCAAGTCTTTAAGTTATTGAAGTGAACACTTAAATTCATATAACGACCGATTTGAATATCCATTTTCATCTTATTGATATTTTCTTAAAGAATCATAATCTTCATTAGTTGATATTTTTATAAAACCAAAATTATAAAATTATAAACTCGTTTCTTATAAAGTAAAAGAATATTAAATTTGGTGTTATTTATAAGGTGAGACAATATAGAAATAAAATATGTTTTTGAAATCTATATTAAGTGTCATTAATTTAAGGATCATGAAAGATCGTTAATTTAAGGATCATGAAAGATCATTTAGGTGGTACTAAGATCTCGTACTCATAAGGCTTGAGTTTAATCATTTTCATTTAATGTATGAGACTTGTGGTCGAATTTTTCTGGATCCATCACTAAATAAGTAAATATAATCATAAACCCATTTTTAATCATGTTTGACAAGGATATTTATCACTCATTATTCGTATACAAACATAATTAAATACACAAGGAAAGAGAAATTTGGGAAATGAGCTTTATTAGCCTGGATGATTCACGAATAATTAATGACATTTTTTAATTTTCTGGGAAAATTCTTAAGGGCACTTCTTTTTGTTGCCTCTTGTGGTCAAATTAGCATAGCAAGCACAGGATTCGTAGTTGCCCGATGTGCCCGGAGGCACACAGTTGCACCTTCCACAACATGATCCGCATGACCTTTTGCATAGATTTGGCCTCTTTGATAGTTTGCACCTTTCTGCACATGCCCCTCCACAATCTACATTTTACACAAATCATCCTTCTCTTACTCAAAACTTATATTCACATTATAAAAAATAAGCACAATGTAATATTTATTCAATAACTGAAAATAGTTGTGTTAATTACTAGAAACAATACTCACCAATGGTGGTTGTGTACTTGTTAGTGCTAGTATCATCCTGTAACAAAAATGGTAATTATTAGTTGTAACTATCCAAAAGAAACCAATAACTAACAATATTGTAAGCAAGGAGAAAGATTAGTTCAATTAAAAGTAAACATCTAAAATACATTTTCGTAAGATCAAGCGTAAAACTAAAGGATAAAACTTATGCACTAAATTTGACGTTGTTGGTATATGGTGATTATTGGTAAATTCATAAATATGTAACATGGATTAAATTTTCTTAAAAAAAGAAGAAATAAAACTTTGTATATTTCTTTATGCATTTCATGCCAAAAAAAACTATTATATTTTTAAAAAACAAAAATAATTTAAAACAATGCATAAATATGAGAAATGAAAGGAATAGGAGAAGAAAATGTTACGAGTTGATTGGGTTGGAAAGCTTGGACAAGTTGGAAGAGAAATAAGGAAAGAAGAAATGAAGCAACAATAACTTTGGAGATTCCCATTTTTTATTGAACTGTTTAAAGTGTATATTTGAGTATGAATGAAACAAGGTTTCACCTTCTATTTATAGGTGTCAAAGACACCGGGGTTGGGGGTCCCCTTAGTATGAGTGGTGCAAATATATATATTTTTATTTCTTTTTAAATAATAATCATGTGTTTGTTGTTCAAACTTTTACTATGTGTTTATATAGATGATAAACTGACTCATTGACATGATTTATAACAAAAATTAATGGCAAATGTTTGATTTACTTTTTGGTACGTAATTGTTCAATCTTGGTTTGTAAAAGTTGCAAACTATGTGATTTAGTTTGGTTTATGTTTTCGATTAATGGTAAATAAGAATATGGTTTTACTTGTCAAAATAGTATCTACAATGCGATATAATCATCTAAATTATAACGTCCCTAAAAATTCTTATATCATCAATCAAATTTACCTAACTATAAACTGACATTAGCCATCAAGTTTTATATATATATATATATATATATATATATATATATATATATATATATATATATATATATATATATATATATATATATATATATATATATATATATATATATATATATAACAAATTTCAGAAGAGAATGGGTCATTGTGACAAGTAATATTTGATTATTTGGAATTGTGGGATTAAATCATTAAACCAACTTGGTTCATGGTAACAATAAAATTGAGATATTAGCTTTTTGGAGGTGTTTGTGATTGTGTTTGAAATTAACTTATTGATTTATTGGTTTTTCAAAAAGCTAGTAAATCAAATAAAGTGTTTATCAAATTCAAATTTACTTTCCAAAACAACTTCTTAACTTTTCAAAAAAGAGTTTTTGTATAAGTAATAGATACCTAATTTTTTGAAAATAAGTTTTGGTTTTTTGATATCAAAAAACGATAATATCCTTTATTTAACAAATCTAACAATTTTTTGTCATTTTATATAAGTCAATAAATACTATTGTCAAAAAGTATATTCAAGCACTTTTTTATATACTCATTTTATTATTGTCATAAATAATTTTATCAAAAAAATATCTTTTAAATTTAAAAAACAATCTCAAACACCTGTTTAGGCCGCCCGGTGTGCCCACCACAAGCTTTCATTTTTTTTTCTTCCACATCAGCATCCCTCACTCCTCCCCTCACCTTTGGAAATGGTTACCTCTCACTTACCCTTGGTTTTGGTACAATCAACTAAGCTTAGTGTACAACACACACAACCAAATAAATGAACACGCCGTGCGACATTGTGTGCTCGTGCAGGGAGAAAAGTGAGAGGTGCTCTCACTAGGGGTGGTGTTCATCGTGCGAGCTCTCACGCCACATAATACGTCGTACTTTCTTTTTCTTCCACACCGGAAGGCTTAGTGTTTATGAATCATTTATAAAAAGAAGACAAACGAATTATGAAAATAGAAAATATGATAAAACAATGGAAAATGAATAAACAAAGGAAAGGCAAAGTTGGGGTTCAAGTATTTGGTAAGGAAGGTAGAAACGACAATTAATGAAATGGGAAGTGGGGACTTGTGCATAGTTGGCATTATGCCAACTGTACTCGCAAATAGAAAACCCAATGCACTTACTTTTAAAAAGAAAATGTGTGAAATAAATTGTAACAATATGAAAATAAAATTGAGAACTATTACTACAAGGTTGATATATATATATATATATATATATATATATATATATATATATATATATATATATATATATATATATATATATATATATATATATATATATATATATATATATGCAAAAGTTCAACAAGGAACTAATATAAACCATGGTACCAAGGGACTAATCTTATCCACATGATTATACACTTTATGGTGGACGTGCATTTACCAGATTATAAAAAAACTCACTTCGTTGTTTTTCGTTTTTTTAATTTTTAGGGCTTATTTTTATCGAAAAAAATCTGAATATATAGAAATTTATAACTTTTTATCCTCTACAAAAAGAGATCCATATTGATATACAAAAAATAATTTTTTTTCGTAATTTCCGCTAGTTGAGATTCACATGTGAATCTGAACTGTTATTCTGTTAACTGTTGACATACACAATGACATACGATATTGTCATGTGAATTTGAATAAATTTTTGTGTGGATGTGAATGAAATTAACTTATGAATCATATTATATTTATTATAAATGATTAAAATATTGAATTTTTAAAAATTTTCAAACTAAATTAATCATATCATATTTCAGAGTATATTTAAAATATCATATGATATTGATATGTGAATCTGAGTAAATTGTTGTGTGAATGTAAATAATTTATATTGTGAATGAGAGTAAAATCATTATAAATGGTTAAAATATTGAAGTAGTAAAAAACTGTTAAGTAACTTCTCAATACTATATGATTTTGATATGTGAATATGAATAAGTTTTCGTCGTAAATATGAGTGAATCCATTTTTGAATCAAGTATATTACTTATAAATGATTATAATATTGACATAGTAAACGTTTTAAAAGTAAAATAATTACTCATATTCAAATTTTTACAGTTCAGATTCACATATGAATCTGCACTGTTATTATGTTATTTTTTGTTGGCATTCACAATGGCATATGATATTGTCAAGTGAATTTGAATAATTTTTTATGTGAATGCGAATGAAATTAACTTATGAATCATAGTAAATTCATTATAAATGATTAAAATGTTGAAGTATTAAAAATTTCTTAAGTAAATTAATCATATTCATATTACAAATTATATTTAAAATACCATATGATATTGATATGTGCATCTGAGTAAATTATTGTGTGAATGTAAATAAATTCAATTGTGAATCAGAGTAAATTCATTAATAATGGTTAAAACATTGAAGTAGTAAAAAACTTATAATTAAATTCTCAATAGTATATGATTTGATATGTGAATATAAGCAAATTTTCGTGTCAATATGAATAAATCCACTTGTGAATCAAGTACATTACTTATAAATGATTATAATATTGAACTAGTAAAAGTTTTAAAAGTAAAATAATTACCCATATTTAAATTTTTACAGTTCAGATTCACATTATGAATTTAGATGAGCTGTACTTATAAAAAAAATTATTTTTTATATATCAATATAGATGTCTATTTGTAGAGGACAAAAAATTATGAAATTTGTTATATTCGGTTTTTATTTTTGAAAAAGAATAATGTCGAAAAATAAAAAAACAAAAAAAATGAATTGAGTTTTTTATTATAATTTTCTACATGTGCGTCGACCTAAGAAATTTACAACCTATTTTTTGGCCGTTGATGATTATGATTCCGACGATCGAGATTAGTCCCTTGGTACCATGGATAAATTTAGTCCCTTATTGAACCCTTATATATATATATATATATATATATATATATATATATATATATATATATATATATATATATATATATATATATATATATATATATATATATATATATATATATATATATATATATATATATATATATTATAATTTTCTACATGTGCGTCGACGTAAGAAATTTACAACCTATTTTTTGGCCGTTGATGATTATGATTCCGACGATCGAGATTAGTCCCTTGGTACCATGGATAAATTTAGTCCCTTATTGAACCCTTATATATATATATATATATATATATATATATATATATATATATATATATATATATATATATACATACATATATATATATATATATATATATATATATATATATATATATATATATATATATATATATACATATATATATATATATATATATATATATACATATATATACATATATATATATATATATATATATATATATATATATATATATATATATATATATATATATATATATTTCATTTGAGACGATGAAGATTTTGTAAGTCCGTAAGACCATTTTTTTTTCTAATATAATATTCTAATATTCTACTGTTTATAAAAAATGATATGTTTAATATTCTATAAAAAATTTACTCGCCATCATCTTCAACTCGAAACCATTTCTCTACCTCATGTTCCATCAAATTTGCAGATTGTTGATATGTTTACCAAGGCTACTCCTCAATTTTATTTTTTGTCTGACAAACTATCAACTCTTATTGTCGTAACATTGTTAGTTTGAGGGAAGTGATATTTCCATTTGAAAAAGTGATTCATCCACGTTAAATTTATACTTTATTGACTTATACGATAGCTACAAATGTGTTGTACATCATGTGCATGAATTAATTTTTCAAATAGAAATATCACTTCTCTTTGAGAAAATGTGTTAGCCTAATTAAGTTAGTGAACTTGTTTTTGTTTTGGGCTTTTATTTAGCTCTTTTGCTAGGTTAATCTAGTTTGCTTTCCCATTTATAATTGTCTTTTCCTTTTTTGTATATACACTTGTCTAAATTTAATGAAACCTTAGCCGTTTTGTCTATATTATTATTAGTTCATAAATAAAAATAATTATGATAAAATGTAGAAATCGTTATTTTAAAGTTAGAGTCTTATATTGGTGTTTCTACCATAAATATTAAAATAATTATTGATTTTGTCGACGAAATTATATATGGTAATCTTTATATTATATAAACAATATAAAAGTATGTGTTAACATTCTTTTAGGAAAAGCAAGTGAAGCCCAGCCTAGCTGGGTGGATGCATCCGGGTTATATACACATGTGGTGGAAGGTCTGGAGTTCGACTCCGACTAACCCCATGTGGGGGATTTTCCTGGAAGGCGAATTAGGTGGAGGGGAAAGGCCTTTGCGCCTTAGGTAATCGCCAACCATCCTGGGTTGCGGGGCTGATTACCCTCAGGTGAAACCATATCTATTCGCTGGTTAAAAAAAAAAACATTCTTTTAGGAAATGAATTATTCGATCTCAGTATTTTCAAGTTGCAACCGAACCAATTTTATTACACTAAACGGGAATATATATATTCTTTTTTTCATGCTATATCAGTCATAAGGCTGCACGGAGTGGTACGGTTTTTTGCCGGAGGCATCCGAGGTGGCACGCCTTGCCGGCGGCAACACCGGCCCGCAGGTGCGGCATGCCTCAGCAGCATTTCTTCAACGACGAGTTTATGCCGCGTTCTCTCTCTTCTCTTTGTCTCTTCTCCCTGACTTTCAGCTTTCTCTCTTTCTTCTCTTTCTCTTCTCTGTTGCCGCCAACAACCTCCAGCACCACTCCGTGGTGCACCTTTTCCGGCAACGAGAAACTTTTGGATGGGTGTTTGCTGATGTGGAGATGGTTGCCTCCAACACCACTCCCTTCAGCCTACGGTCATTTTGGAATTTCACACCTTTTGCCCAATGTTTCAATTTTTTACAATTTTGGTCAAACCTTTTTAAACTTTTTTTTTTACAAATTCGTATCAAAAATAATTTTCTTTACAATTTACTTTTAACACATTCTATTCAAATTTTAAATAACTTGTTATAAAAAACTATAGCTTTTTTTACAACCTGTTATACAACATTTTTAAACATGTTTATAATTTTTTACACGTTTACAACTTTTTATGAAACTTTTTAATACTTTTTTTATAACTTTTCAACCTTTTTAAAACTTTTTTACAAATTTATTCACATTTTACAACTTTTTAATATTTCTACAAATTTTTGTGTAACCTCCTCAAGTTCTTTTACAACTTTTTTACAACGATTTTTTCAACTTTTTGAAATGTGCAAGATTGTGTTGGTTGGTTTCTGTGAGTTTTGCTGTGTAATTTCTTATTCCATATTAATAACAAAGTTGGTTTTATGGTTTTGATCTATTTTTGGTGTAATTTGCTTAGAGAGGTTTTGATCTATTTTCATATTCAAAAACATTGTAAAGAGTTGAGAAAAACCTCGTTAAAAAGTTGTAAAAGTATTAAAAAAAAACTTTAAAATAGAATTGTAATTAGGTTGTAAAAAAGTTTTAAAATGTGGCAAAGAAAAGTTGTAAAAATTTGAAAAAACATTGTAAAAACTGTATATAAAGGGTAAAATGTTTTAAAAAAGGAAGCCTAAATTGTAAAACAGGTTGTAAAAAAAATGTAATTTTTTAAAAAATATTGTTAAAAACGTTGTAAAAAGTTATAAAAGTATAGAAAAAAGTTGCAAAACTGTTTTTAAAATGTTGTAAAAACAGTTGAAATTTTTTTCTATAAAAAGTTTTTAAAAACTGAACAAAAAGTCTTTAAAAAGTAAATTATAAAAATAAAAATTGAGACATAGTTGTAAAAAAAACAAAAGTTTGAAAAGTTATAACCAAAATCGTAACACAATTGAAACCTTAGGCTATATGTAAAATTTCAAAATGACATCCTATACCTGGAATGTAAAAGCAAAAAAAAGAAAGTTCCATGTAATGGAATAAAATTAGTTCGTTAACAACTTGAATACACTAAAAATAGTTGTTTTCCAAAAAATAGGTTAACCCTAAAACTATAGCTAGTTTTTTTAAAATGATAATGACTTGACAAGGTAATAAATTTTTAAAATTGTTCACGTTTGATCACCGAACTTCTTTTATGTTTGATTTATCCATGAACATTTTAAACTTGTTCATATTCAGTCTTTTTTTTTGTACGCAAATGATCATAAACTTATTTTCTTGTACGCATATGACCAATAACATAATGATCATATTTGTGGGGAAAAAACATAAATGAATAAATGTGAACAACTTTAAAAAGTTCATGAGTAAATCAAGCACAAAAAAAGTTTAGTGATCAAACGTGAAAAAAAATATATATATATAAGTGATTAAATGTGTATATGAGATAAAATTTATTACCCTTACAAATCATTATCCTTTTTCTAATAGTTGTTTGCTTGGAGATGACAAAACGAAATAAAAAAGAAACTGAAAGACTATGTAAAAAATGGGAAGCAAAGTAGCAGAGACGTAAATGAACATGAGTAAGGGATCATTTATGTTCATTTATTTAATTTAACAAAATAAGCTAATGACCAAGAACCATAAAACATTTATTTAACAAGTTACATTGTTCGTATTCATTCGTTAATGTGTTAAACGAGCATAAGCAAACGAGTATAAAACCATTATAAATAAATGAACCTACAAAAATGTAGATGAACATATATAAACATAAATGAACAAACATAAATAGATGAAACACCAAATCAAGAACCATAAAAGTTGGTCGTTAATTTTTATGATATGTTGATCGTATTTAGTGGTGTTATTTTAATATTTTTACAAAATATAAGAGTTTGTAACACTTAAATCAATCATGAAAGCTTCATTTTAACTCTTGCCGATCTTATAATATTACATACATACTACTAGAAAATAGACCTTTAATGACACGCGAACGATGACACACACTAATTTTATGACACACAAAATTGTATGTCATTAAAAAATGTCATATATTTTAAAATCTGAAGGAATTATGACACTCAATTATGTGTGTCGTAAACCTGTGTCATGTTTTAAAAAATTTACGACATACAAAACTGTGTGTCATGCTTTTGTGTCAAAATAAAAGAATTTAAAAAACACGGAGTACCCTTTATGTGTGTCATCTTTAAAAAAAAGTCGTCTTTTATTTCCCGTACATTTCTCTTCCCGCTTCATCTCCTTCACTTCCCCTCTTCTCGATCGATAGCTGCTCTAGGGTTCCAAAATCGCCATAGTAAAGCTCGACTGCTTCTCTTCCCGCTTGACGTTTGAATCCTCATCGCGATAGTAAAGCTCGACTGCTCTAGGGTTCCAAAATCGCGATAGGTACTCATCGCGTTTGAAGCCACAGAGTTAACGATTTGAAGCCCTATGTCCGATTGTCGAAGGCTTGGTAATTGGTTCCAGGTTGAGGTTCATCTTTCCGCACACCATTACGAACGATTCCTAGCGTATGCATGTCGACATTCCACATAGCTCCTCCATCTGCAACACTCGATTTCATTGGTCAGCAGGTAACGATCGATTCTTCTCTCGAAACCTAATTTCTCTTTCATCATTTTACATACTAATTAATGGAGAATTTGACAACGCTAGTTGAGACTCGAAATCTCCACAAATCATCGCATTTGTAGTGGAAATTTCCCTATATTACGGAAATTTCCCTATATCTTCAACAGTGCCAATATCCCAATCAATCTGTGAGCTATCCAAAGTAATATCCTAGTCAATAGTATAAGGTACATGATCAACATCAAATGTCATCTCATTTTTAGGGTTTGTTTGAGAATTAACAGAAGCAAGCACTTCAGAAGCTGGAGAAACATCTAGAGGAGGAGGATTGTCTATAATGTCCCTCAGTTTTGGCAATACATTCTCAGGATCTTTCTGTTAATGAAACAATTAACTATTGTTAATTGTTGTAAACCATAAAAAGAATGAAATGTGATTATGATCTTACATCTTTCTCTCTGTGAGCGTCTTTAACAAAATTGGAAAAGAATTCAATCGCCTGTGAAACGGAATCACAATTCAAAACATGGAGCATTTTGCTAAATGTGTCATGTAGTGAAGTTGTTGCAGTTTGTAGTAGTTCCAGCTTTACATTGACTCCCTGTAATCCTAACTCCTGGTAGGCTTCTGCATACTTTGTGGCTGAAAGAGCATCATTCCTTTTGATATCGGCTTCTTTTCGTTCGAATTCATCTAGATGTTGTTGGGTTCTTTGAACTAGCTTTTTTGATATGGGCTTTGAATAAGAATGAATATGAATCGGTAATGGTAATAGGTATGAACAGAAGATGAAGATGGGGTTATAACATACATCTCATAATTCACATTTTGGACCATAATCTGAGAAGCCTCACCAAGGGAGATATGGTCCTTTTCAAAAGCACGAACAATTGTTTCCCAAGCACCCTGCCAGAGGTTTGAGGTATTAAAACCAGCTCTTTTCAAATTAGAGTTACGATCGACTTCTGCTGTATTGACCTGTATTGAACAAATTCTACACCTGTATTAAACAAATTTGTTTGTGGTAAATTTCATTAATTGCCATGCTGTTTGAAGGAAATAATAAAGAATATTAAAAATATATAAATTCATTTAGTTGTGTATTATATCGTCTTACTTTCACTTTTATTACTACCTTTCACTTTTAGTTAGCTGCTGGTTCTTTGGGTGTTTTGCTATAAACGGACAACTTTGCCCTTGTTCTCACCTTAGTTAGCTCTTTTGTTAGTTGCTTTTTCAATTTGGTTGTATTTCTTAAACTTAGTTAGCTCTTTTGAAGTGTAGATCGATAAGAATGTAAGTATTTTTTTATAGTGCTATTAAATTATTGATTTGTTAATTATAGCATCTTGCTTTTATAATTGCTAAATTTAGTGAACATCTTTTTTATTAGGTTAGGAGTGGCAAGGTGCATTACACGAATGCTGACATGGATGAGATTCGTGAAGAATGGGCGTCTTTTGTAGCCAACTTTATTTTCCGGTGAAAGTTTGTATTTGACATATGAGTATGGTTTTTTTTATAACTTTGAATGTTTATTAGTATCTGATAACTTTGAATGTTTATTAGTATTTGACATGACTACAGTATTTTTGATGAATTTGAAATATTTATTATATATGATATTTTCATTTGTATTATGATGCATTAAATGTAATTTAATTTGAATTTTAATATACCTACAATTTTTTTTAAAACACCTGAATTCATGACACACAAATTGTGTGTCGTAAACGTGTGTCGTAAACGTGTGTCGTAAATACGTGTCTGAAAATACGTGTTGTAAATGTATGTCGTAAATATGTGTCATAAATTTATGACACACAAATGTGTGTCATATTTCATTTATGACTGAGACTTCAATGACATACATTTGTGTGTCATCTGTACCCTTTAATGACACGCAATACGTGTCATTGAATGTCTTTTTTTTAGTAGTGACATAATATAATATAATAACCAAACATAAACAAACATAAATAATAAACATAAACGAACCTAAACAAATCATAAATAAACATTTATGAACTTTTATAAATAAAAAACAAAAATATTGTATGTTTTCATTTATGTAACAAAAAAAATCATAATTATATTAAGCAAATATAAATAGATTCCCCTGCTAAATGATTCACAGACGATTTACTCAACGTTTGGTTTTTTTCTATCCCTATAAATATGGTGCAAAACTGCAAATGAAAGGTTTACAATTTAACAATTGTGTTCACAAATAATGAACAGTTTAGTTAATTAAAAAATTATATGTATTAGAAAGCTAAAAGGTCTAAATAAAAGAGAGAGAAACAAAAAGGTGGCAAAGGCAATTATCAACGACGAGAGTACAGCTGCATGGGGTTGGTTGTTTTCCAAAGTGGATGACAGCTATTGATATTATCATACTTTTTTCATTTTGTAGCCTTGAAAGGGCCACTTTTGAGTTTTGCCTAAAATCAGCAATGTCTCCATCCTTTTATGTTCTACCAGTTATAATATATAAAAGAAAATTATAACTTAGGCTAAATTTATAAGAGGGTTTTAAAAAGAAAGACAAGTAAAATAATCATGAATTTTGTAAGGTTTAGCCTGTGAAATTCTTTATTGCCAGTGAAAATCTGTATAATGCTTAAAATTAATGACGTTGTTTTATTAATTGTGATTTGCGAAAAAGACCAATGGTTTGAGATAAAGTCCAATGGTCTGCGAAACAGTTGGAATGATCTATAAATAGCCCAACATTTTAGTTTTTTTTTTAGTTTAAAAAAAATGGCTATCCTAATTAATTTTAAACATTATATATTAATAATGTTATTCTATGCAAAACTGTACCACGTAAAACATTCACGCCGTTTGAAAAGTGTCATTTTAAGGTGGTTAAGGCAAGTTGTAGTAGATTTTTGCAGGCCAATTTACTTTTTCACAGGCCTTACCTGCGACAATCTCAAGTGTTTGTGCATATTTTTTTATTAATTTATCGCATTATCATTAATGACTAATTTCTTTATTGTTGTTGTGCAAAATGTAGGTTATATGGGTTGTTAGCATATTAAGAAAATTTGTTTTTGGATATTGCTTTAAACACTTGGGATGTTCAAGTGGAGACGATCTGGAAACCTGAGATAGTTCTGCATTTATATGTTCAAAATGCCTTAGTCGTAACACCCCAATTAATAAACTAAGAAAAAAATGTTTTTGGAAACTGCTACAAACACGTAGGGTGTTTAAGTGGTGATTAACCAAAAACCTGGGATAGTTCCAAATTTGTACGCGCCGAATACATAAGTTGAAACACCTCAATATGAATATCAAGTATATATATGCATGGCTGATAGTAAATTTAGATGTCCCAAGAATAAGTCTTCAAGGTCGTGTTTCAGATGGCAAATTTTCAGTTTTGATGTTGTAAATAATTATTCTATGAAACTTTTGAATGTTGGAAAGATGAAAATGTATGTGCTTATTGAATATTGGAATAAGTAATTATTTCTTAGTTTGTTAACAACTCGGGTGGAACTATGTGGAAACTAATATTTTATGTGAGTTGTTCTCGACTAAGAAATATATATTTATTCCTATATTTATTTAGTATCAAATGTTCATTTATATGTAAGACTATTTTTATATAATAAACTATAAGTTGTTTGTTTTATAAGTTCATCCCAGTAATTTAGGTTATCATTTTAATGTCATTAACATAAGCGATACAAAACGGGTAAATTACACTATGAATCTACTAAATATTCATCAACCATCCACACAGATTAAAAAAATTCAATTGGTAAATTACAACAAAAGGGTAACAAGACCATCCGGTTCTTTGACATTTCTCATACAACTAGGGGAGGTAGAGGATGCATTGATTCAGTTCGATAGGCAGTACTATGTGCCTCTGAATAGAACTTGAACCATATTGTTGAACATCAACATGTTTATTGTTGTCACTAAAGCGTGACCTCAAGGTATATATCACTAGAGCGTCATATTCCACATGAACATGTATAGTTACCTAGATTAACAACAAACTTGTAACGCCCGATTTCTCATACAAAGTACACCTAAAAAATTTCAAAGAATAACACATCAAAAAGGGCATACTTGTACTCAATCCACGTAAACAATATGTTATCAATATATTTAATTACACAAAAGGTCCTTATAAAACAGACCAGACATTACAAATAAAATCTAACACAACTAAAGGACAGGCTCAAAGTTGTCCATATCTCTTTATCACATGCCTTCTCCTATCATTGCTACAAATACCTGCAAAACAACATACAACTTAAGTGTAAGCTTATAAAAGCTTAGTAAGTAATCTCCAATATACTCTACCATATGTCTCTCAATACACATTCTTATTCTCCTCTCTTGTTATTCTCATTAGCAAGTAAACATCTCCTCTTTATATCTGAAACCTACAATCACATTAGCTTACAATGCCAGCTAATTATTAGCATACATCAACTCATCAATAAATATCATAACCGGTACTGCTCGTAAAATCGATCACATTCTTGCAGGTACTCATTTTTACAATCAACTATACTCAATCGTAGCAATTCTCATGGTTGTAACAATTAGAATCAAAGACTCTTTAACGCAACCACTATATCATATACTCTACTCTTATACTCAATATAGATTTCAACTCATCTCTTGTTATCTACAGATAACAGAACCACTCGAACTCTAAGTTACCGCAGTATAAACATAACACACATATATATACAACATATATATATATATATATATATATATATATATATATATATATATATATATATATATATATATATATATATATATATATATATATATTACATACAGCAAGATGTAACTCTTACTCAAGTATTTGAACGTACTCACCTGATATCGGCTTAGTATGTGGAACCCCCAAATTACGCTTAAGGGACTCCTGTTCGCTAGACTTGGTTGTATCGCCATAGTCTAAATCAATTCTCCAATATCTACAATCATCTCAACAACATCTATCTCAAAGATGTAGAAATTGAAATAGGAAAAATGAGTATAAACGGTAAATATCAACTCTATATTTACCGAAACCCCCAATTTCACGGTTCTACTCATTCAACCATAAAATCTCAACAATAATCACATCAATAACTCAAGGAAGTATCCACTAACAACATATGCAACAATTTATAGCTAAATCACAAAGTTGAAAGCTAGGGTTTGAAAACCCCAAAACCGACAAGTTACTCACCTCGATGATTTAGGAATCAAGAACACGTTTACGGGGTTTGATTCGGGTCTCTCTACGCTTCCTTATGAATCTCCGGACTCAATTTGACAGAAAATCGCCATAGTTTGCTCTGAATTTCGATTTGGGGTCTTTTTGTTCGAAATGAGGATTTCAACACATAAATGGAGTTTGCACGCAGTTAGCGGCGCTAACATCTAAATTTAGCATCGCTAACTTTAAAAATCCTGCCCGTGCTGATTTGCACGCCCCTAGTGACTCACTGCTTGCCCCCACTGCATTTCATACACGACCTGTGTAGGTCTGGCAGTGTCTCAGATCAGTTTTTAAAGCATCTTTACACGACCCGTGTGACTCTACACGACCCGTGTGACTCTACACGACCCGTGTAACCTCTTTTTGGCATTTCTCAAGCTCAAAATTATTCCAAATGGGTTTCTAATCACCCAAACTCATACAACAACCTAACTAATCTTAATCACAACAAGATTAGTATATAAGAAAGGCTTTAACCTCTTCTTACTCATCACACAAGTCAAAACTCAAAGGCAATCACAAAATATTGTCACACCCTACTTTAAGAAACTTATAGCTAGAATCACACCAACTATAAGGTAATAATCCTACTTACCTTAATAAGCATCTCAAAAAGAAAATGGGTCTTACAAAAATTGGCGATTGAAACACCTCATTTAAGGCTTTTCATAAAAACATTTCTTTAAACCTGTAGTTTATCAACATTGTTTATAAACCATCCTTTGTGCAACTTTAAATCTCAACATCTTAAAAAAGAATCACTTTACGTTCAAATACCGTTTTAAAACACGTTGAGTTTTGTTAAGAATTTGTTTCAGAGTTTAAGTTGCAGAAAAATCATTTGGTCCCACTTTAAATAGAATATATTGGTTTGTAAAAGAGCGAGGTTGTTACATCTGAATACCATTACACGACTTAAATGAAACCACATAACCTGTGGCATTCTAAAAATGTTCAGATCCTCTAAAGTCATCATATCTCCTCAACCTGAGTACACATCAAAATAGGTTAGGCAATAGAATGTCTAGTGAGCTTATCCGAGGCCGACCCATTCAGAGTAGGTAGTGTAACCATCACACTCGGTACAAACCCCCAAAAATAGTTTTCACAGACACTTTAAAGTTGTATAATTTATCATTTAAAAATTGTATAAAAACAATAGTATGTCATAAAGATTAAGTTAAAATAGATAGTTATGAATGCAATACAATGCACGATGAAACCATCCCAACCCATGTCCATCTCATAAAACTCCACCTCACCTCGATGACACCTACCCAAGTTCTCAAGCAACATGCACAAAGCATGTCACTTGATTCCCTGATAGGCCAAACTAAGATTAGTGGTCATCCCACTAGCCTTACGAGGGGTAGCTACCCCCTCATGCACTTCCTTAGTGGCGAGAAATTCATTTCCTTCGTCTTCCCTAAATGCGGGTAACATCTCCACCCTTTTTGGATGAGGAAAGGGTCAAACTCGTTCTCATAGGTTCACACAGTCAATCCCATCTTATATGCAATGCACAAATAAGATGCTCAAAACTCTTTCAAAACAACATCATAATCTTTATTTGAAAACATCTTTAAAAGCTCATTTCATGCAATGCACAATAATATTCATATAATACATTTCACATAAGAAGCATGCATGAAAATAGTTGGTAACACAAACAAAAGATAGTAATAAGGATGTGTACTCATCGTAAACTTACCCAGGGTAAACTAACGAGTTAGCATTAATTCCACACAAGATTGTTGTATAAGGGAGTATCCCTAAACATCAACTCATCAATCACAAGTTCCCTTTGTTAGGTGGTAACTTAAGTCCTCAATCTCATTTCCAAGTTGCTACTCTCCACTTCCTTCCTATAAGTCAATAAAGAAGGTATCACACACAATCCACTAGATCTTAGGGGACAAACTTATCATTCTTTATCATCCTTATGTCTCAATATTAAACACTCTTTATATATGAAGTTAATATGTTAAACAACCTTTAAACATAAGCTTTCAAAGTTGGAGAACCAAAAATAACTTCATATCATGTTCGAGAAGTCGATAGAGCACATCATACACTTGAGTTTTATTAATTACATGCTAATGAGTGTGATGAATATCTGGTGGTCATTATGACCATACAAATTATCAAAAGTCGTAGCAGGCCCTTGGGCTACCTTAAAGAAGGAGGTTATGGATAGCGAGATGTAATCCATGAAGAATAACCAAATTTGAAGCTTGGTTGTCGTATACCTAATCTTAAAACAGTCGGGTGTAAATGGGACTTCAAGAAGAAGACAAACATGAATGAAGAGTACACATATGAGAGCCAGAGTGGTATCAGAAAGTCATACTCATACATAAAGTCTTGATTATGAGGAAACCTTTTCACCTGTGGAAATAATCAAATCTAATTAGACATTGTATGCCATAACAACGCTCGGTGATTATGAGGTATGCAAATGGATGTAAAAACCACTTTCGTTAATTTAAAACATTAAGAGGGTGTGTATATGACACAACCAGAGGGTTTTGTACAGTCCAAATATCTGAATAGAGTGTGTAAGCTTGAAAAGCTATTGATGGACCCAAACAAACGTGTCGCAGATGAAACTTGGTTTCAATGAGAAAGTTAAAGAGTCTGGTTGTTTGAGAAATAGAAGTGAGCCATATACATGTCAGAGTTATGGGAGCATTTAAGTCAACCTGATGTTATACATTGATAGCAAAGTTCTCATGAAAACAATGTCCCTACTTTGAGAAAGACGAAATAATTGAGAATTGTTAAGCTATAAATGACACGGGAGAGATTGAACGCATATTAAGCATAAAAATCTATAACAGATAGACCTAGGTACTTCATAGGGATAAGCCAAAGTACATTATTAAAAAAATCTATATGTAGAAGACTCTCAGAAAGGATCGAAGTCTTTGTATCAAGGTTTAGGACCGAATGAAACTCAGAGTCCTAGTACCACCAAGGTTCTAGATAAGATGAGTTGAGTCCCATATGCATTAGATGGGGACCGAAAATACTATGTACGAGACCTAATGTATCGTATGCCTTAAGCATGACAAGTTGACATTAACACTTGTTTCTAAAAACCCTTCTGTAAAACTATTCCACCACATCATGGACACAACACTCAACAACCAAAAGTTGTGGACTTTCAACACTCATAGAGTTTCAGAAATGATAAATATGAATAAGCCTATTGTCAGGCTATTGCTTTTATCAGTCACAAGTTCAACCGAATCTCACCAATCTACCCCATATATACCAAACCTTACAACAAAAATTACCCAACTAAATACTCATCATACCCATCATCAAGGAATTTCAATTCCTAGACACAACTAACGCTTCAAAATTCTGAATCCGAATCACAATACCCAACCAGTCATAACTCACAAACTGCTGAAAGTCATCATTCTGACAAACCACCTTTTAATAGAAAATCCATTTCTTACCTTAATTGCAAGGGCCAAACAACCATGTTTTGAATGCAGAGTGCCTAGAAATGAGAAAGTCAGGGCTGAAGCATACTTGCATGAGAATATCAGGAAATGCGTGAGAAGGAAAAGACAAAGAAAGCATTTGTTGCACAGACAAAAATGGGACGTTGAAGTCTAGTCATCTGGTGACGAAGATGAAGTTGAGTTGGACAACAAGCGAAAAGAGGCAAACTACGCCTTGGTGTGAATAGTGAGCCAATGATGGCCGACAATGAAATTCATAAGTCTACAGTTGTTGAGAAGAGTAAAGGATCAGGAGGTTCAACAACCAATAATTACCACTTCATGGTGAATCATAAGATAGGCCAGAGACTTAGCATTGTGGAATAGGCATGTAATATGCTCTCTTTAAATAATATTTTCTCAGAACCTTTAGAGCCTTACCTTGAGCGAATTTCTAACACATGTGCAGACGCTTTCATATCATAAGGCAGTATAGGAAAGGGAGATAGCTACCTAGGAACTCTACTTTCTTAGGGGAGATTTTGAGGACAAGAAATTGTTAGTGGACAAGTTGAAAAGAGACTTAATTTTGGAGAAGGCTAGTAGAATTATTACCGATAATCAGTATGATCCATCTTGTAATTAGCTTGACATAACACAGTCTAATAATGTGTGACTTAATATTTTAATTGAAAAGCTTTATAATGTTACCGAACCTATTGACTCAATTACATATGCTGATAATACATAAAACTAGAGCTGGTCGAAAGGCAGTTCCTTTGGAAACAAAAACTTCCCTCATCGTGATTCTATAAAATCTTTCGTTTTATCCAAAGGACAATGAAAAGGAAACTAGCACATCACATGTCACCACTGGCACCTTTTGCAATACGAATATCACGTCTTATCAAACTTTTTCTGGATAAAGCACACGTTTCAACTTAAATAACAATTGTGTACCTGAGGAATTCAACTCTCGTACATCTGGTTGTACTTCTGGCAAACTAAGTAGTATAGAAATTATTGGGATTTGACATCTGACATAAGTACATAACAATGGATCAATCCACTACAGATATGACAAAAACATTCCCTGATATTCCAGTAGTCCATGATAGTCCGGACTTCAAAAATATTATTGCCACCTATCTTCTTCTTCAGAATCCAAAATCTTATGATATAATAGTTACAAGTAATTTGTAAAAAAGTGACTTAAAAATCAAAATCTCTGTAAAACCAACTCTTGAGGTCAGTACTCAGAACTTTGAAACTGGCGAATGTTCAAAAACCATTTATGTAACTTCTGAATTTCAAACCTCTAAAACACATTCTCTGAAACATCAAGTGGGTCAATGTCACCAAAACTTGTTTTCAAAAGGAGGAAAAGAAAAGGTTTTAAAATACAAGGAAAGAAGGCTAGGTTGAACCAAAAAGACTTAGTTTTACCTATATCTGAAGCAAGATCCATCGTGACATTAGAAATCAACCAAAGGATAAGCAACATGAATGAGACACCTAGATCCTCTTAATAGAAAGTTGTTCAAAAGCCAATATCAAAATCATATCATGAACTCAAGACAGTTTAGAAGCTAGTTTGAAAAGAAACCTCAAAATCAAAACTAATTCAGAAGCATATTGTTCTAGAAACTTCTAAAAGAAATGTTGTCATCCCGCAGCAACAGTACCAAAAAGGACCAATTGTAAATAAGTCATGCGGTAAAAAGATATTTACCATTGAAAATGTATATGTTGTTGTTGACAGATCAGCCAAGACTGTTGAGCATATCAAAATCTTGTCTGATAGTAAAACCTCTGAACAAAAAACCATGCATTCCAAGAACACAATCACAACAACTACTGAACTTGGAATTGGTGACAAAACTAAATTGTAGCAGTCCAGAACATGAAACCTATACATGACCCTCTGATAAGGCACATCAGACAATAGACAAAGGGAAAGTACCAATGACTTCAATAGTTCATCATCAAAAGAACAAACACATAGTTATAGAACACAAAACTCAGAAAAAGACCAATGTTAGATACGAATGGTGGATTAGTGAGAAATACTTAACCTTATGTATTTATCCTTTAAAAGAGAAAAATATAAACGAAAGTACAAAAGTGAGTCCCATTGTTACTCAGAAACAAAATAGAAAGACATATTTCCCCAAAAACGTTTCAATTGACCCAAAAGTCATTCAACATACCACCACTTCTGAACAAGTCAAGCCTACTTTATCCATTCTTAAAACCACTGGCCTCATACAAGTTTGGGTGCCTAAACTAACTGTTTGATTTTACAAGCACTATGCATGGAAGAATAAAATGATGAATGGCTAATCGATAGTGCCTGGTCCATGCACATGACAGGAAGACTTGAGTATCTACGAGATTTCAGGCCAATCTCAGATAGAGGACACGTAACTTTATGTAACAACTCATATGGCGGAGTTGTCGACTATGGTGTGCTGACAAATGGAAACTTTATGATTCTAAGAGTTACTTGTGTTAACGGGCTTAAACATAATCTCATCAGTGTTGGGCAACTCTGTTATAATGGTCATCGCGTGGAGTTCGATGACAAGTTTAGTTACATCATGCCGAAGAATGGGGATCAATGTTTAATTCAACATGGAACCATGTTTCCTTTAGACATCACCCTGATAATTGGCAAACCTCAACTATGTTTGTTGTCAAAGGCCATTCACTACAAACAAAATTACAATTAGTGGCACAAACTTTTTGTGGCACTTATATTTTTATGCCACTATATTAGGTTTTTAATGGCACATATATTTTGTGCCACTGTATCTTACTGAATTTTCAATTCCCGCTACTATTATTCTCGAAGATTAGAAATCCCGCTACTAATATTCTCGAAAGTTTAAAAGCACTACACTTTGTTCGTTTCCCTACTTTTTGTTTTGAATGTATCTTTGCCCTAATGAGACGACAAAGGAAGAATCGAGTTCACAGCTGTGTATTCCAGCCTCCAGTCGTCCATTACTTTAGGAGAAAAATGGATGAGGAAGATGCTGTTATCGTATCTAGGTCCTGATGCTTTCGCCAGTCACTACGCTGCTGCCATGGATATCGTCACCCGTCGCCATATCGAAGCTCACTGGCGAGGTAATTACATGATACTTGACTGCCGAACTTGTTTAATAATCGATGAAATTAATTGAATAAATCTATCATTATCGATAACGAAACGACGCATCATATAACGATCTCTGTCAGATTATGCCCTAGTTTTGTTGAGGCAGATGGAAATTGGGAAAATAATTCGTGCTTTTAGTAATTTTGCATTTCAATGTACGTATTGGAGTCGCACAGATGTTGTTGATGCCTAATTGTGTTTCAAATTTTCCAATGAAGGCAAAGAGGAGGTGAACGTATTCAAAACTGAAATGGAGATTGCAAACAACATCTTGTTACTACTCTTTGCCGGTCATGATACTTCCACTGTAACTATCACGTTGGTGATTAAGAGTCTCGGCCAGTATCCTGATGTTTATGAGAAGGTGTTGAGAGGTTAGTTGTCTTCTCTGATCTGTTCTTATTCGATTATTCCCCACGTCGAACCCGTAAAGGCTTCCCGACGGTGAGGCAGTCCTACCATCGGACTGACACAACGATGGCTTATACACAACAGTCTCTCTGTCTCATTTTTTTGGTACTACGACTGCTCTTAAGTTTCTATTTCGTCATCTGTGTAGAAATTTGTGAAGAAAATAAACTTCTATTGAAGTTTTTACAGGTATGACTCAAATTCAAATTCCTGCTAATTATCTTTCTTAGAAACTGTAACTAATTTGGTGGGATGGTGGTGGTATCAGGAATCGCAATGTAGACAAGGGTAATGTATAATTTACGTTTCATGTTTGGGTTTCTTCCTTGCTTACGATATATTTTTTTGTTGATAGCATAGTGCACACCAGGTGTTCGACTTATTGTCAATGAGAACAAATTAAATAAGGTTTTGGTATTAGGCTTAAGGCATTTGTTTTGGTTGCTACGCATGTGCTTTTGGCACATTAGAAATCTAATTTCATCTTCTTATCTTTACTAATGCAGGACGAAGAACTGTATGTTTGTTGATTTAGTAATGAAGGTTTAGCAACTCAAGTACAATGACAGGTAAATGGGTAATTAACTAATCCAAAGCTTTTAAATTTATACATCTAATACTTGAGGTATTATAATGTCTATTTTTTGTTTACAAGATGACTCTGATTGGTCAAAATTGAGGATTAAAGATGTGAATGCTCACGGGTTCTGTTAAAAAAATTCTATCAAGGTGATATCTACTCATAGCACTAGAAGTCCAAACCAACCACACCTTTTTGAAAGGAGATAAAATTCAGCATCAACAATTTGACAGATATGCCATCAGTGCCATTTATGAAGTGGCATGTAAAATGGAAATGATTGAAGTAGTCAGGTGGCAAAGTTCTAACAATAGAAAATGTTGAATAGTCTAGGAAGCATTGAAGTTCATGTGGCAAAGTTCTAACAATAGAAAATGTTGTAAAATGGAAATGATTGAAGTAGTCAGGTGACTATAAACTGCTTTACAAAATTTTCTCAGTGAGAGGGATAATGTACTACAAGGAAGCTCTTGAACTTCAATGCTTCCTAGACTATTCAAAAGGCGATGGTTAGTATGATTTGTTAAAAGTTTTAGTTTCAGTATCTTTTTAAAATTAATTTATATTTTTTTCCAGAGATTTTTACTGGATTCCGGACAGTTAATATAAATAAATATCACACGGGTCACAAAGACCGTTCAAGTGCAATGGCTGATTTGAAGTTCACATATGTCGTTTCTTGTCTGCTTTATGGTGATCAAAAGAAATCCAGTGATGTGAGAGACCAAAATTGTTATATTAACATCGTGAGTATGATGCTGACGTAAGTATTTATAAGCAGATCATGATCGTATATCAATCATAAAGTTAAAAAGTATATTTTCTGATTATATTTTGAAACTGTTCAGATATCCTTCTTTACGAGTTGCTTACGTAGATGAGAGAGAGGCTACCATCAACGGATATCTCATAAGGTTTACTACTCTTTGTATAAATAACAAACCGATGATGGGTTAAAGTTTACGTTTGTTCTTTTTTGTTGTTGACTATTATCATGAGATTTGTATTTTGAATATTTATAATATTTTTTTAAACAAGTTTAGTTTTAATTTTAGTAATGACATTCTGTTTTGACATTATCTTAATTGTCTTGTTAGAAATTCATATGTCATTAAATTAAAAATAAACGAATTATTTTTTTAATGTAATTTTTTAGTAATAAATGTGAAAATGACATTATTTTAGCAAATATATAGTGGCATAAAAAGTATGTCACTAAAACCCAAAAGTGTTTTAGTGGCATAACAAAAAAGTGTCACTAAAACCCAAAATGTCAACCGCGGCACACTGAAAAAATGTCACTAAAACCCGAAATGTCAACCGCGGCACAATGAAAAAGTGCCACTAAAACCCAAAACGTCAACCGCGGCACAATGAAAAAGTGACGCTAAAGACTTTTAGTGGCACTGCTTCTAGTGACTTTTTTTTGTGCCGCGGATTGCCACATGGGCCTTTAGTGGCACTTTTTGGGTTTTTAGTGGCACTTTTTTTGTGCCACTAAATGTCATTTTATTTGTAGTGATTACAGACATTGGCTGGTTATGTCATCGACGTCTCACTCATCTCAACTTCTGGTACATGAATGATTTAGTTACTAGAGGAATGATCCAAGGAATTTCTCTCCTAATGTTTAAAAATGAGCACCTCTGTGCCGCATGTGAATGTAGGAAGCAAGTGAAGAAGAAATATCATATGATCATAGATTCATCAATCCCCTTCAATTGCTCCATATTGACTTCTTAGATGTATTTCAATCATCTAAATGTTGTTTAATGTTCATTTCTATCGTCCTAGACTTATTCTAGAGTTAAAAGTGTTTTGTAAGTTATGAAGCTCCATTAATGGTGTACTTGAATATACCTTTCAAAAATGAATATTAATGATGTTTTTTTATCTCTTTTTAATGATTCTAAACCAATTTTAAACAAAGGAATCTACTATTGAATGTCTACTTCATGAATTGAACTATTATGTGGACTTAAAATTTATGACCTAGCTTTATTGGGGGTTTCCAGTCATAGCTTGAAGTGAAATGAATTGTTGATCCAATGAAATTTAATGAACTACAAATACATGTTATTAGAACAATAGTTCATTTGTTGATGATTTGGTGAGAGCATAAGCTTTGATGATGATATAAGACTTGGATTAAGCTTATGATATTCAACAAGTTCCATGGTATGTAAAAATGTTCATAAATCATCTCAAATGTAAATTAAATGGTGATTAAATGATTATTGAAAGCAGTATTCAAGATGTTAAGATGTTATCGGACAAACAAGTCATTAGATCTTAATATGTTAAGTCTAAAATTGGTTTGGACAAATGTGTGGGGCCTAACTTGGAAGAAATCACGAAATAGTGTGTATAGGGGTGACATGGTTTAGTCCCCTTCATTTGTTAGGGTGACTCGGTTAAGTAACTGCCTGTTAAGGCGAGGATCAATTTTGTAACTTTTGCATGAAATGTCCAAATCAAGTCTGGTTTTTGCCTGTGTTCTTTAATGGTTATATGGATGATATAAAGGGAATGCAATCATATTTTCACCGATAATAACTTAATAAAATGACTTAATGGATTAAGAAGAAGTTATAGTTTAGCTTTTGGGCTTTCTTAGGTGACCACCAACTACCACAAGTTATTTAGAGTTGAAAGATGGTTGTTTAGACGTGACATGAGTATAACTCCATGGATACGTGTCCTTTAAACTTTGTGCTTGATCAAATTGTTTCTAAATTGAACTAATACTTCTTGAATTGTCTTATAAGCTTGCATGTTACTTGGTGCATCTCATGGAATATTACTTGACATTGTTTTTCCTTTTCAATATACAAATAGTTTGAAGTTATGATTGTGCATTCATCATATGCATACATCTAGGTTGGGTTTGGACTTGTGTGTAGCTTGGACACTTTTCGAGAATAAATCCATTTGTTATTATATGATAGTGTTTGTCAGCATGTGACGATGTTTGTCAATTACATCATTATGTGATAATTGGTAACAAGCTATATCAGTTTGCGGATGGAATTTTCAAACCCATTCCATGATTCAAGAGTTATGGTATCTTGATTCCAAAATGTTGACCTTTGTGGTCAATTTGGGTTTTAACCAAGGGCAACGAATTTGGATATAATACTTCTTTTCGGATGAGGAGTTATTCACCATCGGGACCTTAGCAAGTAAATGACTTTTTGAGAATTGAGGACTTGGGTGAGTTTAGATGTATGTGCACATATCTCATGGCACCATGTAATGATATGTTCTAAACCTTATAAAAATGAAACAGGTGAATATTTCAAAAAGGTTTTTAGGGAAACTTGACTTTGAATTGGATAATTATATATTTTTTTCAACTTTCACTATAGAGCCTTTTTTCAGGTTTACTCATTAGACTCCATGGTCCAACTTAAATATTTTACATGTATCTGTATATGATGTTTTAGAGGATTAGATTAAACTTGTGTTGTGATATGATTGTAAACCCCTTAGAATTTAGAACTTATGTTTTTGGCAAACCAAATGGGACCTAATTTCGCGACTTTTGTAACTTGATAACATTTTTTAGACAACCTTTTCTTACTTAAAGAATAGAAATCAAGGGATGTTACTGGTGAACCATGTGTATTAAGATGATATCTTTTGTGGTTTGTTTGTTGTGTTGTAGATACAGTTAGTCAGTTAACTTACGATCTTTTATAAGCATGTCTTAAGTATTATGATTTGCTTTTGGGTTGACGTTTTAGAAAAACCATATGTCATTTAAGATTCTATAATATATCAGTCTTATTAATAAATTGAAAATACAATTTAAATTCTTATTTCAAAAATCAATATTTTACAGTCCGTGTTCATACACGAGCCTATCCCCTAGTTTCTGTAAGTTTAAGGGAATATATAATATATATTATATAATATATAATATATAATCTATCATACTAACCAATGATCTGTTTTACTACTTGTCACTTTCTCAACGTGAATGTGTCCATGTTATTTTCTATTTTTTTTTTTCATTCATTTAAAATTCAAATTAATTGTATAATTTTACAAAAGTAGCACACGTTTCCTATTAATTAGCAATCATCAATATTTTTCTAGGTTAATTAACAAAACCAAAACCAATTATTTATCTCACCCTATATAGTACAAGTATATAGTAAAAGGTTAAACAAAGCTCAAAAGAAAAAAAAAATGCTAGACCCTCATATTGTACATTAACGACACGGTTACGGCAGATCTGTTCCTGGTTCAAATCGGAAGAGAAGATGGAGATCGAAAGTCTAACCACCGATGACTCCTCAGCCACAATGGCGGAAGTCCTGCCGTTGGCCTCCGTATCTCAACAACCTTACGTCTCCGAACTCCTTTCCTTTACTCTCGATCGCCTACACAAGGAACCGGAGCTTCTTCGCGTCGACGCTGAGAGAATTCGGAGGCAGATGCAGGAGGTTGCTGTCAATAACTACCGTGCATTCATCTCTGCAGCCGATGCTTTGGTTTCTATCCGCCATGAAGTCTCATCCATTGATAAACACCTCGAATCATTGGTAATTCGTTCTTCAAGAACCCTATGTCATTTACGCTTTCTCTCTTATAAAAGGACTTTCATTTTATATGAATTAGAAGCACAGTGTTACTGGATGATGGAATTAAAGATATGTTCAATTAATTTCCAAAGGTTTGCATATGGCTATATGATGGCAGTAAAATTAGAAAACTAAGAATGTGAAGTGCATTGAAAGAACTATTGCCTCTGATTAGAAATTGAATGAGGGCTCTACTTTGAGGCTGAGATCACATGAGCCACTTCCAAACCTTTACTTGATCTCAACTTCAAATTCTTAGTAAAGTGGTATGATTGCGGGATACACTATAATAAGTCTTCAAACAGAACCTTTCAGTGAATTTGTGTCAGGTCTTCTATAGTTATGCTTTGTATGTATCAGGCACATTGTGCCTTATAACCTAATAGCAGTTTGACATATACTATAGTAGCCATTTTCTTTAATTATCATGGAACCATGCTACTAAGTATCAACAATGAGAATAATTAATTATTATTTTTCTGCAAGATGCAGCCAATAGAAGTAAACATATCATGGTTTTCACTTAAAAAAGTCATAGACATATGCCAATTCATAGATCTCTGAGCATTCCTCTCTGTATATACATAACATAGCTCACATTCCAATGTATAGTCCTAGCCTACTCACCACCAATGCTTCCTAACATGTGATATGATGATCAACATTATCTTTTTTATCGTCATTTTAATTCTTTCTGCAACCATTTTACCTCACTTTATCTGTTGTTGAAGTTAAAATGGGATGATAATCATGCTAAATTCTTTCTGTGCAGATTTCAGAGGTCCCAAAGCTAACATCTGGCTGCTCTGAGTTCATTGAGTCTGCAGAAAACATTTTAGAGAAGAGAAAGATGAACCAAACACTGCTGGCAAATCATAGTACTTTGCTTGACTTACTTGAAATTCCTCAGCTTATGGACACGTATGTTTTTGACCTATCAGTAGAGATCACATATTCACATGCTAAGATTTAAACTAGAGGCTGTTATTAATAAGGCCTGAAATTTTAGTGGAATAAACAAAGTATATAGATCCACATTCTTATAGTATATATATGTGGCGGGCATTTTTGGATTCCTGATTCTTTGGTACCCTTTTGTTGTATTTAGATTTTTATGGATTCAAATATTGTTCTTGGTATCTGTAGATTGTTTAGTTAAAGACTTAACTTCTTTAGGTGTGTGAGGAATGGAAATTATGATGAAGCTTTGGACTTGGAAGCATTTGTTAGCAAACTATCAACAATGCACCCAAAGTAAGATTTTTTTAATTTCTTTATTATAATTACAGATTTATCTGCCTAGCTCTCATATTCAAAGAGCTTGATTTTATCTTATTTTCTCTTCTTTTTTTTCCTATTATGTTCCATTAAGATTACCGGTCATTCAGGCCCTCACTGCAGAAGTTAGACAGACTACCCAGTCTTTGCTCTCACAGCTTCTCCAAAAACTAAGATCAAATATTCAGGTAAGTTTGTAATGACATGATAATGATGTTTTAAAGTGAATAATGATAATGATTATGATTAGGGTAGCGATAATAATGGATTTTTGTGATATTCCTATTGTTATATATATATATATATATATATATATATATATATATATATATATATATATATATATATATATATATATATTATTACAATAGTTACTATTTTTTTTATTTATTGTCTATTTTAGTTACCAGAATGTCTTCGCATTATTGGATATCTACGACGTATAGGAGTATATAGTGAGTATGAGATGCGCCTACAGGTATCAAGATTCCATTTTTTCTCATATATTCAATAAAGTCGCCTTTTTTAATAAATCTTTTTAAAAAAAAAAAGCCAACTTTTTTACAAACTACTGACAATATTTTTGAATGGGCAGTTTCTAAGATGCAGAGAGTCATGGTTATCTGGGATTCTTGATGACTTGGATCAAAGAAATGCTTATGAATATCTAAAAGGGATGGTAAACTGTCACAGAATGCATCTTTTTGATGTTGTTAATCAATACCGTGCCATATTTGCTGATGATACATCAGGAAGTGAAGAGAATTATGATGGTGGACTTTTATTTAGTTGGGCCATGCATCAAATTGCCTCTCACCTTAAAACTCTCAAGATTATGCTTCCAAAGATAACTGAAGGTGGATCTTTGTCCAATATATTGGACCAGTGTATGGTAAGTTAAAACTTTGAAAAAACGGATTATGTTTGGTTACATTTTTTTGTTTTTGTTTTTTCTGAGATTTTGTGTTTTTTCATTAACCATGCTGATAACATTTAACAAAAAGTTAAAAGTTAAAAGTTTTATAACAATGAAATCATTTTGTATTTGGATGGCATTGCATAATTTGGCATATTTTAAATGTAAAATACTATAATAGGAATAAATGTAAGTAGGATGTTATAATAAACAAATCAATGAAAGCACGTTGCTATTTTTTACATTTAGCTTTCTGTATGATCAGTTCAATTCTAAATCATAGCATGTGAAACTAAAATTCAACAAAAGTACATTGCTATTTCCCACATTTAATCCTTTTTTTTACTTCACAGTATTGCGCCATGGGACTTGGTTGGGTCGGATTGGATTTCCGGGGCTTACTTCCACCTCTTTTTGAAGAGTAAAGTTACACTTTAGCCCTCTTTTTCATTTTATATAATTATCTTAATACAAATCACAAAAATCCACAACTTTACCTTTTTTTTTTTTATCATTTCTTCAGGGCTGTCCTAAACCTATTTTCAAAAAATATGAACACAGCAGTCGAGAATTTTCAGGTACCGTGCCATTTTAATAATTTACTTTACTTTCTAGACCCAATCAATTTATAATTCAAATACCAAAAATAAAAGTTATTACAATACACCTAATTTTTTCCCTGTTTATTGATTTATAGTTGGTTCTGGATTCTCACCGGTGGGTCCCACTACCAGCAGTTGGCTTCTCATCCAATAGCATCGGTGATGAAAGTCATGAGGATATTACACCACCTCCAAATCTAATGGAACATTCACCTCTTGCTGTTTTTGTTAACGGTAAGTTATGTTAAAAATGGGAAAAATAGCAACGTACTTTCACTGATTTGTTTATCATAGCAACCTACTTTCATTTCCTTAAAATTTTCAATGCACAATGCCATAATAGGTAGAAATGAAATTTTCAACGAAAGTACGTTGCTATTTCTTGTATAAAGTTTTGGTTTTGTATTTGTCAGGCGTATCTGCTGCAATGAATGAGCTACGCCCCTGTGCCCCAATAAGTCTAAAACATATTCTTGCTCAAGAATTAGTAAAAGGGCTACACACTGTTTCTGATTCTTTATTAAGATATAACACCACCAGAGTGCTAAGAGAGAACGAATCTGTCCTTTTCATGTCACTCTGTCGCGCATTCATAGAGGTTAGAAAACAGCAATCTACTTTCGTTTGTTTGTTTGTTATAGCATCCTACTTTCGTGTTCTTCCCATTTCAACTTTTGAAAAATATATGGATTTAGGTTGCGTATCCACATTGTGCTACTTGCTTTGGACGGTGTTACCCTGGAGGGGCGTCTCTTATAACAGATGGGAAGTATGTGTTGGAGGGGCTTAATCGTCTTTTGACAACAGCATCTTCGAGACAGTTACCGAAGAGAGTTCAAAATGCTGCTCCTGTTGAAACAAAGAGTGTAGCAGAAAACGGTAGTGTAGTTGAAAATGGAGCAGTTGCAGATGGTAAAGAAATGGAGAAGAGTAATGTGGTTGAGGAAGATAAGGAGGACAAAATGGTCACACAGGAAAAAGAAGGTGAAGAATAATGAGAATTTAAGGATTTTTTTTTTTTTTTTTTGGTTGTTGTGAGGGTAGCGAGATCTAAAATAGGAAGAGAATTTTATCTGAATTTGGAGTAGTTTAATGTTTTGCAGTGTTTACTTTATTATTGTTATATTGTAAACGTATGATTCTGAATATGTACAAAATGATACACAAAACTCTAAAAGTGGAGCCCATATGAGGAAACTGTTGTTATTTTTGAAGATATAACATCATACACAAGCGATGTTTTTTATAAACATATTTGTATTAGCTTATATAAAAAATGGTAATCAGTCCTTGTGATATTACTTTGTTTCTTTTTTTGTCCCTTTAACTGATGATGTACAATTTAGACCGTTACAAAGAAGTATGCACAAGTCATACAAGGGTAGTACAATCCTTTTCCTAGGGATGTGCATGAGTCGGTTTTGGACCCAATACCGAAACCAAACCGATCAGTTCGGTTTCTGGGTTCTAGATCCCATCGGTTTCAGTTTCTCTTTGGGTTCGGTTTCGGTTTCTATTTTCGGTTTTGGGTCGGTTTCGGTTTGAACCCCATGGGTTCGTGGGTTTTGAGTTTAAACCTGTGGGTTTTGAGTTTGAACCCATTTTTCAGCAAGTCTTAAAAAATATATAAAAATTATAAATACAAAATTTAACATCAAACCCGAACCCGCCGGTTTCTACTTTCAGTCCACGACCTTCATGCCATGACAAAAGAACTAAGTTATCGTGAATGTGCCCCCATTTACTACTATCATTTTTTGCTCATGAGTCTTTTGGAATTTGGGCTAACGAAACTGTACACATACAAAGTGACACATTTTTGTTGTTTTTGAAGAATTAGAGGTTCTTGAAAGTTGAAAGCATGTGATAATTCCAAAGCTATTGTTCTTTACGGTCATGTTAGTGGTAAATATGTTTATATATACTAACTGATATTTTCATACTTATATAACAATTACGTTTAATAGTGAAGATGAACATATTCCAACTTCCAACTTCCAACATTCACCATTGGACATTGAAGATCATGTATTGGCAACTAATATGGTTAGTTTATTGACAAAGTCATGCTCATATTACTTAGAAACTTTTTTTGTCCACCAATCATAGCATCCTATTTTTATTTCTTCTTGTTACAACATTGTACATTGAAATTTATATTGAAGTAAGGGCGAGCATTTGATTTGGTTCAGGTTTTTAATAGAATCGAAAGCAAACCAAAAAAAATTAGTTCAATTTATTTAATAAAAAAAATGAAACAAAAAAGTTGGATTTTTTTTTCGAAAAAAGTGATTATATTTGGTTTTTTGTTTTTTTGTGAGGTTTTTCATAAACCATGCTGATAAAATTTAACCAAAAACAATTTAATAGTAAAAATACAAGATGACATAAAGGTACGTTCATTGTTTTAATTGCCAATGGAAATGTAAAGAAATGTTCATTATTTTAATTTTTATATACCTACTTAGTTAAACTTACACACAAAATATGTATTGTTTTGGTATTTTTGGTTTATATATATGAAAACCAAACTAACCCTAATAATTATATTTTTCCAAAAAGCCAGATTATTAGTTTTCAAAACGGTTTGGATTTTCAGTATATTTCTGTTTTTTTTTTTTTTGTTTGGTATTGGTCTTCTATACACCTCTATACTAGGGATGAACATATGAATCAGAAAAACCAAAATGAACCAAAAACCGACCGAAATCGAACCAACTGGGACCGAATATACATATTTGGTTCGGTCTTCGATTTTTCAATAATGTTAGTTCGGTTTCGTTCCGGTCCCCGGACAATGCTTACCCCTAACACTACTTTTGATCATGAAACACCGAACCAAACATAAATTCAACCATAACCGAACCGAACCGAACCAGGACCTCGGTCTTCGTTTTAAAAAAATATTAATTCGGTTTCGGTCCAATTTGGTTTGGGTCCGGTTCCCGGACCATGCTCATCCCTACGCTATACCCAATTATACAATGACATATAGATTTGTACAAATAAATTTCATTGCTAAAAATAGGTAGATTTTCCATAAAAGCTAAAGGGATACAACAATAAAAGTTGCTTTGTATTTGGATTAAATTGTGATATATTTGTATATTTTTCAATGTATAAAGAATTGAAAGCAGGATTCCATAACAAACAAATCAATTTTCATTGCTATAATTATATAGCTTTTCCACATAAAGCTAAAGGATTATAACAATGAAATTGTTTTGTATTTGGATGACATTACATATTTTGGTAGATTCTTTTAAGTACAATGTTGTAATAGGAAGAAACGAAAGTGGGATGCTATAATAAGTAAATCAATTTTCATTGCTATGATTAGGTAGATTTTCCATATAAAACAATTAAAATTTTAATTCATTAATCAAATGGTAAGTTAGGTGAAACCTTTATGATTCAGAATTATGGAATGACATTTAAATAAAACCATTTAATTAGGATATGGAACTATTTGAATATGGAACTATTTGAAATTAATTCAGAAGATATGAGACTAAGAATGTTATTTGGAACGTTAATTTGGGACAAATGGAAAATTTGTATAATAAGGAGACAATCTTCTCAACATGGGAAACGTAGGCACAACTTTGACTTAACTTGGTAAACTATGTTATGGTCTTATAATGTTGAGATATTAACTTCAAGGGGTCAAATTAAAGTTATATGGTTAGAAATATCATTGGGATGTTATTTGAGGTCAAAAATGGAAATATGGAACTTGAAGGACCAATTATGCCAAATAAGCAAATTTATGGCTTAAACCCCCCAAACCTCCGACTATCCTCTTATTAGAAATGATTTCAACTTTATAAGAGCTTGGGGAGACCAATTTTGAGAGAGAAATTGAAATTTAAAGCTTGGTTAAAGTTGTTTTGTGAAATTGGTGTTTGGAACATCAAAGAAACTTAAAGAAGGCAGCAAATCTTCACTTATCTTCTCCATTTTAACTTCTAGCTTTGTGAATCCATCACAAATCCAAATTTGTTGGTGGTTTGTGATATGGAGTTTAGTTTTGATCATGTGCCCATGCTTAGGTTTTAAGTCTAGCATCAATATATCATTAATGAGTTTGATTCTTAAATTTTGGATGTTTCGGGATAATTTCAAACCTTAGATCATGTGAGATTCAATTTGACCCTATTACGCAATTGATTATATATTGATATTGAATAATGATTTGGAGTCACTAATTGGTTGTTGAATTCTACTCATGGGGTCAATAACTTCAAATTGATTAAAGGGTTTATTTCATAAAAAACCCTATATTTTCAACTTTTTTCTGTTTAAACGTAAAACTTTATTTTTTTAATAAAGACCTAAATTTTGGAGAAATTTTTTAATTTACCCCCTTAACTGGTTTTACAGGTTATATATATTTTTTTTCAAAAAAAAACCCTAATTTCTTTTTTTTTCCGAAAAAAACCCTCAATTTTAGTGATTTTTTCACAAAGAAATTTTTTTCTTCGTTTTTGTAATTGATATACCTTTCATATACGATGTTCAAATTCTACGAACTTTATATCCCTAGAAAGGTCGTAAGTAATACTACAACTTTCCTTTACTAACTTTTGTTTGAATATGTTCAGATATTTCCTACACTGGCTTGTTTTCTTATAATAGCTGTATCTTTTGCATACGAGCTCCGTTTTCGACGTTTTATAAGTCGACGTATTCGTAAACACGAATACATCGTGTAATGAATATTATTTAAACCAAAATATTATTTGTATGATGTATCGAATTTTACGCTACTATAGCTTAAATGTCAACCAGAGCGCAAATTAGGATAATACGTTGAAATGTCAACCAGAGCGCAAATTAGGATAATACGTTGACATGTAATTTTTATAACTTTCCTAATGTATTATTGGAAATTATAATACTATAATACGCTATTTCGAATTAATTATCAAGTAAACGATATAATTTCGAATAATAGACTACAGTAGCTAAATGTACAAAATAAGTTTCACACATTGTGCAAAATCATCTAGAAAGACTATACATTATCCCAGTTGATTTGAGTTACATTAAAAATCACCCAACATAGCTATAAAAATCATCCGTCAAGCCCCCAAATCGTCCAACACGATTTTGATAATTCCTTTCATTATTTTCTTTCAATTTTGATAAACTTAACATTTAGTTAACCTCATTATTGTTCTAATGATTGAGGGAGTGTAGTTAAAAGATAAAATGAGCCATTGTAGTTGTTAATATCAACTTAGGTAATTAGGAGGGTGATTAGAGACTGATTACCTAATTAATTTTAGCCTTAACTAACGAGCAAACACTGAAACATGTTAGGAAGTGTTATAGAAGATCTACAGTTGATAAGGTGAGTTTATTACCCAAGAACACATGTTCATACTATATATTGTACTTTTTGAACTTTCCTTATGTGAGCTTTTATGTGCATACACTATGTGACATACTATGTGTAACATGTGTGGTTCATGAAATGAATCTTTGTAAAGAGTTTTTGGAGTGGGAAAAAAATTTTGTTTTGGAAATTGATTTGGACATGATAATGTGTGTCCACTTAGTATGGGTTATGACTTGTGTGGCCATTTATTCCTTGAGTACCCCAAATTGAGATATTCCCTTAATTTGGTTCGATATATTCCCTTTTATGGGTTGTGACAGTATTATAAAATGTACTCATGTGAAGTCTTGGATTTGATAACCCACGTGTAGTTTAGGGTGATTGCTCCCTAACACTTATTTTGTATTTAAATGGGTATCAAATATGTATAATGTGCCATGTGCCATCTATACACAAGCCCTAAATTTTAGCCATTTGTAGGAGATTTGATATTTGAGATTGACTTGGGATCTAAAAACATATGCATTGCATCGTTTGATATTGTTGATTTGGAATTATTGAGTTTTGATGGTGTTTTCAGTATGATTAATTTGAAAATGCTTTTTTCCGATATACAGTTGTTTTTAATAATTTTGGAGTGTTATCTTGGGGTTTACATTGAGTAAGGAATGCGCAAGTTCGTTACAGTAAAAAATGTCTAACCTCCATAATTCTCACTAGGCTTCCCATGACTACCCTACATATTTTGATATGTTTTCACATTGGCTGCTTTAGTTGAAGACCGAAAATGGATTTAGCATTGGATAACTAGAAGATGTTGTATTTTGGATTTCAAATTTATGTAAGGATGTTCACTTTAAACTATTGTCTTTTGATTATGTTGTTATACCCTTGTATGCCTTTGTTGAGTTGCAGAATCTAATATCAAGGTCAAAGTCTTGGCTAAAGCGTAGTATTGGCCTCGACCAAGAGTGAAACGTTCAGAGCGAAGTTGCAATGATGGCGAAGCTTCAGATGCATGCTTCGGTTAAGAGCTAAGTTGTTACAAAGGGGAAGCTCCAAGAGAGAAGACATGGACAAAGTCAGGAACGAATATTGAGAAATGAAAGAAGAAGCATATTGAGTTTGGCAGTGAAGCCAAGCTTCAAAGTGCATTTTGTGGGGAAGAGCGAAGCTCACTTGAGTATCATCATCGCTGTTCATCATTGCTTCGGTTATTCAGTAACTGTGAAGCAGTCTGACTTAGAGCTTCAGTGTGTCCTTACCTAAGAGAGCAAGTTTGCCATTATGGGCCTGCTTACATCATCAGCCCTTAGCCTACCCCCCCCCCTAAGAAAATAATTAGATAAAAAACGCTCTATAAATAAATATCCATGTATTGTAACCATTAACGGGAGAATCGTGAGAAAATCCCTAAGTGTACAGAGCAGTATAACTTGTATAGATTATCAATAAAATCTATCTCTAGTTTTTCCTATGGACATAACTTGATTATCTCGATCAAGTGAACCACATTAAATCTTTGTTTTCTTATTATTCTTTGTATCTGTAATTTTCTATATACTCATTTGTGTGCGTTTTTCAAAGTCTTTGATCACAACAACTTGTATTAGAGTTATGACTGAATACATGAAGATTAAGATCGATAAATTTGAAGGTCACATATTTGTCTTGTAAAAGATGTAAATCAAATATCATCTTTACCAAAAAAAAGTTACGCCTACCACTGAGTGGAAGAAAACTAGATGCCATGAAGCAGGAGGATTGGCATCTCTTAGATCGGCATGCTCTTAGTGTGGTCAGGTTGTTATTGGCAAATAAGGTTGTGTACAACATTGTCAATGAAAGAACAATGCTTAGGCTGATCAAGGCATTTTCTAACATGTATGAAAAATCATCAGCAACGAACACACTCTTAATAATAGTAGCTTTAATCCTTAGTAAAAAAAATGCATGTAAAATTTTTTTGTTTCTTATATTTGTAGTTAACCAGAGTATGAAAAATTAAAAACTATGTAGAATTCAAAACCTCTGCGTTTCATTTTATACATTGTTTCAAATATCCCTGTACTTTCATTTTAATTGCAAACAGGACCTAGACATTCATTTTATTCATTCGTTTCAAACAACCCATACACTTTTGTTTAAGTTTCAAACAACTCCTGCACTTTCAAGTTTCAAACGGCCGCTGAAGTTTCAATTCTGCTCGATTTTATACCTAAATACCAATATCGAAATCGAACGGGTACCGTACCAACATAACTTGGATCAATTCTCGATTCCTTGAAATTCTATTTTTTTTGTTTCGGTTTGGTTCAATCCATTTGAAAAATCAATCTCATCCCTAATAACCGTTGATGAAAAGGTATTTTTGAACAAATTGATAACTCCAATTGTCATATGTATACAAATGTTATAATTTAATGGTATGTATGTACTAAACAAAATCGAATGGTGTTCTTTTTATATAATTTTAAATTTTTTATCCTCCTTAATTGTTTTTCCCTTTTCTTAATTTATATTTTGATCGGGTAAAATTAAAGTATCAATGATTGAAAAATGTTTTTTGAAGAAATTAATAAGTTCAATGGTCATATGTGTTCATGTTATAGTTTGATAGTATTTTTTATACTAAACAAAATTAAAGGATTTTTGTCCAATTTTGAAATTTTATTTATATAAAAAAGACCTTAGTGTTTGTTTAAGGGAAAATGACCTACAAGGATAAGGAAGTATGATTTTTGATCAAAAAATATCATTTATGTTTCAGTTGTTCAAAAAACATCATCCAGGTATGTTGTATGTACACCTTATACCGTCCAATAATGCGTGTTGTTCAAATTCCACGTTGTGGTCACCGACTACCACAGGTTAAACTTTAGATACCCGGTTACCAAATAGTATTGACGTTAATTTGAGCTTACGTGGCTTTATTAAGCGTATTACGTGGAATCAACACAATTTCGTCTCTAAGACTCCCACGTGAACAGAGCGAAGTGTATTTCCCTATGAAGCGATTGAATATGGATGGTCTCTGAAGGGTTTGCCAATTTGAGAAATCGAGCGTAAGTTTTCGTGTGCAATTTAAGAAATCGAGGGTTCGCCAATTTGAGAAATAGATCAAGTTTAAGCGGAAAATCATGAAGGGTTCGACAATCTTTTATCTAATTTTTAGTCCCTGTGGTTATAGCCCCAGGGTGGTTAATGAGTCCCCTATGGTTAATTAGTCCATGTGTAATGTGTGTGTGTGTGTGTGTGTGTGGTTCTGCTTTCCATCTTACACGAAAACATGAAGCACGAAGATCGGGTGAAGCAACCAAATATGTTTCCTGATGCTCGTGATTTCAGATCGATTTCAGTTCATTTCATCGATTTTAAGTTTCCTGGGTTTCTCATTACATCTGTGGAGTTCTTCGATAATCGTATCTTGGTAACGATTCCTTCAATCGTATCTTCGTGCATGTTCCTTTAAACCTGTTCCACTGGAATGGATAATTTGTTTGCCCTAATCCGTATCTTTTAGGTTTTTGTGAAGAGTCCTATATGTCAATTGATATATGCCAAGTAATCAGTAGATAATATATGCCAAGTAATCAGTAGATAAACAAACTAAGCAACATATTTATCCAAGTCAACGACTATCTTGTGACCTTGTGAGAGCCGGTGACCTTAAGGGTCGAATTTGAACACCACATATAATTGGATGGTATAAGGATTCATAACATTTTTGGTCCCAAGCGACACTGTTAAATGATTGTTTTACGATAGTTTAATAGACTAAACAAAGTTTTACCTCGAGAACAGAAAACAATTATGAAGTAATTAGATAGGAACCAGAAAATATCTTTTTAGAATCTAATTTAAACGAATCAAACATAGAGAATGTAGTTTACTCCATATTATATAGTCTATAAAAAATATCCGAATTTTATTGGTTACCAGCTAACCGAACCCCAGCTACTTTCTTTTGGAACAAAAACAGTGATTGGTTGCATCTGGTTCAAAATACAACCGCATTTCAAAACCATGGTCAAAATGTCTATTTTTAAAAATCTGTTTAAAGTTGATGACATGACCAAATACAAATCTGAAAATAGTGACATAAATTGGACAAGTGACTACTTTCAAAGAAAATCACTGACCACATTGACCAAACATTGACCAGATTTGCAGTTTATCCGGAAAAAACATCAAGCTTCTAAAAAGTTTACATGAATAAAAACCAAATAATATGGTACAAATAATAAAAAATGAACTCCCCAAATCAATCCAAAATATTCAGAAAAATAGAATAAATAACGTGCTTAGAATATTGTTTGTGGCTTCAAAATAAAAGAGAATCTAAATGAAAACTATTTCCCTTCTTTGCACCTTTTTTCTGGAACAAAGCAAATCACATTTTCAAACAAAGTGCCACGACTTGTCACATTGTAGAACTAAAAAAGCTTGGATAATACAAAACAAAACTAACAGAAAAACAAAAATATCATTTTCTAATGGAACTTCCCAAAAGAAAAGACATTCATTTACGATAAGAGGGAATAAGATATATCATATATGATATAAATGGTAAAAGAGAAACAAATAAAAGTACAAGAAACCAAGAACAATTTTTCCAAATACATGTGAGATGTAACTAATCTTTTGCGTAAACCATAAGCAGTTCATATTTCGAATCATACATACATGTATGTCACACGTGAAGGCGAAAATAGATATCATTCCATTAAACCATCTTTGGATTCCCATAAACACAGACTAAAAAACCTAATTGTTTTTCAATATATATTTAGAAAGACACCATATCCGAAACCCTAGATTTAGAGGTGACCACCATTAACATGACGAAGCACAGAACCAACTAAAAAGACTTATCAAAAACAAGCATTCGGATCACCCATTGATTCTTTAACATAGACACAAAAGTAAACAGAATACAGAGGATGCAAGTAAATGTGGGAAGACACATTTACCACTTATCCCCCTCCATCCAGGCTAGCAGATCAACGGTTGTTGGCGTTGGGGCATTCACGGGCGAAATGCCCATCTTCACCACAGTTATAGCAGCCGCCACCGCCGCCTCCTCGACCACCACCACCGTATCCTCCGCCTCCACGACCACCACCGCCATAACCTCCGCCTCCGCCTCCACCGCAATCCCTAGCCATATGGCCAGACTCGCCACACTTGAAACAAGCGTTGCCACCGCCGCCGCCACCTCCATAACCTCCACCTCCACCATAACCACCGCCACCTCCTCCATAACCTCCACCGCCTCCATATCCTCCACCACCACGGCCTCCACGGCTACCACCATTATAGCCTCCTCCTCCTCCTCCATAACGATCACCACCACCTCCACGGCCTCCGCCGCCGCCACCGCCACCACGTGTGCTTCCCTGTACAGGACCCTCATCAGGACCAGTTACGTCAGCAGCCTTGGTCCGTCCGTCTGATCCTTCCTCGACAACATACTCAACAGTTTCGCCATCTCCGAGGCTACGGAATCCTTCGGTTCTAATCGACGATTGATGAACAAACAGATCTTCGCCACCGTCCTCTGGGGAAATGAAGCCAAAACCCTTGGTATCGTTAAACCACTTCACGGTTCCCGTTTTCCTGACGCCGTCATCAGCCATTTTGTTTTAAGCTTTTGAAGAAAAACCCTAGAATCACTGGAAACACCGAAAACCCCAAAATCAGATGAGAGAGAAAACCCTACTCTCTCTCTAGAACTTTGGATGACTCTCCTGAAGCTCACTCTATTGTGCGTGTGTGTATATATATTATATCAATTTTCTTGTTTAGGGGTAAAATTGGAAATGAAATTGTCACCTCATCAATGGTAAAAAACTAAAAATATTGAAATTTTACAATTTCCGTCCAACGGCTGGGGATGAGCCATTGGTGCTTCGGGAGTTTCCTACCGTCAGATTGAGCTAGTAAATGGGGTAATGGAAAGTGGAAAGTGGAAAGTGAGACAGTCGTTATCTCATAGTTATATATCTTTCAAAATAATAAAGTATTTTATTTGTAAAACTGAAGAATCTCATCTTAAAATAAGTTTTTAAATGAAAGTATATATATTCTGTTTATTGCTGTAAAACAAAACATAATTAAACCGAGAGTCTTGAGAAAAAGTTCAAATATTTACGCCATTAAAAACTACAAGTGTAAAATCATGTTATAATGTAATTTTTTTAAAACCATCCGAGTTTTTGAAAAACGAGATAATATTGTTAAATGGCAACAAATAATATTATTTTTGTTTTTTCAAATTATTAAATTTTTAATCGTACTCAATTCATCTATCAATTTTTATTAGGAATGAGTAAAAATCAGTTTGAGATAAAACTAAATCATTAGCAATCCAATCGATTAATTCATATTCGTAATTATCGGGTATGATTATTAATGGTTTTGGTTAACGGTTTACGCAGTCAATTTGATTTTGGTTATAGGTCACTATTGATTAAACCATAAGGGTTCATATTTAGAGAAAATCATATAGTACATCATTATAAAAAGTGATGATTAAAAAGTATATTGCCATAAAATCAAAAACTATTTTTTCTTTCATATACATATGTGTACATTTGAATGTGCATATATACACATTTGAATATGCATATTTGCACATATGCACATTTATATTTTTCAGTTTTTTTTTTTTTTTTTTTTTGCACTTTTTTGAGATTGGAACGTGCGATTGGACGAAACGGATGTCTAGGTACTTGCGATGGTATTTTGTGTAAAACAATTTGGCCAAAAAAAAATTTATTCTTAAGTTCTCACATAAATATTGGTTCTAAAATAACTCCAATTTGTTGGAGGTCTCACATCTCACATGAGCTTCATGACCCCAAACCTTTAAGTAAGACAATACGGGTGCTCGCACATGCCATAACCCGTAAGATATCTTATTAACCTTCTTCATTAGAGCCATGTTGAGAAAACATATCCGACTGTAAGGAATAGTCTCACGAGGATAAAGGAAGTTTAGTTAGACTCATTATGGATTGAATCATATCTAAGAAGGTCAGATTCCTCCACTTAGACACACTATTATGTTGTGGTCTTCTAAGAAGAACGAATTGCGAGACAATCCTACAATCCATTAAAAGATACAAGAACACTCATGTACTCTCTATCACAATTAGATCAAATTGAATTGATGGTTTTACCAAGTCGATTATATACTTAATTTTGAAAGTATTTGAATAATTCAAAAGCTTCATACTTATGTCTAATCAAATAAACATGGACATATCTACTAAAATCATTACTAAATATGATGCAGTGATTATATACATCTCTAGTGGCAGTCTTGAAAGGTCCATACACATACATATGTATGAGTCCTAATAGGTCTTTGAGTCTCTCACTAATACCAGAAAAGGATCCTTAGTCATCTTTCCACATAAACAAGACGTCTATAAATCAAATGAGTCAGAGCCAGTTGATTCCAAAATTCTTTGTGAATGGGGTTTTACAATGTGTTTATTTTTATGCGTCCAAGACGAAAATGTCATATAAAAGTTTGATTCAAGTCATACTTGGATCTCTTAGCATCATAGTATGTATCAGTTTGCTATCTAAGACATAATTATGGATATTAAGTTCATAAATACCATTGTGATGAATAACATTAAAATAAAAATGTTATTTCTAAAAAAAAATCACAATCGAAAAAAATAGTTAATAAGCGGTAGGTTTCAAAATAGAAACTTAAATAATTCCTTCACTCATGCTCAAATCATAATGAGTATCATATTGTGTAAGAATAAAATCACTTAGGTAACTTCATCTCATAGCTTCTAACAACTTCTACTAGTGTTTGTATCTTGTTGCTAACGAATAAGTCTAAGTCACCTTTCTTAGGTTTCCTACTTCTTTATATCTCTACACATTATTACAAATTTAAGTTCCACGACTTGTATCAAATACCAAAGAATTAGATAAAAAAATATACAGTTCTATCACATAGAATAATAAGTATATACATAACTTACTAGAAATTCGATATTTTCCTTCCTTCGGCTTAGAGATGTATTTAGTACAAGTCCTCTTCTAGTATCCAATTTCACCATAATTGTGGCAATCAACATTATTTTTTGGGATTTCCTTTTCTTCTTATGCCGAAGAAAATCTTTTTTTCCTTCTTCCTTCGAATGTAACCTCTTTATTAACCTAACAAGCGAGTTTCATTCATCAGCTTGCATGAGATGCAACTCTAAGTTAGGATCCTCCCATTTGCTCCATAGCTCCTTCTCTATCTTCTATTGAATCCTTTTCTTCAATTGTTTGGTGATAGTAACACTTTATTGTTTATAAGTTTAAAAACCATAGTTATTAGAAGGTTTATTAAACATTTGGAATATAAGTAATGGTTTACATTATTGAAATGAGCATAAACTACACATCCTAAATGTAGAAAAAATCTTGCATATTTATTTTTTGTTGGAATATGATGCGTTGAAGACAATATATAGCATATTGGGGATGGAATCTGCAAACCCATTTCATGGTTCAAGAGTGATGGTCTATTGACTCTTAAATGTTAACCTTTATGGACGGAGTTGGTTTTAAACCATCGGCAACATAGGCAACATATTTAGATGTAATACTCATTTTCGGATAGAGAGCCATTGATCATCGGGACCTTAGCAAGTAATAAGAGGCTGTTGGAGAGTTGAGGACTTGGGTTGGATTTAGAAGCATGTGCATACATCTCATGTCATTGTAAAATGTTCTAAACCTTATCAAAAATAAAATATTTGATGATTCCCAAATGTTTTTGGGAAACTTGACTTTGAGCTTGATTATCATATTTGTCCAACTTAACTATAGAGTCATTTTTTCTACGTTTACTCACTAATATCCTTAATTAGCCTAACTTAAATATTTCACATGTATCCATAGATGAGGTTTTGGAGGATTATAGATCATGAGGACATTTAGATGACCACATATTGTGTGGTTTCTTGAACTTTTGTTGTGATATGATTGTAGCTCTTAAAACTTGAAACTTATGTTTTTGGTAAACTAATTGGGACCTAATTCTGCGACATTTGGAACTTGAAAATATTTTTGGACAAAACTTTTCTTATTAAAGAAATGGAAATTAAGGGGTAAAATACACCTCCCATCACGAAGTAGTGGTCGATATCATCTTAACACTAATATTTGGGGTGAGTGAATTGTCTGTGAATGAAGGTGATGGATTGGTCGTCTTTCCACCGTACTTTGATGAAGAGCATATCCCAACAGACATTGTGAGGCATGGGCAGATCAAGATTTTAGATGAGAGCTCAATAGATAGCTTAGAATTGAGTCGCAAGCAGGTCACAATTTAAACCAAGAGCTCAATGGACATTTTTGAATGGTGTGTGTGGAACCATGCATTGCATCACATTACATAGATGCATGAAGTATATTTACATTTTTGAACAAGTTTTCAGTTGTAATAAATGTAACAATTCATTTGGATTACACAAATGTTTTGAGAGGAAGTTGCTTTGAAATGCAAAGTGGTTTGAAAACAAAATTATTAGAAGTAAAGTTTTGTGTCTAACCACTATGTATCTCACGAGACAAAAGTTTTAAGTATCTCCTTTTATGTGACATGTATTCCATGCTAAAGAATGATACAATGGAAGGCTTAGTTTCCTAGTATGATTTTGATGAAGACTAGAAGATTTGGCATTATGGAATTTAGCATGAGAGAAATTTAGTCTTTGTTACGTATCATAATCTTTTGGTATTATGATAACTTTACTATGGTTATGCATTAATATAAAGTTGTAACACCCAAACTTGAACGATTGCTTTTGGAACAAAACTAATTTTGTTAGATCGTATTTTTATATAATATGACTTGATGTCATAAAATGTTTTGAAACCATAGTAATCTAAAGCTTTGAAAAATGGAGTGTTACATTCGTCATTCACTAGGTAGCGTTTATTTATCATTATTATCCATCTGTACACGATGTGTTATGCATTAGCGCTTCATGGTTCACCAATAGCATTAGTGACTAGTTAGTATTCAAATTGAGAGCCCCTTATACCCAAGTAACTTGTAACATGAAGAATAAGTTGGATATCTTGTACCAAAAATAGATTGTAAATGTAGGCATGCTATTGGCAAGTTTGTGGGTTCAGAAATGAAAATACAAAATGGTTGCTAAATTAAATACCCGTGTTCCATCTTTACATATATCTATCTATTTGTCTATACAAGGAACTTTTTGAAAGGAAAAAAAAAATCAAAATGACTAGGTTTGATAAATCTCTAATCTCTGTTTTGCTTCTGTAATAAGGGTTTCTAGCGACCTATCTTGCATGAAATGTCCCTGCTTCAATGCCCATTCCAACACTATAAGCACTTCCTCTTGAGCCAATGTCTCGTTATCCGGTACGTGCATGGCCATATAGCAAAGGAGTATCAATGCCGGAAATTGAACCATTTGTTCACCAAAATAAGTTAATTGGATCAAGTGTTTAAGCCCACCTGCCTCCACTATCGCTTTGCAATGATTCACATGCAGGAAATTATCGGTGCATGCAAACTTCACAAGCGCCACCGCTGCTTCCGCCGACACCTCTGTCTCGTTGTCGTCCAGCAGCCTCACCAACGGCGCAATTATTCTTGTTTCTGTCGCGCGAAACGTTCTTGCCAAATTCCCGATGGCTTGGATCGCCGGAATCAGAAGGTCCGACTCCCCTTTCTCGATTATCTTAAGCAACTGGTCCACAACCGCTCGAGCCGCCGGGGATGTGGGTTTGAAAGCCGACCGTCTCAGCTCGCAATGCTGTTCCGCCACCGCGGTTATTTCCACCAACGCCATTAACGAGTTGTATTGCACTTCGTCTTCACCTTTCTCGACTAACACCGAGAAGCAAAGAAGGGCTCGTGATTCGGTTACGTCTCGACAGATGGAAAGATTTCCGGCACAGAGGAACCAAAGCGCTCGTGCAGACATGGCTTTCATTTCCTTTTTCGTACTTGGATCTTCGAATTCTCTCCCTTTGATACTCGCACCGAGAAATCCGATGTGGGGATGGTGCTGTTGGTTGGGGTTCGTTCTGCTGTTCGTGCTTTGGATGTGAACCTTTTTGACAATATCATCCTTACCGGATTTCATGGCCATGGTGTCGGTCACCACGTTGTGTATATCGGGCATTTTTGGACCTGGTGGAAGCGGAGCCGGATGCATATGCGTATGGCTAACTATCGTATATTTTCTATGTTCTTGAATTGTCTCGAAAGCTAAATGGCTAACAAGCAACCGGATGGCGTTGTTTTGCGAGAAATGGTCTTGACATTTTGGGTGATTTGCGGCCAACTCCGACACCGCCCAGGCGACCACCAATTGAACTCTCATGTGCCCTTCTTTTAGGAGTTTGGCGAAAACTGAGCATACGCCGGCGTTTACGATGTGCTCGACGCTCTCGGCATCGCGGCCGAGTAACCCCACCGCTCTGGCGGCGTTTTCTTGCCCTTCCATTCTTCCTTCTTTCGCGAGTCTCAAAAGCGGGGGTACTCCACCTTCTTCGATGATTAATTTACCGTATCTTTCGTTGTCGCGTGCCAATGATACAAGAGATCCGGCAGCATCGGTCCACTCATCGACGACGTTACTGGAACAGAGGATTGCGATTTGCTCCCAAATTAGGCCAAGGTGCGGCTCGTTGGCAGCGATAGGCGGTAATCCGAGGTATTCATCATCGCGATCCTCAGCAGGGGTGGAGACACGGAGGAGCCATGAAACATCTCCGATTGAATTTTCGATTTGCTGCGAGGATTTCCGTACGGCCGCTGCAGGGATGATTGTGAACAACCGCTGTATTCCGCTAGCCCTGCATTTGAATACGAGTTGTATAGTCTTGTCAAGAACCTGTTCAGTATCATCCATGATTCGACGGGTGGGGCGTTCGTAGAGATCATTGCTGGCTCGGGCCGCTTGCCGGAGGAGACCGGCGAGCTTCTCCGTTTTGCTTTTAATCTCGGCACAATCCTGTTTGAATGAGCAAACACAATCCGTTAAATTTATGAGTTGGTCAGCCAATTGGATTGGTCGTGCAAGGATCTGTTTCACGATGTCCGCCATCGCCAACAGCGGACCACCGCCGCCGCGTTTGTCAAATTCTAGAGGGAGAAATGGGTGGTTCTAAATTTTGTGTTGGTTCTCCACCAAAGCAGGAAAGTGAGAATATCATGGGATCAAAACCAGGGTTTTTACGAAACGGTGATGTTCATGGTGGCAGAGGGTGGCCGTGACGGTGGCGATAGTGAAGATATAAGGTGTTGCAGAGGCTAAAAAGCATATCATTGTTGATTATGTTCAAGAAATGTACCTGTAAATGTTTCTTCTTTCTCTTTCTCTTCTGAATCCGATTCGAGTGTATCAAAAACGGCAATTACAGACCTTGTTTATAGGAAGTGCAATGGCTGGTACAAAATAGGAAACAGTTATGTACTATCACTAATGCATGATGTACAAGTTTTTCAAAGGTATGCAATGGTATGCATACTCATGTGGCATGTCCTATTATATTATACTATATAATTAAAACCCGTCCATTTTTTTATTTTTGTGACATCGTCCAATATGGAGCCGGGTATGGATCCGTTCGGGTCTTCTTCGGGTCACCCCACTTTTCTCTAAAGCCTAAACTTACCGGAACCCACCACTAATCCAGTGATCGCCTGTTTCTCTCTTTCTCTCTCTCTCTCTCACTATCCACCATTCTGACCACCGGTATCATCAATGATCGCCAAAACCCCTTTTTGTTCTTGGAACGATTTTCTTTCGTTCTCTGGGAACCCTAATTACAAATTTAGCCTTCATCTCCGGTATGCTTTTTCTCTCCCTCCCTTTCCTTTTGCCTGATATTATCTCGATTTCAGATTGTTCATTTCGAAAGAGATTGGCAAGACAGAGAGGGATCGCACCGGGATAAGCTCGCTAAATGACCGACGATTCCATTGACGCGTCTGACCACCGCCTTTTGAGACACAAGTATTTGTTTCAATGTATACATAATTCGATATGTACTTATACTTGCCCTCTAATTTAGGTGCATTCAGTGTTTATTTCAGTGTTTATTTTCCAGGTAATACATAATACAATTACTACAAAGTTGATCGAAGCTCAGAAAACATAAACCATAGGCGTTCAGTTGGTTTGCTTTAAACAATTCTATTGATTTCATTTTCAATGTGGACCGATGTTTAATTTTGATTTGGATAACATTAAAGTGTTTATGCCCCTAAATCTTATCCGGTTTCTTCCTACTTTCTGTCAACTTAACTTGCACGCTTGCAAACTGAAGTAATATCGCTCTATAATCTATGACGTCTATAGACTACAATATTCTAAAAGGTATGTTTTTTCTCATTTTTATAACTTTTGGTGTTTTCTATTTGTCTGTTTGAGACTTCAGACAGAACATGTTCCATTTTTCTACTAATTCGGATACAATCAGCCAACATTGGGAAGCCCGTCTAAGTCTATACTCTATATCTATTGCACACCAGCTGTTTGGTGTTATGGCTTAGTGAAATCGTGGCTTACTTTTGTTCTTCTGATCAATGATCTTGCTGCTGATCTATAAGAGAGGTGATTAGAATGCCTAAAGGTAATGTTCTTAAAAAGAAAAACTGAATGTGTATTTGTTGAAAAGTAACATGAAAGAAACCGATAAAACAATTGACAAAGCATTTTCAAGGTATAATCATGTTGTTGGATTGTACATGGAGGTGTTCTGGAGGATGAACAACATGATTTTGTGGGCTGCTTTGGGGGTTTTCGTGTTATTTGCCTTTGGATGATCATATACGGGATGACAAATACTTTTATTGGGCTATATGAGGGTATGGCCTGGTATGGTTTTCTACCATAAACTCTTATCGCTGAAAAACCCTCATGGTCTTCAGATACACGATACACAACCAATGGCCAACGGAAGCTCTTGATTTCAGGTATGAATTCCTAACAAAACTACTTTTGCCGTTTAATTATCTAGAGAATCAACAACTATCAAATTTCACTTGTGAATTCTCATGTGAAGAAGTTGTTTCGTTTAGTTTTTGATAATTCAAAGTTCCAATTCATGTAGAGAATTTAAAACTGTCAATCTTCACCGTGATTTCTCATGTGAACAAGTTTTTTTGTTTAATTATTTAGAGAATCAACAATTGTCAGATTTCACCCATGATTCCTCATGTGAATAGGTTGTTTTGTTTGATTTTTTAAATTTCAAAGTTCTAAATTAATTTTGTTGAAGTTCTCATGGGAATTATAGATTACACGGATTTGATTTTCCAATTCGGCTTGACCTGTAACCTTTAAAACGCATTCAAAAAATATCATTTTAAAATGCATTAAAAAAATATCATTTTTAGGGTCAGATCATTTATTTCAGTTTATGTGACCCAAAATATACGTTAAACGAATACAATCTTTATCAACTTGAAGAAAGGTCGATTATTGACCATAATTTTATTCAACTGTAGCTCCAGTTTGTTATATATTTATATGTAGAACTTAGAAATCTTTATATCTTTTAGACCAATTGAGATAAAAAAATTTATGTTTTGATACCTAGATCTCCAATCTCATATTACATTCATAAACAATTGCGTATGTTTTAAAATATCAGGTAAAATAACAACATTGTATTGACATATGTGGCCGAATAAAATTAGTTAATAGTGAAATCCATAAAGCTGCAACGCCTTTAATTTTATAGTAGTTCTATTTTCTTTTTAATATCTATCGAAAGTTTAAATTTCCATATCACATCCGGAACACAATCATATGTATTGCATCAATTACAAACATAGATGACCACGTAAGTGGAACTACAAAGGAATCACTTAATGTCGTAGAAAGCTACAACCCCAAGGACATACTCTGTTATGTGAAGACCACGATGAAAATCTGGAACTGAGACATTTGTAAGTATCATTTTCTCCATTCCAGCAACATTCACAACAACATTTCTCATGTGTTTTTCGAATTATTGCCACGTTTTTACTTGGAATCTTTTTTCCAATGTCTTCTTTGCACTTTCTTTTTAGCCTTCTTCACAGTTTATTTAACCAAACTAATTTAACTATTACCGAGTTGTTACTTTCACGACATTGTATTTTAAGAAAATTGTGACACCAACACAATAATAGAAACTAGCAATAAGTTGACTGTTACTAAACAAATAAAATGAAGTATGTTGCTATTTCTTACATTTGTATGTAGGAATGTTTAATTGCCGGTCATCTACATTGCTCTGTTATACATTACTTTTAATATTATTATGTTACTATTATTACATTTTTTGTCAGTGAATCAGATTACAAGGATGATTGTACGAAATAAAGACATTTGCTACTTTCCGTGGTCCATCCTCATGACAGAAGTTATTGCATCTTATGCAATATTACTAATTTACTATTTAAGACTATTTTTTGGGATCATAATGCGACACGTTAATACTCACAACATGAGTATATGATATTTCTTTTCTAAATGTGTAAATTATATTTTGTCTGATGAACATATAAAACTACCGCAACAACGCGCGGGTAGAACTCCCTAGTTGTGATTAATGATGGTGCTTAATTTACCAAGTTCCATCTTTCACAAAAACAAACAAATCGGATAGCCTCCTGTCACGTGACAATCTTTTAACATTCAATGCGAAATTAATAATAAATCTTCATTTTGCAAAATACGGCTTTGAATTTGGCGAAATGAGTACGAATGATATTCATTATTTAACGTTTTCTCTTTTGTTAATTCTAACATTCTTCCGCAAATGGTTGAGAGATAATTATGATATATCGGCATAGATGTAAGGCTAAGCGGTGTGGTGCCGGAGGCACCCAACTTCACGTCAGTAAACATTCCTCCAAAACCGAATTCATCGCCGTAAAAGAGAGACACCAGAGTGGTGCCGGCGGTTGTTGGCGGCAAGGGAGAAGAGAGAGAGAGAGAGAAAGAAAGCTGAAAGAGAAAGAGAACAGAGAAAGAGAACGGCATCAGCATGGTCCATGTGGTTGTTGGCGGCACACACATCCTCCACTTCGCTTAGCCTAAGAGCAAACGGCAAAATCTTCCATATGGTTAGTATTTATTATTATTTTTTTATTTTTGTGGTTCAAGCATTTGAAAGATTAGTTTTGAAAAATATATCATTAGCGACAATTTTAACACGGTTTGTTTTATTTCCTTAAGTCATGCCAAAATATGCAAAAATTGTCGATTGACCTTTTATTTATATATACTTAATAGGAAAATATTTATTAAAATTCTTATATTTTTACATTATCTTCAATTAAGCTCTATTTCTATTTTTTGTATTAAAATACAACTAACAATGATTAATTTAGGGAAATTACGAGGTTACCCGGTGCACACCCAATAATTATCTTATGTGCCATCGTGCGTAGTAGCCAAGACATAGAAAACTTAGGATTTTACCGGGGGGCGTTTCATCGTTGGTGGGAAAAATGCTAACAATAAGAAATTGAAATGACCAAAGTCGCACACCTCGTTTAATCCCTTTCTGGTAAATCACAAACATCATTCAACCCCCGCGACCCCATTTTTAAGTGAAAAGAAGACTTTTAACTTTAATTTTCACTTGCAGTTGCGTATATGGAGGAATCATCTAAATAATCCAAACTGTATTATGTTTATGATGAGTACGAGGATGAAGAGTAAAAAACTAGTCTACTATATGTAGAATTGGAAAAGGATTTCAAAGCACAAGCTAAGGACATATGCAATGATGCTTTCTTGAGCAGTCTATGCGATGAAAACAAGAACATAGTACTTGATGGTACCAATTCTGATGAGGTGGAAAAGGATTGTGGTTATGATGAGGAAATTGATGACATAGAAGGATCCAATGATCGTGATTTAGGAGATAAGGGTGGTGTATAATTTACCATACAATATCCAACAATAAAATGGAATAAGATGAACCTATTGGTGGTGAAAGGTATGAATCACCACATCACTTGAAAAATTGTGTGACTAATTATGTCATTAGCAATGTGTACAATTTAAGGTTTGTAAAGTTTGAAAAATGTTTGTTTAGTAGTGAGATGTGGGAAAAAGAATGACAAAATACAGTGTCCATGGAGACTTAAGGCTTCTTGGATGACTCAGAAAATATCTTTTAAGTAAAAAATTGTTGATAACACAAATGTGTTAGAAAATTCAATAATCCAAACCTGATGAACCTAACTTAGCTTGCAAGACACTTTATGAAGGATTTCATTAGGAACCAAACATGAAATGTAAAGACACGCAAGTAATAATTAAAAATAAATTTCAATGTAAAGTCTATTGGTTTAAGTGTTACAGAGCAAGATGTAGGGCAATGAGGCATATAGAATGTAAACCTTACACATCACTAAGCTGGGTATCAGATTACTCTAGTAAGTTTATTTGTTCCACTCTTGGCAACATTGTCAAAGTGAGAGCTATTGTCAACCCAGATCAAACCAGATACTTTTATAGCATTTATATATGTTTTAAGGCAATCAAAAATGGTTTGAAAAGAGCCTAACATAGGGTAATAGGTTTAGATGGTTCATTCTTATAAGGGAAAAATGTAAAAGAGAACTACTTAATGTAAAGGGATGTCAACAATCAAGAACTACTTGATGGGGATTTTGGCTTACAAGGTGAAAGAGAACTACTTGATCAAGTCTATCACATTGTATGAGTTCTTGTTGATATTGAGAACAATGTATATTGGAAATGGTTTCAAGAACTACTTGATGAGGATTTTGGCTTGCAATGTGAAAGAGAATTACACATATTTTCTAATCAATATAAAGTGTGTTATTGGTTTAATTTTCTATTTAACATTTTGTTCCCTAGTAACTAGTTTTTTTAATCAAATTTCAGGGGTTACTTGAAGAGACAAAGGAAATATCACCATATGTGGAGCATAGAAAATATGCAAGACACATATATTCTGACTTTAGGAAGACTTTCAATGGTGTAGCATTTAAGAACATGTTTTGGGTAACAGCCTTTTCCACTGTGAAGGTGAAATTCTAGAAAAAACGGGACCAAATCAAGAAAGTAATGTTAGTGCTTATGACCATCTTCAAGCAAGGGATCCTCAATCATGATACATAGATTTCTTTAGGAATAGATTAGCATGTGAGGTAGTTGAAAATGGCACATCGAAATGCTTCAATGACATTATAATGGATCATAGAAAGAAACCTCTATTGATTATGCTTGAGGAAATTTGACTACACACGATCAATAGGTTCTATGATGTTTTAAGAAAGGCAAAAAAGTAGGACTCTGATGTTTATCCATCTGCAATTAAAAAATACATACTTTTGGAGAGGAGTTGAGGTTTGTACCATTATTCCTTTTCTTTTTAAACTGCACATGTCTATTAACATAAAAATAGTGTTAAGTTTTAATTTATTTGTAGGAATTAGAATGTGTACCCAAGTGGTCCAACTATTTTTGAATCAAGGATGGGTATGATTCTTATGATATTGACTTGGAGGCTGATGTATGTACATGTACACTATGGGAGTTCTCAACTATTCCTAGTATACATACACAAGCAACAATTCTATGTAGTAGGTAAGACCCTATGGACTTTATTGGTATGTGGTTTGGTTTAGAAAACTGCAAGGCTACATATGCAACTAACTTACTACCTGTTAATGGTAGTAACTTGTATCCTAAAACTTCATATACCAAAACTTTGCCCCCTTTAGGTAAAAGGATGTGAAGTAGAGCAAGTGTGAAAAGATTGAGACGTGTAAATGAATCAAGTGACCAATAATCTCAAGTTTCTTCCAAAAGGAACAAGTTTCTTCCAAAAGGAGGACTTTTCGATGCAAAAAAAAAGTCTACAAAAGGGACACAACAAACTGTCTTGTAAAAATACAAAGGATATCCTAGATCTACAACTAGTGAATAAAATGGGAAGACCAAGGTTGGACCATGATCTTAGGTATTGGATTAGAGGAGGGTAGAGGACCAAAAAGTGGTGTGATAGGATCAAAGGGTGGTACTAGAGGATAAAAAAATGGTGGGTAGTAGTTAAAGCAACATGTAAACATGTTATGGAATAGGTTAAATAGAAAGATGAAAATGGCAATTGGTGAGGGAAGTGATGCAAATGAATAAACCGATGCAATTGAACTGCAACTCACAATTATGATATAAAAAATCAAAATACTTGAATGAGGAAATTAGAATGGCACTTGGTATCGCAAAAGACGAAATGGAAGAAATCCTTGGTGACAAAGATTATCTTGTTGATGTTTCAATGTCAATGATAAGGGTTTCAACTTTCATGAACTTTATGTTCCAATTTTAATGGTGCTTACTGTTTTAAATTTTGTTTTACATTTATCAGGATTTAAGGATGCACCAGTTCCCAAGAATCAAGTTGCAACAGAGGATGTGCTTATTCAGAAGGATATTACAACAGAGGAAGACAGTACGGAGGATGATATAGAAGACACAAAAGAAGCAGTCTATGTAGCTAAAACAAGAAGGTCATCTAAGCGGATTCTTAAAAAAAATTACAAAAACATGGATGGTGGGGAATTCTAAAGATCAAGTTTTACATTTAGATTAGGTGGTTTATAGGCTATTATAAATATGATGCCCTATTTGTAAACAGATTCTAGCGTTTTCTGAAACCCTTAACAATTTGGTTGGCCTTTTTGTAAACAGTAGATTCTTGCATTCTCTAAAATCCTTCACAATTTCAATGGCCTTTTTGTAATGTAGTTTATGCCCTTTTAGGATCGAAATTGCAATTTTTGTAAACATGTGGGGTTGTAAACTACATTGGTGTTGATGTTTCAAAGAATTGGTGAATTCCCTTTGTGGATTAATGTAGCTTGGAGTTCTTTCATTCAACTCTTTTTAGCCATTGGTGATTGGAAATAGAAATTCCCTTTTGGGATTGTTTTTGGCACTATCTTTTATAATTTGGCAACTTTAAGAATAATGTATGAACTAGTCAAGTACTTTTCACAAGATCTTTCAATGTTAATCCAAAATAAAGTCACGCTCTATATGATCGATTCGTTTATGGTTAAGAATAAACTAAAAGATAAGATGACAGAAATCATACATTCTAACACTCAGAAGCATTTAGGTACACGTATCATAATCTAATATGAGAATCAGTTGGGATACATTATTTTCGACACTCAAAAAACATAAATATAAAAGTTAGTAGGGGACAAAAATTTGTTTTTAGGGGACAGTTGGTGCTGGAAAATCATCATTAATGTATCGGAATTAGAATTCCGATTTTGGGACTGTTTTTGTCATTGTTTTTACAATTTTGGCAGCTTTAAGAACAATGTATGGACCAGTCAAGTATTCAACGAGCTCTTTCAATGGACACAATCAAATATGAGAATCGCATAAAGTCATGTGCTCTAGACAAGGATCTGAATGATTTTAACCATGTCGATTTAATAGAAATAGTTCATGATGATATACCATGGGCGACGTACTCGCCAGCCCGCCAGCACGACAGCAAGCAATGTCCAGCCAGCCGCCAGGGGCAGCGCAACCCGCCTGGCTGGACGACACGCTTGCCAACAACCGCGAATATTAGGGAATCTCTCAAACCAATAAGAGAATGACAGCTCTCCTCATGAGAGTCCTGTGTACGATTTACCAACAGACGATTCGGTTAATATACGATCCACTACCTGATTAGACCAACGCACCAATCATAGACGAGCACAAAGGATCTGCCAATCAGAGAAGGCCCACGATCCTAACGATCGTGTGGTCCCCAAAGGAACAACGGTATATGATGATCAACCCCATGGGGAGATCATCATCGTCATTATCATTCTCACTTTTCGTCATCACATTCTCTCTAATCTCTCCGATCACCGTACTAATTAGACCGTCGGAGCGCCCTTCCGGGATCGCCTCCCGGAGTGTGACTGACCGTTTTCTCGTTGTTGTGAACTCAGGCCTCCATTTCGATCACTCGGCAAACGCGAAGAAGCAGAGTTCTCATCATTGGCGCCATCCGTTGTGTGACAACGCAAGGATCATATTCTCTGATACTGAATGGCTACACCACCGGAGAATCGACAAAGCGACGTTACGCCAAGCCCAATCCGACCGATGGTATCTTTGGACGCCGCTACACCACAAACACCGGTAAATGTACTTAATACATCTTCCCCAGCCATTATCATACCACCATGGCAGCCGCCACTGCCAACCTCCACAACATCACCAGTAACATACTTTAATCCTTTCCTTCAAGTCGGAACATCGCTAACTCCACCACTACTTACATCACAAACAACTACACCCACAGCGTCGGGTGCACCGTTGTTTCCTCCTCCTCCCTTCCTTCAATCGGGGACGGTGCTGAATCCCTCCTTTTCCCTGGGATTCTCTTCCTCATCACCGTTAACCACTACCCTCTCATCAAATCCTATACCAGTCTCAACTGTCCCTTATCAAATGTTTACCGGTATACCAACTCCCCACACGTCTCTCGGACTACCGCCATATTACGGCAGTAGTTATACGCAATCTTATATAACGCCACCATATAATTTTGTACCGCTTCATCCACCTTTTCAGCAATATCCACCAGCTCCCATCCCGACAATAACACCCAATCATTCCCCTTTCGTCAAGGAGTTACTGGACTACGAGATTCCAAGTACGGCCAAGCTACCAACGTTGAAAGTGTATAACGGCACAACATGCCCCGATAGCCACATCGATACATATGAATGGCATATGATGTCCCTGAAATTAGATCAGCGATTCCGGTGCACGTACTTCCCAACAACTTTAGATGGAAACGCAGGCGCGTGGTTTAAAAGCTTAGCACCAAATAGCATCTACAATTTTGAGCAGCTGAAACAACTTTTCCTAACAAATTTTATGCAACTTCGAAAGTACAGAGGCGATAATCACGCCATCATGGGATGTAAACAACGCGAAGGAGAGTCTGTGAAAGAATACTTTCGTTGTTTCAACAAAGCAACACTAGATGTCCCAGGACAAGACGATAGAATGGTAACGGGAGCCTTTACCTGGGGACTTCTTCCAGGACCGCTATCCATAAAGTTCCTGGGTAAACCACCCCAAACACGTCACGAACTCAAGGAGCGAGTAGAGCGTTTCCTTCTTCAAGAAGAAGGAACTGTCGAAAAACAATCCTACCTCAAAGCCACTTCAGACCAGTATCGTAAGCACCATGATCGATACCAATACCACAGCCGACGAACTGATTATTCCACTTCCTCCTTTAGAGGAGGTCGACCACCACGACGATACAACCCATTTCCTAGAGAAGAACAGCGAAGCAGAAACGCAGACGTTTACGTGGTGAAAGAGAACATTGGTAAAGCCCAAGATAACAGAAACCGGTACTGTGAATACCACAAAAGTAGGGCTCACGACACGGCAGACTGCGCCATGCTGAAACGAGAGATGGAGGAAAAACAACTTAAAGGAAATCTTGTAGAAACGGCAAAGAAGTTCCGAGAACAATACGAAGCAAACCGGAACATGGGAAGAAACAAGAAGAACGAACAAGGAACTGGACGAGGACTTGAGATATTAGCTATCCGCACTTGCCACAAACGAATCTCACGCGCCAGAGAGGAGGCCGCGTGCCCCCAGCAAAAGATTTTAAACCTGAATTTTTCCATTGACGATCCCCGACCAGACAACTGGCAGGGAGATGACCCCCTAATCATCGTTGGGTATGTTAAAAATATCAAGATTCACAGAGTATATATCGACACCGGAAGTGCGGCAGACATTATTCATGAGCATTGTTTCAATTTACTTCCTCAAGTAATTAAACACACCCTGCAGCCAGCCACGCGCCGATTGGTAGGGTTCACGGGACACAGCATCTGGCCAGTCGGGACAATACATTTGCCTTTTACTCTACAAAGCTTCGATGAAAAACTCTACAAAACCGTTCTCCTCGAATTTGTAGTGGTACGGGCACCGTCGGAGCACAACATGATATTGGGGCGACCAGGACTCTTGAAGTTTGGCGCGATACCATCTACGGTCCACGGCACACTCAAACTCAAAACATTTGGCGGCACTGCGTGTGTCCTCGCCACAAACCCTCAACAATTGAGATGTTACCAGGTACTGCAACCCACAGATATCGTCCGCCCTACCAAGAAAGTGCGCTCAGAAGAGTTCGGTGACAAAGCAATCGTGAATCCAGCCTATCCTGAGCAGCTTGTCAAAATAGGTAACACACTCCCTGCTGATGTAAGAGACGCAATTATTACCTTACTTCGAAAATACAAACACGTGTTTGCATGGCAACCGTCTGACATGGTGGGGGTAGACAGAGATGTCATAGAACATAGTTTGAATGTTAAAGTGGGAAGTAGCGCTATAAAGCAGAAGAAGCGAAGCCAGGCTGGCGAACGTAATGCTGCAATCAACACTGAAGTATCTAAGCTAGTGGCTGCCGGAATTCTGCGCGAAGCAATTTTCCCTGATTGGATAGCCAACCCAGTAATGGTCAAGAAACACGATGGTAGTTGGCGCATGTGTATAGACTATACAGATTTAAACAAGGCGTGCCCCAAAGATTGTAACCCACTGCCAGAAATTGACCAAAAAGTAGAGTCACTTCAAGGTTTCCGTTGGAAGTGTTTCTTGGACGCGTATAAGGGGTACCACCAAATTCAGATGAAGAAAGAAGACGAAGAAAAGACTGCATTTTATACCGACAGGGGAACATTTTGCTATAAAAAATGCCATTTGGATTGAAAAACGCAGGAGCAACTTACCAACGCTTGGTCGACAGAATGTTTCGCAATCAAATCAGAAGAAATATAGAAGTTTACGTTGATGATATGGTCATTAAAAGTCAAGAAACACTAGCACTAACGGCTGACATCGAAGAAACCTTCAAAACGTTGGAAGAGGCGAAGATGAAATTAAATCCATCAAAATGTGTTTTCGGGGTGGAGGAAGGCCAGTTCCTGGGATACTATGTGACAAACCAAGGTGTCCTCCCCAATCCAGCGAAACTCCAAGATGCTATCGAAACTAAAATATCTACTACAGTGAAGGAAATGCAAGGCATCAATGGAAAATTAACTGCCTTAGGCCGTTTCATAGCCAAGTCAGCTGAAAAAGCGTTACCACTCTTTAATACACTGAAAGGCGAGGTAAGCAAAGAAGGATTCAAATGGACGCCTGCAGCCGACAAAGCATGGCAGAAACTCAAAGAAACACTTAGCCAACTGCCAACGCTCACCAGCCCGACCCCTGGGGAAACTTTATTCGTATATCTGTCAGCGGCACAAGAGGCGATTTCAGCGGTTTTGGTAGTAGAAAGGAACACCATGCAGCTACCAGTGTATTTCGTAAGCCGGGCACTTCAAGGCCCAGAGGTCAATTACCCTATATTGGAGAAACTCGTCTTGGCACTCGTATATGCTACCAGGCGACTCCGACGATATTTCCAGGCGCACCACATTGAGGTCCTCACCAGCCAACCACTAAAACAAATACTCTTGAAACCAGAAAACTCCGGTCGATTAGCAAAATGGGCAATATAGTTAGGAGAGCATCACATTGAATATCGACCGCGATCAGGCATCAAAGGCCAAGCTTTGGCGGACTTTCTCATCGAAATTCCAGAACAGATGCAAGTGACAGTGCCAGACAGCTAGCCGAAACCCACAGATAAGCAACAATGTGAGTGGACCCTTTTTACTGACGGAGCAGCGAGCAAAGAAGGATCAGGCGCAGGCCTAATTTTGAAGAGCCCACATAGGGAGGATATTACGTACGCATTAAGGTTCGATTTCAAGACGTCTAACAACGAAGTGGAATACGAAGCCCTGTTAGCAGGCTTAAGACTAGCAATTGAAAATGGAGCAAAACAAGTTGCAGCTTTGAGCGATTCAATGCTGGTAACAAACCAAGTTAATGGCCGATACGAAGCAAGAAACAAAAGAATGCAAGGATACATGGACGTCGTTCAGAAGTTAACCAAATCCTTCGATAAGTTCACTATCAAACAAATCCCAAGGTCAGAAAACAGGAGGGCGGATGCCCTGAGTAAGCTCGCTTCAACTTCCTTTGATCACTTGACGAAGCAGGTATTGGTCGAAGTTTTACCGGCAAGAAGTATAGACGAAAAACAAATTTGTGAGACGAGACGCGAAGAAGTGACGTGGATGACACCTTATGTAGAATACCTCCGACACGGCACACTACCAGAAGACGACGCAAGCGCGCGAAAGATAAGGGTCAAAACCCCAAATTTCGTTATAATGGAGAGAATATTGTATAAAAAGGGATACCTTACCCCATGGTTGAAGTGCATAACCAAGCAAGAAGGACGACAGATATTGGAAGAGACACACTCGGGACTTGCGGGAGCTCATGAGGGCGCGCGCGCTCTAACTGGTAAAATATTGCGAATGGGAGTCTTCTGGCTAGATATACACCACTACGCGACAGAAATGACGCGAACATGCCCCGAGTGCCAAACCTTTGCCCCAGTACAAAACTTGCCTCCCAACACTATGACAAGTATTAGCAGCCCCTGGCCATTCTACCAGTGGGGAATTGATATTGTAGGACCGTTTCCCGAGGCCCCTGGGAGAGTGAAGTTCCTCGTAGTTGCTATCGATTACTTCACGAAATGGGTGGAAGCTGAGCCACTAGCCTCTATCTCGGGTAGGACCATCATAAAGTTTATATGGAAGAGCATACTGACAAGGTTTGGCACGCCTAGGGTGTTGATCAGCGACAACGGATTACAGTTCGCAGAAAATCCGTTCAGAGGTTGGTGCGAAGACAGAAACATTCGACAGCAATTCACATCAGTGGCACACCCGCAAGCGAATGGACAAACGGAAGTAACCAATCGGACCATTGTCAACGGAATCAAGAAGAGATTGGGAAAAGCTAAAGGTAACTGGGTGGAGGAACTCCCAAGCGTATTATGGTCCTACGGAACAACTCCCCGAGCTGGCACGCGAGAAACTCCATTCAGTTTAACATACGGCACGGAAGCTGTACTTCCCCCGGAGTTAATGATAACATCCCTCAGAATTTCCACTTTCACACCACAGAAAGCTGAAGAAGATTTGCGACACAGTTTGGATTTACTGGACGAAAAAAGGGAGCTCGCCAACCTGCGACAGGCAGCGTACAAATCCAACACAGAAAGGTACTATAATAAGCGTGTACAATCTAAAGCTTTCAAGGTAGGGGACTTTGTGTTGAGGAGGAACGAGATTAGTCACGCGCAGCCAGGAGGCAAATTAGGACCGACATGGGAGGGCCCTTACAAGGTACAAGAAGCGCACCGAAATGGGTCCTATGTGCTAGAAACCACTGATGGACGAATGATACCAAGGACATGGAATGCTCAACATCTAAGGAAGTTCTTTTTCTAAAAACATTGCATTCGAACAATCGCAATCCGAAAGCTTCTGAATATGTATGACCAAATTCTCGCAAGGAGCCAGTCTCCGAAAATTAAAAAATGTCTTTATTTCAAAGCAAAAACGCACTTTCTATTTCAACATATGCTTACTAAACAAACGATAGATGGGTTGGACAGATCACCCAACCCGCAAATGCTGGTTATAATATAAAACTCAACGATAGTGGCCGAGCACCACACTCATTAAGTCGAAACTTAACGTTATGGCCGAGCACCACACCAATTAAGCTAAAACTCAACGATAGTGGCCGAGCACCACACTCATTAAGTCAAAACTTAACGTTGTGGCCGAGCACCACACCAATTAAGCTAAAACTCAACGATAGTGGCCGAGCACCGCACTCATTAAGTCAAAACTTAACGTTGTGGCCGAGCACCACACCAATTAAGCTAAAACTCAACGATAGTGGCCGAGCACCACACTCATTAAGTCAAAACTTAACGTTGTGGCCGAGCACCACACCAATTAAGCTAAAACTCAACGATAGTGGCCGAGCACCACACTCATTAAGTCAAAACTTAACGTTGTGGCCGAGCACCACACCAATTAAGCTAAAACTCAACGTTAGTGGCCGAGCACCACACTCATTAAGCCAAAACGTAACATTGTGGTCAAATACCACACCAGTCGCAACTAAAATCATGTTTAAAAAGTAGCAATTACCACAGCAAAATTCACAAAGCCAAACAATATATTTGTTACAAAGAGAGATACGCAATCATCAAAATACCATAACAGCCAAATCCAGATACTTATGGCCAACTATCATAACGAACATTTCAAGACAAAAACACCCAGCCAATTGTTCTACAAACCACAAGCAACAACAACTTGCTAGAATCCAAAGGAGTAAAGCAATGCAACATCATCTATGGACAAACACACAAACAAAGAAAGCAAAATGTACGAAATATTGTTCAAACAGCAACCATCAATTGCACAAACCAAACAAACATACCCTACTCGTCAGCTTCGACCCGCAACAGCTCCTTCAACTCTCCAACACCCAACTGGCCCAAACGGAGTAACCCAGCGTAATCCAGCGTCGCGAACTCTTCCATGGCATCATTCACTTCATGAGCATAGCTGGAGGATGAACTGCCCTCCCCCACATCCGGACCCGCAATATTAATCTCTTGGCGCAAAGCACGGCGACCAGCATCTTCACCTGCAACATAGCTTGTACGCCTGATGCGATTCACGTGGATTACCTTCTCCACAACTCTGACCATACCTTCTTCAACAACCCACTTCAAATCTTCCTCCACTTTAGCCAAAGCTGCAGCTTCCTCCTCCAGCATACGTTCTTTCTCGCACATACCTGCATCAAAACTCTCTGTACGAATCATCAGTGCCTCGTTTTCCTCAGTCACCTTGTCCAAACGCTCCTGGGTGCCCACAAGCTGCTCCTCAACAGACATTTTTTCTGACATTAAGAGCTCATACTTCAGATCGAATTCACGAGACACCTTCTCCAACACAACAATTTGTTCTTTCAACTCCTCTACTGTCCTGCGTAAACGCGCATTCTCCGCTGCAGCCTTCCGGGCTTCCAATTTAAATGCCTCATGCGTCTTGGAGGAGTTGGCTAGATGCTCGTGCGTTTCGCAGCAGCTGCCAAGTGATACGCCGACTGAGTAGATGCAAACCTCAGTGTACTCACCAGGCCATCATGTGTAAAATCCTCCATTTCTGAATCTGCCGCAGGAGGAAAAGCATGTAAGGCAAAATCAATGGCCGCTTCTCTCGAAGATAAGCAAGACCCATTCAGCAATTTCCAATCTGGGACGAATGGCAGAGATGAATAATCCTTCCAGACATGCGTCCCCAACATGCCGCCACCTTTCCCTGAACTACACCTTCTTCATCATCAACTTCAAACCCGAACATACTTTCACCACCAACATTTTCAAACTCAACACCAGCTTCCCCCTTTTACCCAGACCTTGTGTACCCTCAGACCCAGAAATCTTCACTTCTTCATCAACCTTTTCCTTACCCTTACCTTTGCCACCAACAATGCCAGACTCAGGAATCACTTTGGCGTCTTTTGGAGCATCATCATCAGGAATGTCAATAACCCCAAGTTCGTTTTCCTTCAACTGATTCAACAATCTACGACGACTTACACGTCTGATTAGTCGAGTATCCCTGGACCTCTCCGATCCCTCCACCGTATCCCATGCAACCTTCCTCTTACTCAACATTTTGGATGCCCCTTCAATAATGCCCTCCTTACTATCTACAACAAGTTCATGAGATTTCTCACCATCCCCTTTCGACAAACCTTCCACCTTAGCATCAATTAAAGGAACCTCGCCAGACTGATCTTTTCCCGACCTTTCCACCTCCCTAATATTTTCAATACGACCGACGGTTTCTGGATTACGAAAAACAAACGACGACGGTATCTTGTCAACCAGATCCACCTCACGATACTGGTATTTTTCTTTTGAACTCTTCGAAAGAACCTCTTCAAAGCGAACCTTACGAGGACCACCTACATATGGAATCAGCACTTTCCTTAACAAAGGGGGGCAAAGACGAACACATCAAGATGAGCATAGGAGAACTAACAAGAAAACAAAAATGTACCTTTTTGAACAACGAAAAACTCCGTCATTTTACCTCGCATCCTCCAAGCAGTACTCATCCCTCCCCCGGCCAAAATATGCTCCGGAAATTCATCGGCAGCCACCTGAAAGCTATTTAGGATCTTTACTACCGCCTCCTGGTGAGGGTATAGTTTCGGAATCTGATCAGACGCCGTACCCGGGCAGTGATAGATGGTTCCAACTCGAGAAGCGTTCACCCACAACCAATGATCTTGCCAATTTTTGGGGGAGTACTTGGGCTCAGGCACCAAGGTATGCACACTAGTTCTCCGGTAGAAGGCGTAGTTATCGCCAACCGCTGCAAACCTGAAGTAATATTTAAAGATAAAGAAATCAAGGGCTATACCCTGTGAACGACACAGTAACTCGAAAGCAACGATCTTGTTCACAGAGTTTGGGGTCAACTGATGCAGGCCAACATGGTTCCGTCGGAGAACTTCCTCCATGAAATCCGACGTCGGAAGACGGTAACCGGCGTCGAAAGTCTTCAAATAAACCCCAGTTTTTCCTTCGGGGGGAAAGAGAAGATGGCATTCTCAGAAGGAATTAGAACACCATCCTCGGGTTGGAAACCGTACTTTTCCACAAAGGGACCGTAAAGCTCATCGGCAATCTCCTGTTCAACAACCGCGGCCATTGCTTCAGTGTAGTGAAAGAGAAAGAGCAAAAAGACAGAGGAGAACGAGAATGTAGTAGGACAGAAAGTAGAAAACCCTAATCGAAGGAATAGAGATAAGAAGCGGGAAACTCGAAAATCGCTAATGATGGAAACTGACATATCATGTCGGCAATAAATACGGACCCACTCAGCCAAAAGCAAACCGCCGATTATCTAAAGTCTAGAACGTCAGAGCTAGCACGCGTCTATCTCGACTATTAGACTGGGGGACTTGATGATATACCATGGGCGACGTACTCGCCAGCCCGCCAGCACGACAGCAAGCAACGTCCAGCCAGCCGCCAGGGGCCGCGCAACCCGCCTGGCTGGACGACACGCTTGCCAACAACCGCGAATATTCGGGAATCTCTCAAACCAATAAGAGAATGACAGCTCTCCTCATGAGAGTCCTGTGTACGATTTACCAACAGACGATTCGGTTAATATACGATCCACTACCTGGTCAGACCAACGCACCAATCATAGACGAGCACAAAGGATCTGCCAATCAGAGAAGGCCCACGATCCTAACGATCGTGTGGTCCCCAAAGGTACAACGGTATATGATGATCAACCCCATGGGGGAGATAATCATCGTCATTCTCATTCTCACTTTTCGTCATCACATTCTCTCTAATCTCTCCGATCACCGTACTAATTAGACCGTCGGAGCACCCTTCCGGGATCGCCTCCCGGAGTGCGACTGACCGTTTTCTCGTTGTTGTGAACTCAGGCCTCCATTCCGATCACTCGGCAAACGCGAAGAAGCAGAGTTCTCATCAGTTCACATTATAAAACATTACCACTTAACATTACCCTTAATATTTAGACTATAACCGAATTGTTCACATTACAAAACATTACCCTTAACATTTTCTTTACCAAAGTTACATACATTGACACAATTAACCAATGACATTACAAACTCCAACTTCATCTAATACCAAACTATCTTTATAGATTCAAACTTTACATAACACCAAACTAACCATATAATGACACGGAACAAACAAACATGGACATTACATATTTTTAGGTTTGTTGAATAAGAGGACACCAGTTCTTTCAAGGCCGATTTTAGGGATAAAGGCTACCACTCATTGCATTTGTAAGACCCCAAATGCCAAAAATAAGCATATAATTAATCTACATAGACTCCACATTAGCATTGCCACATATATTGATAACAATATAATTTCCCTAAATTGGTTATAATAGAAGTATTTTGGGCTTATTTGTTAATATAAAAAGTATTGAGACTTAATTGATATAATGTCAAAATGTAGGAAGCTTAATGAATATTTTTCTATTTATTGTTATATGAGTAAATTACAATTTTGGTCCCCGTGGTTGTCCCGAAATTGCACATTTGGTCATCCTTTTGGTTTTTCACGCTCATGGTCCCTGAACTGCACTTTTACTTACACTATTGGTCCCTTGGCCAGGTAAAAAGACCAATATACCCTTTTTAATTTCTTTTTCTTTTTTCTTTTGAAATATTATTATTTTGGTAATTAAAAAAAAAGAAAAATTCAACCCCTCCCCCTACCCCCACTATCTGGTATTTGGGTTTTTCCTTCGCCGGAGATGGTGGTCGAAAATGCGTAAACGATCACTGTTCCTTCTGCCGTCGATGATCATACGATAAACCTGAATCTCACAAGCCCCCGTTCTCTATCTCTACAACTATCTTCCTCTTTCTAGCGATTTTCCGATAGAACCGAACAACAAGAATGCCGGAGCAGCGACACTGACACCCTTGAAGTCAAAGATTTCCAGTAAGTCAAACCTACCGGAGAATGTAAATCCTAACGTTACCAGCCCTAATCCGAAGGCCTCTAATTCTCCATTAGTCAAATCAGCGATAAAAATCCCGAAATCGACAACGAAGAAACCTAATCTGATTCAAACGAGGATGAATTTGAAGATCAGACGAACATGGATTCAGAGAGGCCATTCTCTTCTTCGTCTTTCAACCCATCTGATCTCTTACTCACTGCCGAGAGTTTAGGGTTGCATTCATCTTCACTGGATGGCGGCCATGGGAGGTTTGTCATCTACCCATCGAAACGAATTCCAATAAACTTTTGTAAATCTGCTTAAATTTGATTCTAAACTAGTTTATTTGTATGTTTTAGCATTTCAAATAGAAATTCAGGTAGTGGTCGTCAAAGCAGAAGAAACGTACGTTTAAGAAAATCAAATGGCTAGTTAAGAAAATCAAATGACTACGGTAACCAGTAGTCGGTAAGGTTGTAATTTACTCTTCCTCCAATGCAAGATTAAAACAAAATAATATGTGCATTTGTATATGTCACTTGAAGGAAACAAGATGGAAGTAGCATATGCACATGTGCGTATGTCATATATACGAAAATAATAATAAAATGTTTAAGAAAATCAAATGGCTAGTTATTTTGATAAGACAATCTATATCGATCTCTATCTACAAAATGACCTGTTGAAATGAGAGCAAAATAAGGATGCCTGTCTGTTTCCTTCAAAATTTGACTTCTCTTTTAAACTCGCATACACACACATACACAACTAGAAAATTGAAGGGTTTCTGACTGCAATTTATGTAGGAAACAACTTTACCAGCAAAATCATTTTTGTCGCAAAATTTGTCCAATGAAAGTATTTCGGTCAAAATTCCGACCACCTTTACGAGCATTTTCCAAAAAAAAAAAAAATTGGAATGTATCATCACATTTCCCACACGTCATATTTTTAAAAGTATTGCAAACAAATCTCTGACAACTTTATTTTCCGATGCAATTACGATAAGGGAAGTGCTAAAAGAACTCATATATTATATGCATGTATGTGATAAGGTCAACCTACATACACATACACACCCACACATATAGAGAGTTTATTTATGATTAACCTTACGGTAAACTTATTTATGACGATTTTCCAACCATGAGGACCGTTTTCCTTGGGATTTCCTACAAATTAGCAACACCTAAGTATAACAAGTTTAGAGAAGTTGTTTCCGACTTAATTCTAAAAATCCAAAGGAAATGCCTACCAATGATACACAATCTATTCTGAATCACAATAAACTTTTGTCATCTAATTAATAGTCATATTCATCTTGCAAGCAAACCATTCATAAGAATATACAATTGAAAATTCGGTAAAGAGTTAGTCCAATTTGTCATCACGTGCATGTCGTGAATTTGCAGGTAACATTTCCGGTTACTCCTGAATTTGCCTTTATGAAGCCTCTTGCAGTTGCAAGAACTTGTTGTGTAGATTCTTCCATGAGTGCCCAATTTAAGTGTTCAATCACATCAACAGGTTCGTATGCAAACACAATGCTCGCATAAGAATTCAAGAGAGCAGTCGTTGCTTCCCTTAAAAGTGTCCGATATGGATCTCCTCTCCCATACATGCTTTCATATATAGTAATGTTTTCCCCGTATCTTGTTAAAGCCAACGGGCCAAACACAAGTGCAACTTTTAGGCTCGGATTCATCACACTCCAATAACATTTATGTCGGGGATTCATCCACATCCTAAGTCAAACATGTTACAAAATAGATAATTATCATTACAATGATTTTGAATGTTGAGGAAACTAAATGGTTGTTCTAAAAGTTTTCTATAAACAAATTATTTCTATAACGATTCTCTAAAATTGGCTGTTTTTTATAATGGGTTCAAAATTTCAGTGGCTTTTATATTGGTTACGAGAAGTTAAATAATTTTAGTAATGGTTTTAGAATTTCATTCACTAATTTGTAAATAATTTAACCCTTTGAATGTCTAGAAGAGAAGCTTAAGTTAGTTTTTACTTTTTAATGTGAAATGGGTGATCAAACTTACTGGTACGAACAAGCTGAAGCTTCGAAGAACGGCTTGGCCGGCAACGGAGGTAACTCAGGCAATGGCGGCAATGCAGGCCACGGCGGCAGTGCAGGCAGTGGCGGCAGTGTCGGAGGCAAGGTCAGTACCGGAGGTAATTCAGGCACTGGCGGCAATGAAAACCATGGTGGCGGTGCAGATAACTGTGGCAGTGTCGGTGGCGAGGGAAACAACGGAGGTGACTCATGCAATGGCGGAAGTTCAGGCCACGGCGGCAGTGTCGGTGGCGAGGGAACCAACGCAGGTGACGAATGCCATGGCGGAAGTTCAGGCCACGGCGGCAGTGTCGGTGGAGAGGGAAGCATCGCAGGTGACGAATGCACTGGCGGAAGTTCAGGCCACGGTGGTAGTGCTGGCAACGGCGGGAGGGCAGGCAACGGCGGCAGTGCGGGTAACGGCGGCAGTGTCCGTGGCAAGGGAAACAACGGAGGTAACTCAGGCAATGGCGGCAGTGCAGGCAATGGTGGCAGTGCAGGCAGCGGTGGCAGTGCAGGCAATGGTGGCAGTGGCAGTGGCAGCCACCGGACATGAGGCCACGGTCTCAATGGAGGCAGTGGCGGCAACGGTGGCAATGGAGGCAGTGCCGGCAAAGGAGGCAGGGGTGGCAATGCAGGCAGTGGCGACCATTGAGGATTTTGCTCCGGCGGCGGACAATCAGGTGGAAAGTTGACCGGAGGAGGCAATACTGGCGGTCGCGGTGAGTATCGAGGGCAGAAGGGGGAAGGCATGACGGGTTGACCAATCAAAGTATCCACCGTGTATATTTCAGTATCAAACATCTTAAACGTAAGTCTGAAGTTCTGGGCAGGGCCGGCTTCTGCACCACAGCCCTGGCCGTCGCCGGAAATCTGTGCCCGGCAACCACTCATGTCCACTCCACCTGCAAATTTCGTTGTGTAGGTGCCTAGCCAATTTGTAGTTTCTTCTCCCAAAACAGTGAACTGCCCGTACTCCCCCGGGCAAGCCAACAATACCTTTACTCCTACAAAATACATTAGTTGAAAGAAAAATTAATGACATCACATCTCACACTTATATTATTTAATGAAAAATCTATTTATTCCTAATAATTTTTCCTAATTCATCACTAGATAAAATGTGGAATCCACTAATCATTTGTTTTAATCTCATCCATTATTTTTTATACTTGTATTGATCTCATGGATAGGAAGAAAATATTAAACACCATTAGACTCCTTTCCCGTTATTAAGGCTAAAATCTAAATAATGCTCAAAACTATTTACTATAAATGACATGACATATAAATTGAAAGAAAAATTAATGACATCAAATCTATTAAAAGTTAACACTATGTTTATTAGTTTATTGCAATTTAAAATTATATTTTTTAATATTTTAAGTAATAGAATATAAAATGTCTGTTAACTTAAATCAACAATTCTTGATAAATTGTTTTTTTTTTTAACTTGGATAAAATTATATAAATGATTATTGTGGTTGGCAAAATATTCGACGTATAGTTTTTATGGAAATTTTGTGACACGAATGGTTTTTATGGTTTCATTTTGTTGCTTGGCATTTATCTAACTTCGTTAAAAATATGCCGTTAACGTTACAAAATGACTGTCTAGCCTTTATTACGTGTTTTACTTATTTTTTATAAAAGAAAATTAGAAACAAAAAACGGTTTTTCCATCTAACTGTTTTGTTGTTTTTGTTGTTTGATATGTTTCGGTTAACATAATTATTCTCAATAAATATTTTGTTTAGATATAAAATCGATTACCAATAAATACCATTTTAATTTTTAGAATTTTTATAGTTGATTGTCCTACCAATAATGTTCCATCTACTTATTTTAATTTGTAATTTTTGCTTAATTTCACTTGTAGAAAAAGTGATCACTCAAAAGTCAAAATTGATTATCTCTTAATACTCATGAATCTTTCATCTTTAGAGCTGGGAATCCATATATCACAATTCAGTTGTCACATCAGTTTTCTCTCCCCTCTCATTTTCATCTTTATCAACCACAACTCATAGGAAACTCATCTTTCTCAGCACACTCTCAATGTACAAGTACTGAAGCATATTGTGCAAGCACAAGGAGTAGGATGATATTGATGATGAACCTACACCACAACTATCTATCAAGAACCTGTAGGCGGCGGAACCGTGGTACCGTCGGTACTGCACCATCTTTCACAAACTTGCATGTCATCTATCGTCGACTCCTCGCACCCTTATCTTAGTGCAGATATATCCACGACATCCAAAAGTAACCTATGTAGTTCAGTTGAATCAGAGTCGATTCCAGTTTCTTTCATGGAAACAAATACATCAACACCTCCCTTTTACAGTCATCTTGTGCAAGACTATTCACCAAGATTGTCAAAGAAGCAAGACCACCAAAACGAGTTCAAACCAAAAATCAATACACATCCAATGTTGGAAAAATTGTGCAGTGACTACGGATAATTCTGTACCTCATTATAGGTAATGGATATTGACATAAAAGCCCTAAATTTTTGTCAAAAATGACGATTTTACTCTAACATCACTTTTTTGTGGATACCTAAACTTTGCAAGTTTTTTTTAGCTTTACTATTTTTACTGTTATAACTGGTTCCGGTTTACCTTCAAATAAAATTCGCAAATAAAGCCCTTAAGTTTGTAATTCGTTTACGTTTTTATGCTAGTTATGTTTCTTTTTCATATTATAAGTATTTATGCAAAAATATATGTATTTTTACGTATTTGGAAATATAGATATATTTTTTAGAAGTATAAATACTAGGGCTGGCAAAAATGTACCGTGGAGAACCAACCAATATGTTACCAACTGTACCAATAAAGTCGGTAGCCCACATGTTTGGTAGCCAATATATTTGGCTGGTAGTACCATACCAACCAATTCATATATATATATATATATATATATATATATATATATATATATATATATATATATATATATATATATATATATATATATATATATATATATATATATATATATATATATATGTGTCAATTCAATACTCATATTTTTATTTTTTATTAGGAGTAATAACTAACAAGTACCTGCAAAACGACGATCAGTTAGCACAAGCATTATTAAAAGTAAAGTTTTTGATATATACCAATACCACCTTGTACCAACCAAACTTGTTGGTAGCCAAATAAGTTGGTACCAAGTATACTTGGTACGGTACTGGTAATCAAATTTTTATACCAATTATAATTGGTTCGGTACACGGTATACAAGAAAAAACCTCGGTACCGTACCAATTCCACCCCTAATAAATATTGTTTTTACGTATAAACACTTATGTATCAATCAAAAAAATATTATAGTTTAAGGTTACCTGGGGAGATGTAATCGAGGTTACAGGGTGGTGATGGTGATTTGAATTGGTGGTGGTCAACGTGTTTTTATCAGGTAGACGAGGGCAATTATAGTTTAAGGTTGTGGATGAACTGTTAATCGACGATGAATGAGAAAGAAAAGGGGAGAGAGTCGTGGGGGAGGATAGGGAGACAATAAGAAGGGCTCGTTGATAAAATGATGGGATGAAAATGGGGATAAAATGTATAATTATATAATAAAGACAAACTTAAAAGGGCCACCTTTAATAAAATGGAAAAATACAAAAAAATAAAATAAATGTATATTGTTTATTCAGAAGTACTAACGTTTTTTCTAACGGTATTAGTCATAAGAACGGATCAATGCAACCTTTTGAAAACCACTGTCATTAAATTTCCATAAATATTATTTGCGTTAGCCATAGCGATCATTTGTGTAATTTTGTCTTTAACTTATTTGAAAGTGTTTATTATGGGTGGAAACCAATTTACCCTTTACCCATATTCTAGTCCTAAGTCCTAACAAGCTATATGGATCGTAGCCTTTTTTTTCATCATAAGCAAAGTGCATACGCCAATTTTCTCTATTACAACTATCTTTTTTGTCATTTCCTGTATAAATAACATTCATCGTCAATTGTAAAGTAAATTATTAGTTTATTGTATTTTGTTACTGCATAGACTAATTGGGCAAATTCCAAAAAATACACTAAGTTTTCAAAAAAATCGATTTGACATTGTGTTAAAAAAATTTTTTCAATAAAGACACTAAGTTTTTAATTTTTCCAATTAGGTTAGTATGTTTTCAATTTTCTTTCAATGTTGACCACTTCACCGATCAACATGGTTGTCAGCTGACGTGATATGGTGACATGTCAGTGTTTGACGATATGACCCTGATATAGCATGCTGACGTGGCACCTAGGTGTCAAAATTGAAAACATAATGATTTAATTGAAAAAACTAACAGAGTGTCAAAATTAAAGTATTCTAACTTTATTTTTTATTTTTACTTATATACATTATTATAATATTTGTATCTTTATTAAATTTACAAATTATACCCATATAATTTATATTTTTTTACGGTTACCTAATAAATTGTATCATTATACAATTTCACTTTGTTTTAAACGATTCTGTAAACATTATCTATTATCTAATACATTATTCATCACACAAAAATTAACTTTATTTTTTCATTATGATGATTGTTATGTATTTTTAGTTTATTCGTTGGCCATATTTTCATATTAAATTATATACGCAAGTGGTTTGTCTAAATACGTCATGGTATATCAAATTATTAAAAATATTTAGTCTTTTTGTATAAGTTAAATACGATAGAATCAAATATAACTATAACTTCAAAATTAAAATATATACAATAATATAAATAGAATTGTATATCAGAGCTATAAGAGCATTTCATAAGTATGACATATTTATACAAAAAATAATATATGCGAATAATATGCATTAAATTTGATGTTTTGTTAGTTATAGCACTGAAATGGTGAAGAAATATACATTCACTAGGAATAACTAAATAAAAGAATAAGTATAATAAAGATTTTATGCATTGAAGTAAGTTAACCCATGGGGAATTTTACATATGATTTAGACCCACCCCTCAAAAATTACTTTATTCTAAAATCAAAGCAATTGTTACTATTGAACTCTTAATAGGCTCATTTCATCATAAAAAATAGTTGTTATATAAAATACAGATGATGCTTACAGATGCACATGTTAGAAAACCAATTAAATGGCAACGTTTCTTTTTAAAAGCTTCTAATTAGTTTTGGGGGAAAATTTTAAAAAAAACAAAGTTTTTAGAAAATTTCGATTTTGATACTCTATTATTTTTTTTCAATTAAGTCACTAAATTTTCAAGATTTTTCAATTAAGTTACTATGTTTTCAATTTTGTTTCAATTTTGACACCTAGGTGTCATGTTAGCGTCACATCATCAAAGCTGACACGTCATCATGTCACATCAACCGACAATCGGGTTAACCGGTCAAGTGGTCAACATTGAAACAAAATTGAAAACATAGTGACGTAAATGAAAAAAAATTGGAAACTTAGTGACTTAATTTAAAAAATAACACAATGTCAAAATCAATTTTTTTTAAAACTTAGTGTCTTTTTTAAAATTACCCTAAACAATGCAAACACTGTTCCACAAATTTCATTTTGATATCATATAAGCTAGTAAACACCTATATAAAAAAAAGAATAATCATTTTTATATAACGGTCCCAAACACACCCTTAACGAGAAAAACATATTTTTATTTAATTTTTATTAAACTAGGGTTTGGACCGTCCACGTTATGCTACGGAAGCCCGATATAACGCATCCTGACAAATTTTGAGACAACTTTTAACGTAGTTACTTTCAACCATAGCCCATAATTGCAAACTGCAATGCTATTTCCTACCACAATGATGCTAATTTATACAGTTTTATGGTGACGGTCTTGAGTCAACATATTTTGATTATATAAAATCAAGCAACAGAACAACTCTAATTATATTCAAATGTTTGTTAAACTTTTATCATCTTCAAGAAATAAGAACATAAGCAGGGTGTTGAAAAAATTAGAGGTCCAAAGATAACCTTTTGCAAAGTGGACCATAAAAGTATAAAAATAAAGTTTCTCTCTTAATAATTATGTATGGAGGAGGCTCATAGAAATAAAAGTTGAAAGTATATCATACTTGGTACAATGCTATAAAAAACAAATTATGTAAAGGACGAAAAATATAACTTTAAAATATAATAAGGGACCGAATCGCAACTTACAAAATACCAATAATATAACTTTATAATAAATAGGGATGAAAACAATTAATTCGAAATTAGTTGAACGAAAAAAAAATTAAATATAAAAGTTTGCTATAAAAATAATCAAAAATTGATATTCCAAATAGAAGCTTATCTGCATTTTATATTAAATGCTTTAACAATTATACTATGATTTGGATTTAGTAATTTTGGTTCTGAAAAAAGTCAAACGAAATGAACACTGCTCACAACTCGAGTTGGAAATTAATATATATATATATATATATATATATATATATATATATATATATATATATATATATATATATATATATATATATATATATATATATATATATATATATATCCTATCCTAATAAATAAGTAACTCAAAGCCACATGTCATCACCACATTCATTTTGCCACATGTCATTTTCTCATAATTTTAAATTTCTTAAAAAAACTAATTGGTTTGAAATGTTTCTAACTCCTTAATGATGGGTTTAATTATAATTCAATTTCAAAATTAATTGTTTTTTAATATCATATTATTTTTTAATGTGTAGAATGATTTGGGAGATAATAGAGAGACAATTGACGTCATATTATTTTGAAGAACGATTCCAATCAAAATTAATTGTTATCATTCAATTTCAAAATTAATTGTTTTTTAATATCATATTATTTTTTAATGTGTAGAATGATTTGGGAGAGAATAGAGAGACAATTGACGTCATATTATTTTGAAGAACGATTTCAATCAAAATTAATTGTTATCATTCAATTTCAAAATTAATTGTTTTTTAATATCATATTATTTTTTAATGTGTAGAATGATTTGAGAGAGAATAGAGAAACAAAAGACGTCATATTATTTTGAAGAACGATTCCAATCATAATAGTGAATTTCTTATGTAAAATTATTAATGTTTAGATATTCTTAATCAATAATTTTTTTGTATCATCCCGTGTAATACACGGGTTTTACAACTAGTATATATATATATATATATATATATATATATATATATATATATATATATATATATATATATATATATATATATATATATATATATATATATATATAATGGTACTTGTGCCATTAAGTTGCTTCATGAATTAAGGTTTTGTTTCTTTATTTTCCCTCATAAATGTTGTATGGATAAATAATATATTAAATTCTTTATTAATTTTATTAAAAATAATACTTGTCATTATTTAACATGGGTAGGAGGATGAGTATGAGAAAATATAATTTCCCTATGAGAAATCATATAATATATGTATGAAGTAAAGGTTGTATTAAGAAACAACTGTTTCTTATTTAGACCAAATGGATTGCGTGATGAAAGTAAATAATCATTTTATTCTTGTATTTAATAGTGAAACCGAATAAAAATAATTGTTTATTTGAGAACGGTCACAAATTGAACTTGTAAGTAAAAAAATCCAAAAAAACACTAAAATAATAACCATTTTAGCATTCTCTCGATTTGGTTTAGCAATAAAGTTTGAGGAAGTCAAGTATAACTCACCTCCAAGAGGATAATCAAGATGGTTAATCTCGCCATCTTTGCATTGATCGCAAAACACCCTGCCACTCACCATGGTTTCTCCATGACATACATCTACTGGTGCACTTGCAGCCATCATCACAACACTTGTCACCAACACCCCAATCTTTAACCAATACATCCACATTGCAATAACAGAATATAATCACACACATTCACAAACTACTATTTAAACCCATCACTTTTCTAGGGTTGAAATAGGGGAATCCAAGCAAACATACAACTTTTGAAGCATAGGGTACAAACCATCATATGAGTTTTAAAATAGAAGAACAAGGGTGGTGTAATGAAAGTCTCAACCGCCCACGATAAATAACAAGTTAACAAATGAAAGGAGATGAATGACAAGTAATAAGTAAGAACAAAGGCAGTAGATTAAAAGGAAGAGCCTTTGTGTGTGGATTCAAAGATTCATAATCTTTGTAAGAAATTAGACATTTTATAAATTAACATGATATAAAATTAATAATTACTTAAATCCCATTGACCCAAGAGACAATCAACAATAAAATGCTTGTGGCTTAACTAACTATGACACCATGGTAGCTTTTGTTAGCCTAACGGTCTAAGGTTTAACCATAGTGTGAGTTTTAACGATAATATGGATTTTGGTTACTTATTGACATTGGGCTCTTGTGTACTAGACATTGGGCCTACCAAACATACCCTTGTCGGGATGGTATATTTACATTGTTTGCTCAAGAATTGGAATCTTAACAAGTTCAAAATAGTAAATTCAATTTCACCAGATAACTAAATTACATAATGTTTACATCTCACATGATGTTTCTAGAATATTGTTGGGTCAACTTTAAAGTTGGTATAAAATAACTACTTTTTGCAAGTGTCTCAAAATATATATGCTCTTAATAAATATAAAGTTGAATACATGCACTCATGTCTGAATAAAATAAGAACAAAACTGATAAGAGGAAACATAATAATAAATTAACACAAGTATGCATTTAGTCCTACAAAAATCACTCTACTCATCAAGAAGTCTATCAAAACTTGTAACAAGTAAGTACCAACAAAAACATGGAAAATAGAACACAAAACTTGCCATTAATCCCAATTCTTTATCTCAAATCAATCATCACTTCTGTGCATCTTCTTCTTCAGCTTCTTCAGTATGTCCATTTTCACTATTCTCACCACTACACATCATTAAACAACATCGATGTTAGATAGCATCACATACCATAATTAACTACTTACTTTTTACAATATTAGTCATCATACATCTATTAAACTTTTTGTATTTCATAAGTATTATAAATACAAAAAGAAAAAAAAAATTGATGTCCAAACCATAGAAGAATAAACAAATACTATAAAACATCTTTTGGAGACTAAAATTACCATTTACCACATTGACATCATGCAAACATATTATTTTCTAACAATCGTATAAATTAGAACAAATTTTCTTCTTTGTTCAAACAACCAACTAAATGAACCATGATCATGGAAGTTGGAAAATCAATCTATTTTCCTTCACTTGATGTGAGTGTCAACAAAACCGGAAAATTAAAGAAAAAACAGAAAAAAGAAATTAATCTAAAACACATCTTTTAAAGTATCAATGCTTCTTGCTTTAAAACATCATATTTGGATTCTAAAATAATATGCATTACCCATTTTAACCAACATTTATGTAAACAATATTACATCAAAGCAACTCATTACCATAACTATGTTCCTTGTATTCAAATGTTTAAAACAGATTTTAAAATGTAATAATGCAATTCACAAGAACAAATCAGCAAAATATTAGATAGAACAAGAAGACATGACCAAAAGATTTATGGCTAAATACACCAAATAGCAATGTACTTTAATTAATTGTGTATAACACATCATTCTACTCTTAGTTATTTCCTATTATAGCATTGTACAATCTACCCAGTCATATCAGTACGATGCTGTAAGAAGATATAAAAGTAGGATGCTGTAATTAAAAAAAAGTGAAAGTAAGTTGCTATTTAAATTTTAATGTAGAGTTATGTTATCAAACCTTGGAGGAGGAACATCATTGGTTTGGTTCTTTCTCCAGCTCCTTTCAGTTGAATCTTCGTTAGATCTTGCCCTTCCAATGCCTCTTTTCAATCGATCACCAGAACCTAAATCTTTAATCTTCATTGCTTCAAGCTTTTCATCCATCTCCTTCCAATCTTCACCCTTTTCCTTCAACACCTGTTCTCTTGGCCGGGCATCCCCAAATGGGTTTGACCCTTTTGGTTTTACAGCCCCCACAGCCTCAACAACATCTCCGACCGGTAGCTTTCTAGGCTGCAAATTAAGCTTAGGTCTACTCATGCTACCACCACCACCGCCGCCGCTAACTTCTTCCCTCTTTTTCCCCCAAGTGTCTGAATCGGAAGAGTCGTTACCACCACGTCTTTCTCTTAAACTATCAAACGCACCCCCACCACCACCAACACCAACACCACCGAATCTGCGGCCTTCAACTTCCTTCTTCCTACCCCAGTTATCAGAAGTATCAGCATCGCCACTCGATTCAAACCCCATTCTTCTCTCCCTGTCAAATCCCCCATTCCTTCGGCCTTCTGATGGAGTGTAACTCTTATTTGATGCCCAGCTATCCGATTCATCAGCACGGGAATGCGAACCCTCAAAAAATCCGCCTCCGCCTCCTCCTCTATCCCTTCTTTCAAATCCACCACCGCCGATCGTGGATTTCTTCGCTGCGCCCCAGTCATCAATCTCGTCGGCACGTGAAGGGCCTAGAGGTTCCCTGGTCGATTTACGACCCTCGTCGCCACCACCGCCGTTAACCCTACCCGAACCCCATCTCGAATTCGACGATTCGTTGTTCCTGTCACCGCCGTAAGATCTAAACCCACCGCCTAACCTAGTACGGTCCAATTCCTCAGCAGTCCGCTGGCGTGGACCGGTAGGAAGCATCATCATGTCCTCGGCGGTTAAGCCCTTAGCGGCTTGATAACTCTGACCCGAAGGCTTATTTGTCGACCCAGTTACAAACTCGCCAAGAGATAAAGTCTGGCCTTTCTTCTTCTTGGTTTTGGTGGCTGCGGCCGTCATCAGGTCGGGAAAATCAGACATCGCCGCCGCAGGAGCACGGTCGTTGGTGAGCGGATGGGTTTGTTCTTGTTTAAGCTCGTCTTCGTGTTCCTCGGAGTCCAGAGCCCAGGCGCCAGGTTTCGCCCACGCACTTGTCACAGTTGCCGCCATGGTTGCGTTGCGTTTCTCTCTTGCTGTTTCGAGAGAAAAATATAGGTTTTCAGGAGTGTGGGTGTGCGTTTCTGCGTGAGATCGAAGCGTTAAGGGATCGCTGGTATTATAAAACCAAGTTTTGATCCAACGGCTGATATATAGCTACAGAAACCTTGTGTGATCCGGATACTCTTTGGTGCAAACGGATGGTGGTGGTTGACTAAAACATTTCCATTTTCTACAAAATAATTATAAAAAATAATTACAATTTCTGTGAAAACACTCTTTTAGTCTTTTTAGGACTATTAATTTGGATAAGATATAGTTCTAAAAATATTTATCTCTTAATTAAATACCGTCATTTCTCAATATGTTGTGTACGTTTTTTTACTCTTTGTTACATCCGGATTTTTTTTCTTTATGACACGCGGGTATTTCCTCGTTTATAATTAATTTAGGCAATCCATCAAAAGTATTTACATGATAAAAACGAAAAATAAGTATATCATAAGCTATATCTAATTTTATTATGGCAACATATTTGAATTGATTTTCATCTGTAAAAGTTGTGTTTTTTCTAGTCCTTCCAGGATAAAGTTTAGTATATTTATTGTTAGACACAAGTTAAGTTAACTATAAAAAAGCTACAAATGTTTTTTCATGGCAAAACTTATGCATAATCCATCACGTTTAGATAGCCAAAACAATTAACGTAAAATCATTAGGACTCGATTAATTGTACTTGAGAGCACTCTTTTAGTCTTTTTATTGTTTTCATGGCAAAATCTATGTGCTATATTATTGTTTAATTGTACTTGAGAGCACTCTTTTAGTCTTTTTAGGACTCGATTAATTTAGACAATATATGCTTTAAAACTATTTAATTAACTAATTTAGGCAAGCCATCAAAAGTATTTACATAATAAATATGACAAATAAGTATATTACAAAACTATACTTAATTTTATTATGACAATATACTTGAATTGATTTTCATCTGCTAAAGTTAAACTTATTTTTATAATCCTTTCAGGATGAAAATTTGTGTATTTATTGTTAGACACAAGTCGAGTTAACTATAAAAAAAAGTTACAAATGTCTTTTTTGGCAAAACTTATACATAACCCATCACGTTTAGATAACTAAAACAATTAAACAATTAACGTCCATCCATTAGAACTAGTGTTTTACCGGTCCATAGGCCGGGTAGCAACGATCGTGTAAAAATCAAAATAACATCAATTACTTCATAAAATTTTCTATTAGCGGATACATAATACATTTCTCAATAGTCACTCTCAATACATATTAATCATTATCAACGGGTGAATTAATCAATTTATCATATGTTATCAGCACAAACATTGTATACATTTCTAATGATAGCATTATACTTCCATTTTTTACTATAATGAGAGTATGTTTAGAAAAGTCAAAGCAAACTTATTAATAAAATAGGTTTGCATATGGTTTAAAGTATTATGTAATGTACATTCAAAAATCACAATTGCAATCACGGAAAGATTTGTATTCAATCTTCAAAGACAACCAAGAAACACAAATTAGGTACAAACAACATGTCATAGAAAAAACGTATAGAAAAATAACATAAAGAACTAATGATATTCAAAAGCCAGTGTGATAGATGTTCCTAAGATTATAAAGAACTTGGTATCTGGCGGTATTTTAAATGAATGTACGAGAAAACCTTCATCTACCCGTCAAGTTGCTAGGTTCAAAATCAGACTGAATTGTAAACAATTGATATGATCGTCGAGTGCTTACAACGGACAAAGCATCAGACGACAAAGTCTCCAAATGGAAATCACTATGAAAAGTAAACTACACCCACAAACCATCACATGTCAAAACCAAAGCATCTCATTGACCATCAAATTACTAACATGCAAATACCAGCTTCCCCTATTGTTCAATCAGTTTTCTTAAACTATACAACACACCAACAGATACTCGTCGGGGTGAATAAATAATTATTCAATCATCCATATATGCATCAACCTTCAAAATATTGTCACTCTCTAAGAGCATGTAAACACAACCTCTTACAACAACGACTTCATCATTGGTCGGAGAACAAAATAAGAGCAGCCTAATCCGCTCAAGTCGGTGTCATGTCCATGATTGTGAGTTAAATACTGCAAAATTATATGTGGCATATTCAATACCTCACTTTTTGATTTCGCTAAAAAAACAAATAATCGGTGTGCATTACATACGTGCCAATAAAGTAATAAAAAATATTAACTTAAATCAATTAAGAAAGTAACAAAACATATAAGCAAACAATGTAAACAGTCACTTACCATATCCTAGGGAATGATAGTCTGATTATCTTATAACGCAAAGAATTTCCACCAATAAACATAATAGCAGCATTGAGAGTAAAGTACTGAGTTTTTGGACAGTGAATCGCTTTGTACTATCTCGTTGATGGTTTACAATCATAGTAGCAAATATTTCCATAATAAGATCGTCGATGAGGGCATTCTAGGAAAATGATTCTTTGTTCGGAAGCAGCTACAATTCTAGAGGCTGGTGGTAAAAAAGAGTCAAGGTCAATTAACTTCGAGTATATTGATGGTGAAAACATCTGATGCATAAAGGACAACATTAGTCTCCATTGAATAATGAAACCACTTATGATTTCAGTACGTTCCTTATGCAGTTCGACAAGAAAGAATTTCAAAATATAACAACTACAACTCCAAGAATTGAAAAAAAATAGAGATTTAAAAGAGAAATGGGTATGTTACCCTCACTCTCATCTCCCTATTCACTTCCTTCTTTCTCCTGATTGTCGCTCCCCTTGCCAAAGAACAACCCTACTTCACCTGAAGATCGTTTGCCTCAACCTTGTTTACTTACTCTCCCCTACTATCTCTCTCTAGTGTTGCATCGACATCATTCTCTCGTCCACCCACCATTATTCTTTATAATCGATCTAGTCTCCTTCAATATTATTCTTCCTTGTTTGAAGCTTTATGCACTTAAAGTATCATAAGGTAGGTATTTTTTAGATCTTTTATTAAATTGACATTTCTTTTTAGAAATTTCATAAAGAGTTCCATTGTTTTTTAAGATAATATGGGTTTATGCTTGTTTAAATAAGTTTCGGGATTTAATGCAATATATTTGTTTAATTTTATCTAATCGGTTGGAGTATTTGTTCCATGGTTTTGATTTGTGAAAAAAAATGAATCTTATCAAATCATATGTAATTGACTACATGTGGTTTTGGGTAAGCTTATAAGGTAATCTGGTGATTAATTTTTATTTTTTACTTTATTTTTCACATAATCTTATAGGTAATTGACTAGCTGTGACTTTAGGTTAGCTTAAAAGGAAACCATGTCATTAATTTTTGTTGTTAACCTTCAAAAGTTGTTTAGTGTTGAAGTCAATTATTGTTTTTAACATTTAACAGCATATTTTCACATTATCTTGTAGGTAATTGATTATTAAAGTCAATTTTTGTTATGACTCTTCATTTGAAGTCAATTAACTGGCCAACATGTGTTGCTTCTAGAGCGGTTAGCAACCGCAACTGTATTCATAAAGGTTGGAAAGAGACCTGAGAATGCATGAAAACTTATCATAATATGTATTTTCTTTCATGTAATCTTACTCTATCCATTGTTGCTAGTTTGTTTGACCAACCTGTATTCATAAAGGTTGGAAAGGACCTGAGCCGGTTATTCATTCTCCCTTCTAATAATGCCATTTTTGACGGTTTATTTAGATACCTTGAATACTAAAAAAATAAAAAAAAATGATGTCCAAACTAAACCAAACTCGATAGATGGTCGGTGAATAATGACGTTATTATAAAATTATAACTTAAAAACCATATAATATGATGAATAAATTTATAAATCATAATGGCATTAATGCATTATATACATTAACAATTACCAATGGGATCAATAGTACCCATCTCATTCATTTTCTGCCACCTACTTCCCCAACCCCTCTCTTTCTGCCATCTGTTATCTCCACATTCCTTCTTAGAGAGTGTCTTTTATTTCATACCGACTATGCTTTTTGTCTAATCTGCACGTCCCATCCACCTTCAAAGAGAGACATGGGAGGTGACAGAGAAATATCAAAAAGGAAAAGGTAAACAATAGAGGACATCAGGATGGAGTAAAATAGCTCGATCGCCGCAACAACATCGGTGGTCGTGCAATTAATCGAATTCAGCGGCAATGAAGACGACCATAATAGATGGACCATTTCTTTTGGTTGTCTGATTCCACCTTTTGTGACCCCATTTCATAATCTTGAGGTAATCTTGAACCAAATTCGTTCTAATTTGACAAAATTATAAGAGGTATGAAATTTTCCTCATGTTGCCTTTGTTCCCATTTTACTTTCTCCTTCCTCATTTATCTCTATCTACCTGCCCTAATTTTTTTCATGATCTCTAGGGCGGTCTTCACACATATGTTAACATGCCTTCTGGATTTGTAATCAATTAATCTTGATAGATAAACTTGTAATTTTAATTAGGTATAGAGATGACCCTCTCACCAGGTTAGTGTTCTTCGTTTTTATATTGTACCTATCTGAAGCATTCTGTTTGAATGTTTCTTTGATTTTTAATTAATTTTTTTGGCTAAAGCTACACCGAATTAAGATTTTAAGATTTCTCCAACTTCTACAACTATATTTGAAATCATTTGATCTTGACGAGTAAACCCTTTAATATTAATCACATATAAAATGACCTTCTTACCAACATGTTAGTCTTTTTCATTTTTATTTTGCATTTATTGTAACGTCCCAAATTTTAAGGCCAATTTCTTCATTTTTAAAGTCATAGTATAAACGTAGAAACTATTTAATACCATAAACCATTCATTCAATGTTTAGAAAAACAGTATATCAAAAACCCTTAGTATCAAATCTAGTACAAACATAAATCATAAGTTAATGGAAGTCTCAAACAAAATCGTGTCGGATGCAGTACAGTCATGTCGATCCCTTTTCCCTATCTAATGAAGTACCTCAAAAACATTTAACATGAAAAGTAAGCATAAAGCTTAGTGAGTTCCCCAAGATACCACATGTTTCACCACATATCAGCATAACACAAATTTTCTCAGAGTAGCTTCGATCTACCAACAAATGAGGACTCTCAGACTAACCCTGATCTGTTCGGCTCACGGGATCACCCGTTTTGACTAATAGTTAACGAATATCAGACTCACACTGATCCGTCCGGCTTACAGGCTCACCCCATTCTACCAACATCTAACATAGCCATAAGATCAAATCCTACGACTAAGCAAACAGCAAGCAAGACTATATTGTTCTAACATACGGTCCTACCCTAACAGGTATCAAGCTAACTACGCATGCAACGTCACACATAGTATAGTGAGAAGACTCATCTGAATCGTAAAGTCGTAGTATACACGCTTTCAGTTCCTCGACACTCAGCAACCCGAACCACCTAAATCACTATTAGATACAATTTAATGGCCCATTCCAATAAAAGGTTAATCACCCAGTCCATATCTCATACCCCTCAAGGTTTGACCAAAAGGAAACTAGTGAAAGTGAACACGCGAACTTCGTGTTGCATCCTATGGACTATAGCATCGCTAAGGGACGCGATTAGAATCGGGTTTCCTTCAGAGGTAGTATCGCTATCCCTTCATGTTAGCATCGTGATCTCTAATCATTCCAACTTTCTTATTAAGTGCTTAGTCTGTTAAGTTAGTGGCTATGACTCTTCAGAACTCATCCATTGAGGCTGCTAATGGATAAATTTGTAAACTTTATAGACATGCATGTCCAATACATGTCCAACTCAAACCCTAGGCCAAAAAGGGTCTAAAGCCTCAAAACTCATGCATGGCATCAAAAGAGCTTGAGCATGCTCTCCTCCCAGATACAAAGGCTTCTGAAAATATCTAGAAATGAACTTGGTAACCTAGAGCTTCTTAAACTCCAGAAATACTTCAAGAATGGACCAAACATGACATAAACTACCTATAACTACTAGATCAATGAAAAGAACACACCAAGGCAGGAGTTTTACCACTTACAAAGGTCTAGAAAGTATGTAGAAGGTTGGATATAATCTGTTGATGGCTTTCTTGCACCACCTCCTTCCTTTTTCTTCTTCAAGCAACCTTCAAAAGCAAGCACTGAGACTATAATCAACAATAGAAATACTACACTCGATCTAGGGTTTTTTTGGGAGATAGTGGCTGATAAAAGATGTTGATACATCGTTTGTTGCCTTTAAATAGGGCTCGTAGTCCGAGAATTAGGGTTTAAGCATTTCGGCGCGTCGTGCCCGTAAGCATGGCTGATAGCATTGCTGTTAGTCGTACTTTAAATGCAAACTTAAACCCTCCTTCACGCAGCTATCCCCATACTGCGAAGTGAAGAACAACAATCTTGGAAATTTAATTCTTTAAAGCTTTTAAAATTATACCTGAAACACAGGCTTTACACTTATTCAAAGCTTTCTGTTTAAAATTTGTCAAGGTTTCTCTTTTGTATTGTTCTTTTTCATATTTGTTGGTATAGCCATTTGCTTGCTCGAATTATACACATTCAAAGAGGGGCAAGCTAGAATCAAAGGAAGATAGGTGCTTATTAATAGAGTTTGAGATCTAAATCGGTAAAATTTCACATTCGTTAATTGGTTAGTTTGTTTTTATGCAATGTAATATTTCTCCGTCCCTTGGTTCTACAATAGGAATACAATATGCAAAAATTGGTTGACTCAAATAATAAGGTCGGCCAACTGGAATCCTAGCTTTCTTAAGAGCAATGAATTTCTTTTATAGGTTAAAAAATTTATGAAAATATTTTGGAACTTTTATTAATATATAATTTATTTTAATTTATTACTTATATTTAGTTTTCATGTGTATTAAGTGGTTTATGATTTTACATTTTGTGATGTTGCATTTGCATAAAGTACAATAACATGAAAATGAAACTAGCAGAATGAGAAAAGAACTTGAATACGAAAAAGGTAAGGATCAATGTACATTTTTTAGTTTACTTTCTATTTGTTCTCTTATGTGTTCCTGCTGCTATTGGACAATGCTTCATAATATTTAAATTGAACCATTTTATGAAAGGTTAAATGCAAGAAACAATGATGACCTTTCATTGATTTTTTAATTATAGCATCGTATTTTCATTTCTTCCTATCATAACATTGTACATTGGAAAATATACAACATAAATCAATTTTCACTACTAAAATCGGTAGATTTCTCTAAAGTATAATGTCTTAATATATATAAAAATAAAAGTGCATTGTTATACTTGGGTAGAATTTTCAAAGTACAATGTTGTAATAAGAAAACCATAAAAATTACAATGGCTCTAATAGTTATAAAACTAGCTAAAAGTATGATGCTATAACTATAAGGCTTGAATTAAGGCTTCTTCCGTGTGTTTAACAGACAGCTAGGGAAGAAGCATGGGCTAAGGTTTTCGCTGTTGAACTCGAACAAATAATGTTTGGGCAATAACTCCAAACTCTTTGGAGCTCAGAAAATTTACCAACATAAATCCTTCTTTACAAGAGTCTTTTAATGAAACTAATGTCGATGTTATTTGGGATTTAAATACCATCATTTTTAAAAGAAAACAAATTTACACCCGTCACTTATAAGTCCTTTGGTAGAACAATATTTTTTGACAACTCATTGCAAAAGTCTAAGGTGCTGTTTGTTTTTGAAGATGTAAAATGTCTACAGTCTGCGGACCATAGCTGTAGAGCATCTGTAGAGAAGAGATGGACTAAATGCCTGCAGTCTGCAAAAAGAAGACAGTTTGTTTTTTAAAGTCTTTAGGTTGTGAAAATAAACTGCTTTTTAAAAGTAAAACACATGAGTACGTTCAATTTATGATATTAACGAATTTAATGATCAAAATAAACATTTATTTTTGAAATAATAAAGAATAAGATTTACGTAACCAAAGTTGGATTTACAAATAGTTAGTAAAGCTAAAAAATTTCGTAAGATTGTGAACTAAAGTTGTAATGTTAAAATATATTTGTGTATTTCAAAAAGTTTATGAATATGATTTACAAGAAAAAAAGTCATCTATTATATGATATTAACGAATTTAATGATCAAAACAAACATTTCTTTTTTAAGTTTGTGTCATTTTTTTGAAATTTTACAAGTTTATCTTCATTTTGTTTAAAAACATAGAAAATAAATACTATTTACGTAAGAAAAAGTAATTAAACCAAACATAAAATATGAAAAATGAAGACCTTAAAAGTGTGACATTTTTTGTTAGAAAAAGTTAGAAGACATAAAATAATATATTTTATAAGATTTTATTTATTTAGAACAACAATACAAATAAAATATCACATATAACATTTATAAAAGAATAAACATAAACCCAACAATTGTCCATATTTTTTACTTCGGAAACTAATGGTGATAGAAAAACACAACCATTAGTTAAAAAATTAAAGTGTTTCTAAAAACAAATAAATAGAAATAGAACAATACAGGTATAAAAAAGAACTTTTATTTTTTAGGATTAGAAAATACGGTTGTTGTAGAAATCGCATGATGTAATTGAAAAAAAAAACTATCATTTTTTAGGATTAAAATGTAATATTTTGAGGTTAGAAGATGTTAGAAGACAAGAAGATGTAGTTCCAAGTCTACACCAAGAAGAGTGCGCGCAGACCTTTTTAGGTCTGCGGTCTTCTAAAAAAAACAGGCTGCGAGGTAAAACGTCTGCGCGACGCAAACAAAAGAGGTCAAGAAAAGCTTTTTCCGAAAACAAACAACACCTAAAAGTCATTTTTCTCACTTATTTCAGAATTCTATTGATGGACATTTTGGATTCTCCGGTCACCATTCGAATTCAAAAATGGCGTAAGAAAGTGTATATTTCAACCTCATAGTATACATTTATGTCGTGTTTCCATATTCTTGATTATTGACAACGCCTAGTAATATCAAGTATTTTAGTCGTTGTTAGGCCCTATTCTTGGTGAATTTATATCATATATGTATTGGTATTTCTCACTTTTTGTGTTAGTACTTGTATGCAAGAAAATGTTATAAACAGGGACCAAATGCGGACAAATGGAAGAAGTTTTGAGGATAAGGCCAAATCAATCGAAATTCAAATGAAAGAAGACATGCGCGTCGCGCCACGTCAACGATGAGGCGGTGAAGAGAAATTCAAATAGCAAAAAAACAGGGATAAGTCAACACGCGCGACGCGGCTTGAGGCTTTGCGCGCCGCGGATTCTTAATTTTCACAAGTATAAATAGAGGTCATTAGGTCGAAATCATCAGGCAATGAACGACCCCTAAGGTGGACTTAAGGCTTCTTTGACTTAAGGAATCGGATTTCAGCAACATCTTTTGGTATTTTTTATGTTTTCACTTTAAATTCATTATTAGTCGAGTTTAATTAGCTTTTAGCTTAGTGTTTCTGGATTGTTTCAACCGGTAGCAGTAGGTTAAAGTTGTTGTTTTCGGATCTCAGTACATTGGATCTTCTGATTTTAGTTTTAATACAAGTAATCATTCGATTTATGGTTTTATTGCACTTTTTAGTATTTATTGTGTTTGGATGTGTTTTGAATGCAATTGGTTTGTGTGTTTGCTTCTGGATTCTGAACTTTGCTTCTGATTTCAGCAAGTAATCTTAGGTTAGAACTTGATTGGGTTTAGTTTGGTTCATGTTTGAATTGGATTTTGGACTTTGCTTTGAAATTGTGTTTTTAGTGTGTTTTTAGGAAAATAGAGTTAGTCCCTCTGGCTGTAGCGTGACACTACAATTGGTAAGCTATCGTCTTGTCTTGACCACCAAACTCCACCTTACTACCGCTGTACTAGTGTGTAAGGTTTATTTTCTTATTTTTGACCGCATAACGACTCAGACGTGTCAATTATGTAATTTAATATTTTATATATTTAATCTCCATTCAATCTCTTACTAAACCAAACATTAGTATTCTCTATTATGCCAATCCGTGGTCTTTTCTCCAACTTAATCCTAACTAACAATCTTTTTCTCTCTCCACCTTAATTCTACTGTAGTGGTTTAATAACATTTTCCAAGTAGGAAAATAACTTATGATGTAGAAAACTCAATTCCTTTTTAATTCAATGGCAAATAAAAGTCCTGAAATCTCCATCGGGGTCCATTGGGATGCCCTAAGAAACTCGTAAAGAATCTATTGAAAAATAAAGAGATGGCCACGAATTGTGAATAATGTATAGAAATCGAGAAAGCCACGTTCATTGATGAAGATGCCTAATCGGGGCCGCCAATAAGGAATAATGTATGGAAATCGAGAAAGACACAAATCTTTAAACCCTCAATGGGTAGTAGATCCAAACACAAAAGAAATTCAAAGCCCCACATACTTCCACACAAAATAATATCTACCGGATTATCAGTAACTAGAACAATAAGCAAAAACCATTAATGGAAGATCATAACAGTGAAACTAATCTTATTTATACCAAGCATTTAGAAACTTCATTTCATCAACAACCAAGTCAACGATACCATACCACCCACACACATAGATAAACCCTAAAAACAACCACCATGAAAACGATTAAAGTTCACACAAGAAAGGAAAATACGGAAGATGTAGAAACTCATCGAATCAGATATAGATCTAGCAGAGTTGACCGCAATCGGCAACAACCACTGGCCTTGAGGTGGTGCCGCTGCCAGATCCAACCCTCTCGATCGCCTTCACAACATCCAATCCTTCAACAACCTTTCCGAACACAACGTGCTTGCCGTCGAGCCACTCGGTTTTAGCGGTGCAGATGAAAAACTGCGATCCGTTGGTGTTGGGACCGGCGTTGGCCATGGAGAGGATTCCTGGACCGGTGTGCTTCTTGATGAAGTTCTCATCGGCGAACTTGTTTCCGTAGATTGATTCGCCGCCGGTTCCGTTTCCTCTGGTGAAGTCGCCGCCCTGGCACATGAAGTTAGGGATCACACGGTGGAAGCTGGATCCCTTGTAATGCAAGGGCTTGCCGGATGAACCTTTTCCTTTCTCACCGGTGCAGAGTGCACGGAAGTTCTCCGCGGTTCTGGGAGTGGTGTCAGCATACAGCTCCATGACGATCCTGCCGGCAGGAGCACCTCCGACGGTCATGTCAAAGAAAACCTTAGGGTTAGCCATTAGTGACTTTTTGGTAAAAATTATCCTCACACTATTGCCCAGAGTCAAACCAGAGGCTTTTAGGGTTTAGGGATTGAAGTCGTGTGAGTTTATATAGCACGTCCGACGGTTGGTTGTTTATACAAATATCATCTGTGCCGTTGAAAGGTACACGTGTCGTCAGCTAAAGGTGTGTTGGTGAACTAGGGTTAAATGAAGCTTAACCATGGTTTGTTTATGTCACGAACGAATCACGTGGTATATGCATCCCTTAATATTCCCAAGATAGTGCGACTTTTAAATACGAGTTTATTTAAGTTAAATCCGAATCAAAGGAACTTGGGAAAATGTCACAATTATCATTATCCTTTTTTATTTTAATTTATTCCACTTCATATTTTAACATTATCAATCAAAATAGGTAGAATTTCATATAGGGCTAATGTCATGAAAAACTCATAACTATTAATGTTGGCTTTAAATGATCTTTATAGTAATTTTTGGTTCATCTAAGCCATTAACGTCACAAATTGCTTGTAAAATAGAGGAATATCCCCTAAATGAAAGGGTCGTCTAGTTACTAAGATGAGCTGGCGTCCATATGAGATATTGGTCAACCGAAATGGTTAATGTGGCCTTGACATGACATCCACATGAATTTCTATTAAAAAAAACTTTTTAATTTAAACTATAATTTACTGATTACAAAGTCTATATGGACTGTGGTTAGATTACAACTATGGTTAGGTTACAAAGTGAACTCCAATAAAACCCCTAAATTCCATCCATTTTTGTTCCAAGCTTCGTTTTCTCTAGAACTTATCTCTATCTAAACTATAATATAATATTTGCTTTCTTCTTACTTCAGAGCTTTTAGAAACCAGGTTTAAATGAACTTAATCTCCATGAAAAACCTCTAGAATTTGCAAGTTCAAGCCATGGATTTTGGGATCGCAACTTTCGACAATCATGTTAAAAAAACTAACATCATAAACCATGGATTTGGGTCCAACAAGCAAGAGAGATGTGAACCAGACCACCTGATGATCAAGAACCCTTTCTACGAACTGAAGCTGAAGAAGTAAGGATGATAGCCTCAAGGTTACGGAATCGGGATTGGAGTACTTATTTAACGAGATCGATCCGTCCGTGATATAGATCTAAAAACACCATCTCAAACGCACCATCAGATCCTTCGCAGAAACAATTCCTAATCAATGGAGTCATTCCGGTACAAAGCAAAAACAATAGTCATCATGTAGTAGAAGCATTACATGCATATGATGTCGATTACGCCGGATCTAAGCCTTTCTTGTACAACTTTACATCTCAATCTGTCAGCCAAAGCGTAAATGTAATCCTTCCACTTACAAATCTTACTAACTAGTTTAACTTCGTTAAATCTGTTACCATTAATGAGATCTCTATCGTAATCATCATCTTCGCTGGATATCGAAGTAGGCATCGACCAGACCACAACGTAGTGACGAGACTCATTTCTGATGAATTTGTGGGGTTTTGATCGAGAAACTAGGTTTTTAAGATATCGAAAAAAGAGGAAGATCAAGAGATTCGAGAAGACAATTTGACATGCCTTGAGGAAGGCATACACATTACGTAGAGATGAGAGCCATTTCTAATGAATTTGTTGATTTCTAATGGATTAAAGTGTCGATCTTTTGGGTGTGGATTTTGTTCGATTTTTTCTGGGTTGTATTTTTTAGGAGGTTGACAGTGGTGGTGGGATATGGATAGTGGTGGTAGGAGGTAGATGATGGTGGATGTGGTAGGAGATAGACGGTGATGGTGGTGGTATTGAATGAACATCGTATTGCTTATGTGTATACTGGGACAGGGATAGAGAGAGTGAGACTTTTAGCTTTCAAAAGTAATCTTTAAAATAAAAATGTTTTTAACTGAAAAATCCACGTGGACGTCATGTCAGCGCTACATGGACGATTTCAGTTGACCAATATCTTATATGGACGCCAACTCATCTTAGTAACCGGATGGTCCCTTTATTTGGGGGATATTCCTCTATTTAACAAGTAATTTGTTACTTTAATGGCTTAGACGGTGTAACACCCAGCAAAACATAACTTGTACATCATAGAAATTTTACCCCAAAAGATGTACAAGTACGTGCATAGATACAAGTTAGATCATGACCATGAAAAGTAGTTACAAAATATACAAAACAAAGTACATGATCCAACTGGTTTGATATCTACATAATTAGGTCCCAAAAGTGACAAAATATACTAGTGACTGGATAACCCTCACTTTTCCATGACATCTTTTCTCTTGGCTCCACTAGATCATGGGACATCATTAAACAATAACTACATAAGCATAAGCTTAGTGAGCAACTTCAAAATATCAGCAAGTTGTGAAAAGACACCATAAGGAATTGTTCACCAAATTTGTTTCAATAAATATATAATACACCATTAGCATTTTCACCATGCTATCTAACACCAAAGTGTTGATTCCCAATTAAGAGTCACCAATAATAAAGCTTTACACCAGTCTCATGAATACACTATGATAATGGCTAAATATTAGCCAAACACCAATATTTGAATACAAGGGATTTCACACCTATCCCATTGTATAACATCATAGTTTGAATATATCAATTAACCACATAAGAATAACATATAACAACCTACAACAAAAACACACAACAACACATATATTCTACAACATCTAAAATGAGAGTGAGGATACAAGTCACTCACCTTGAGTCCAAGCTCAAAATGAATTAATTTTGATGATAGCAATCTTCGTTATTCCTTCTTATCTACAGAGAAACAAGTTTAAACCTTTATTAGACCAACACATCATCAATTTTAAGAAAATAAGGTTTCTGTCCTCATCAAAGGATATAGCGTCGCTAACCTGTTCATAGTTAGCGTCGCTAACTACGAACAGGGGCCTTCCCTTAACGAGTTTTCAGTTTAAAACCTCATTTATCCCATTCTAGTATTCTAAATGCATAAAAACTCAGTACCACTTTATCTCATTCACTTATGAACATAAAACCCTACATTTACCAAATTTTACACCACCCAATAACTCACATTTCAACTAAAATCACATAGAATTTATACATAAAAGAAGTTTCTAACCTCAATCCTTCAATTTAGTGTAAAGCCCCTTTGATTTTCACTTCCAGATGATGGAATCGACCCACATACTCCTGAAGCTATTTCTCTTCGTTCCGTTTGATGTTAATGAGTTTTACCCCCAAAATGACAGACTAAGGGACTATTAATGGAAATCTATCAGCCAACAATTAGCGTCGCTATCCTTAACCCTTGGAGGTTCTAACTTAAAACCTCGCTAACTCAAAATAGCAATCTACTTTGGGTTAACGTCGCTAACTTCTAATCACTTAGCGCCGCTAAACCCTCTATTAAGGAACATTTGCTAGTTTTTCATATCTTCCAACATTTTGACCTATAATTTCAATCTTAGCATCCAAACTCCTTATTAAGTCATAAAATGAACATTTAAACACAAACATAACAGTTGCCAATCTCTGGTGGGATGGTTTGTATAACCATATATTAAGTCGGATGGGACTTGCGGTTGGTGCAAAGATCAAGAACACGAATCAACAAAGAAAAAACATGTTTGAAGATTTGTTTCTTATGTTAGCGGGGTGGTCCCGTGTTTATTTATGAATCCACAAGATCATACTTGTTAAGAGTATATTGCGTATTTTGAAAATACGAAAATGATGGAGGAAATAAGAGCTGACATGATTGAAAAGTTGGCAACTCAACGTTATATTTCGACTGTTTTGTTTAATGCGATTGGGAAAGAATCTGAACCACTTCATATTCTTCCTTCAGCGAGTTTGACTATTAATTTGACTCTTGCTATTGATTTCAAGGAAGCTCATGGGATTTATCAATGGTGGGTACATGATCAGAAACTGGAGACTATTAAATTAACCATGTTGACTTCTATAATGTTTTCTCTTATAACACACACACACACACCCCAATATATGCACTTTTTACAAAAATGAAATTATGGTAAGATTGGTAAGCTTGATGGTGTAGATATACGTTAGCCTCATATGTATCAAAGGTGCTACATAAACTGTAAAGAACTCTTCACACATGATCTTTAAGCCTAAAGATTCAACTAACAACAACACGAAGTTTCTTATTTAGAAATACAAATGCAGACTATCAACTGCATATTTGCCATATTTAGAGTGTAAAAGTACTGTTAGCATACACATTTACATGAAGAAATATTTAATAAATGCATAACAAACTGATTTTTGAATAACGATTGCTCTTGTCCTTCAGAAATAGATCAATGACTGGAAGAAGAAACATTGCGAGGGTGTGTTGAAAGTTGAGAGAGATGGAGAAAGAAGGTTTATTTAGTTTTTAGTAAATTTCAGTTTTGGTCCCTAAGGGCATTTTATACATTTTACATCTACTTAACATAATAAAGTTAACGGTAACCCTAAAAGGGACCTACAATGTAACAAAATGCCAACCACATGGACCGGTTTCGTGGAAATTCGAAACTTGGATTGAAAATGTAAAATCGTGTAAACCACAAGGACCAAAACTGTAATTTACTCTTAATTATATTCCTAATTTATAGCAAGTATGTTCATAAATAAACATTGAAATTCATAAACTGGCTATTAAGACACTCGAATATTAAATTCTAGTTACATCTATCAGAAATTAACATTCATAACCAATTAATGTTCAGAAATGAACATTGACGAATATTGATGAAATTTACGAACATATACACATGTTCAAAAATGAATATTGACGAACATTGATGAAATGTAGTAACATACAACATGTTCATAAATGAACATTGACGAACATTGATGAAATATACAAACATACATAGATGATCAAAAATGAACACCGACAAACATTGATGAAATATCTGAACATACACACATATTCAGAAATGAATAATGATTAACATTGACAAAATATAGTAATATACAACATGTTCAAAAATGAATATTGACGAGCATAGATGAAATATACAAACATACCACATGTTCAAAAATGAACATTTATAACAAATTAATGTTGAAAAACGAACATTTATGAAATATATGAACATATACACATGTTTAGAAATGAACATTGACGAACATTGATGAATATTTAAACAAAAACTCAAATATTCATAACTAAACACGGATGAACATGATGAATATTGACGAAATATACGAACATACACACATGTTCATAAATGAACATTGATGAACATTGATGAATATTTAAACAAAAACTCAAATATTCATCACTGAACATGGATGGACATTTATACATTTACACAAAAAACTCAAATGTTCATAATTGAACATGGATAAACATTTATACATTTATATAAAATCTCAAATGTTCATAACTGAATATGGATGAATATTTATACAAAACCTCAAATGTTCATAACTGAACATGAAACATTTATACATAAACATAAAAAGTCACTTGTAAACATCTACCAATCATTACTATCAAATACGTGCAATGCGTATCATAACAGAAGCGCTGCTTCCTGTGTCTCCTTCTAATCGTGATGATTGTGGCGATCACTGCTTCTTATCGATCTTTCTTTGTCTCTCCGACCCTCTACCTCGAGATTTAATCTTTGAGAAAATTTAGCCAATTTGGTCTCTCAGTTCCACATTCAAAGCAACCTTTTACTAGATCAAAAGGTCTTCTTCAATATAAGAAAACATTGTAAGTGCTAAATAGTGTGAGTTTACTACTTCCACTTATATACATCTTCTTGTAGTTGAGTCTTTAGAACTAGATAAAGAGTGTGAGTTTACTACTTCCACTTATATACATCTAAGAAAACATTGTAACTGATAAAGAGTGTGAGTTTACTATCAGTATCTACATTCAAAGTAATCTTTTACTACTTCCACTTATATACATATTCTCGTAGTTGAGTCTTTAGAACCAGATAAACATTGTAAGTGATAAAGAGTGTGAGTTTGATCCATCTGTACTATGATTTTACCATTAAGGGTTTCCATTTCTTCTAATGCATCATAGTTGACAGGTAAACCAGCTAGACGAGTAATTCCATCAAAGTGGAGTAAGCTCTTAATATAGATCCTAACCAATATACATCGTTATGTTTGGTTTGGTTGATCCTTTCTCTACATTTTATTTGTATATCTTGTGTAGTTGTATCTACCTTACTAGCTCTGTAGAACTTATGTGTCCATCTTGGTGATTAACAAAAACTGTTAAAAAGTCATAGAAATTTATTAGCACCTTCCCCCAAGGTGAATTTCCAATTAATAAGCATTTCAATTTTTATATTTACTATTATGAGGAATAACATCATGATAAAACAAGTTATCTTTATGAAATGATGTTGTAATTAGTAAATGAAGGTTCAAAACTAGGTTGTCTCATATAGAAAAATGAACTTGTTGCAACATAAATAATTGAAGCAAAACGACAAGTGTCCATTTTAGAGTAACATTGCTTAGTAACTTTAACTTATAGATTTCAGTGGATTCAACATGAGCACGTGCTTTATTACCAACAAATACATCCAAGTTACCTTGATTTACTTTCTTGCTTATTCTAATTTTGTGTATTTAATAAAAAGTTATGTGTTGCATAACTAGTATCAAGTACCCAAATTATATAAAAAGTATAAACATTTATCATATAGATTGGCACATAAATACATGATATGTCACAGACTTTTCCCGTTCTCAACTTAATAAGCTAGGATGGACAATTTCTCTTCCAATACCATATTTTACCACAATGGTATCATTCAACATCCTTAGTAGGGTTCTCATTTTTTTTGGTTAAAGTGAAACCTTTGTGCAACAACCTTACATTTACCCTTTCCTTTTAAGTGACATTTTCTTAAAACCTTACAATGGATCTGGTGTAAAATATACAAAAATTGCACTTCTAGTCATATATTAATATATGGGGTCATACACAAAAAGACTTTAAAGACATGAAATAAATAGTATATTTATATGGATAAATTTATTATTTACCAATTAGAACAAAATAAATAAATAAATGATTGTATATTATTTATCATATAATGAAAAATAATTAAAAGACTTTATTTATTAAAATGACGTATTTACTAAATCAAACTAAGTGATTAAAGTAATTAGTTAATGGTTTGACCTGCTAAACTTAATGACTTAAAAATAAATTTAAAATCCTATTAATTAGTGGTTAGTATTTACAAAAGGAAGTTGTGATTTACTGAAAACAATTCAATTGTGAAACCTTAATCTGCATCCTCCCTCCCTTACATGTTTGTGTCACCCCCTTTCCTTTGCCTCCTTCTGTTTGAATACCATGTTAAAAACAAGGAAGCTATATTGCATGCTTTTGTTGATTGAAGTCTAGTAGTTGTTCACGTTGCACTATATGGATACTGGTAGAGAAATATCTAAATCGATCTCTAGATTTTACATCAAAAGAACTCTACTACAACTTTGAGGTAAAGTTATGAATCCTTTATGGCTATGGTTGAATGGTTGATCAATTTTGAGTCAACTGAATCCATCTTTTAGGTATCGACTTTAAACTATTATTTCCGCCAAGTTTCTTAATTGTCTGCATAAATCGCCTTTGTAAGAAAAAACTTTTGAATTCTCAACTAAGATAAAGTTATGAATCCTTTATGGCTATGGTTGAATGGTTGATCAATTTTGAGTCAACTGAATCCATGTTTTGGGTATTGACTTTAAACTATTATTTTTGCCAAGTTTCTTAATTGTGTGCATAAATCGCATTTGTAAGAAAAAAAACTTTTGAATTCTCAACTATCGCCTCAGAGCCTTTTATGGATCTCTTCATTACTTCTAAAATTTTGTTTGCTTTATTGCTTCCTTCGATTTCGTGGAAGGAACAAAACAAATGAAAATCTCAAAATCTTATATATATATGTTGATATTTAATTCTTGAATTGTTTGATTTTTTACTTGTTGAGTATTGATGTTGTGTAAAATTTGCATGCATGAATTTATAAACAATTAATTAAAACTTTAACATTTGGGTGGTTAAAGTATATTGTCTTTAGCCGCTTGGCTTTATGTTGGTTGATTTATTTTCGGTTGTTGTTTATTACTTTTAATGTAATAGTTATTAGGGTTTTCAAGCCAATGTGATTATTCATTGTTTGTAATCATATTAGGTTATTTTTCAACGAGTTATATTCAGAAAAGTCTTTATATTTTGACTTTATATTCGATTAAGCCCTAATTGCTTTTTGATATTCAATTAAGTTCAACATTTTGTTAAATATTTACGATTTTGGATACTAGCTAATTATGCCGTTTTTATACTTTTACAACTGATGATATATATGATAAAAATGTAATGGTCAAAATGTAAAGACTTAATTGAATAAAAACTGAAAATTCAACTCTAAATTGTTAAAATGGTTAAAATGTAAGGACTTTAATGAATATTTCATTTTTTATATATAACTAAAATTGTAAACATTTAACAAAATGTTAGACTTAATTGAATAAAAAATAATTAGGACTTAATCGAATATATAATCAAAATATAAATATTTTTTTGAATATATATTTTTTCAGTTGTGTGTATTTTATTTTATTGTAGATACAAAACAGCTGAAAAATACAACAATAGAAGACAACAACCCTAGAGGTCTTCAATACCACGAAACGCGTCAACATATTTTCTTTATTTTGTGATTCGTTTCATATTGATTAATGCAAGAGTTTGTTAATGGGAATGAAAATGATCGATAAGTTCTTTCTAGTGTAACATCTATAATATTAATGTGATAGATATATGACGATGTTAAAAATCATTAAATTAGCATGTCACAGAAATTCTCATCCAATAAAATTTTTCAAAAAAATACATTAAACTTTTTTAACATTTACCTTATTAGAATAACCAACGTTGGATGATATTAATTTGAAGCCAATTAACCAATGATTAAACTGAATGATGGAGTCTTTCTCGAGCTCGTAACCCTAACCACATAGGATACTTTTGAATATTTAAGCAAAAGTTGATGAAACCATATTGTTATTTTATAAATTTCATTTACATATTTATCATTAATATTCTCATATTAATATTCTTATCAACTGTAGATTTTTAATAAAATACCAGCATAATGATTGATTTATGTTTGATATATCATTTCAGAGTTGTCTAGTAATGTGATTCAATGGTATAATAGCTGCATATAAATAAAAACTATTTTGATTGTGAATAGTAAGCATTTTTTCTTATAGCATATATAACTGAAAAACTGCTAGGTTAAAATGACTACTTTGTCTGGTTTGTTAATATCTCAAATATAAAAAGTAGTGCTGGTAATACTTAGGGAAAATGACTTATTAGGGTAACCAACTAGTTGATTTGTTCACGTTTAGTCACTTTCTTTTTTTTCGTGCTTTATTTGCCATTGAACTATCTATTTTGTTCATGATACATCCTTACGACCTGTAATAGCAGGTTACAGCCTAATTGACATCTATTTTGTTCACATTTGGTCACTTTCCTTTTTTATTCGTGCTTTATTTGCCATTAATTTAATTTAATTTTCCATTTTTAATTTATTTTTCCATTTTTATTCGTGCAGATTTGAAATGACTATTTTGCCATTTTTAATTTATTTTTCCATTTTTATTACATTTTAAGGATTTTTTATTAATGACTTTTAATTAAAAATAAATAAGAAAACAACCCACCACCGCCTCTCTCTTTCTGTCTCTCTCAATTAATAAAATCTGCAACTAAACACACACACACACATATGCACTTTGCAACTAAAAACATAGACATCACCACCATCTACAGCAAAGATCTGGACAAAGATGATGAAAGGGAAGAGCACTCCAAACCTATCGAATCAGAATGTTGCAATCAGAAGTTTCCAGATCTGTGCAAAAACAAACATTGAAAACAAAAGTACACATCAAAGTTGTTTTGCCCCGACAATCCACCTCCACCGTTATAAGCCAACGATTCAACCATTAAGAAGTTTTTCGTAGCATGCTTAATGGCTCGTCTGATTTAATCCAAGAGTTTTCCGTAGCATGCTTAGTTGGCTTGTAACGGTGGAGGTGGATTGTCGGGGCAAAACAACTTTGATATGTACTTTTGTTTTCAATGTTTGTTTTTGCACAGATCGGGAAACTTCTGATTGCAACATTCTGATTTGATAGGTTTGGAGTGTTCTTCCCTCTCATCATCTTTGTCCAGATCTTTGCTGTAGATGGTGGTGATGTCTGTGTTTTTAGTTGCAAAGTGCGTATGTTTGTGTGTGTTTAGTTGCAAAGTGTGTGTGTGTGTTTAGTTGCAGGTTTTATTAATTGAGAGAGACGGAGAGAGAGAGAGAGAGAGAGGCGGTGGTGGGCTGTTTTCTTATTTATTTTTAATTAAAAGTCATTAATAAAAAATCCTTAAAATGTAATAAAAATGGAAAAATAAATTAAAAAGGGCAAAATAGTCATTTCAGATCTGCACGAATAAAAATGGAAAAATAAATTAAATTAATGGCAAATAAAGCACGAATAAAAAAGGAAAGTGACCAAATGTGAACAAAATAGATGTCAATTAGGCTGTAACCTGCTATTACAGGTCGTAAGGATGTATCATGAACAAAATAGATAGTTCAATGGCAAATAAAGCACGAAAAAAAAGAAAGTGACTAAACGTAAACAAATCAACTAGTTGGTTACCTTAATAAGTCATTTTCCCTAATTTATACATAATACCTAGTTGTCTTTGGTCCTTCTTACTAACATATATAAAAGGTTTAATTCGGTTAAACGTTTATTATTAGCTACACTATTTGATATTAATCAAATATCTAAAACACCAATTGGTATGAATAAAATAAAGCGATCTAACAATTTTACATATGTTTTATAATTAAGAAATAAATTTTTTAATTTCTTATAAAAAATAAATGACGTAGTTTTCAGAAATGAAACAAGTTAACATAGATAATATTTGTTTCCTTTATTAATTATTCTTGTATAAACTAGAAGGCCTCCATGATGATGAAAGTGTCTGTAGTTGACATAATCACATTGTCCGAGAGTTACATTGTGTGATTGCGATTTATCTAAAAAAATACAAGTTAGGATCGCATAACCATAAGATACACTGTCACATTGCGACCACCTACATATACAAGAGTTATCTTGTAAATCAACGATAACATTTTTATCATAGTCATGTACTTCAAATTTGTATTTTGACAATGGTAACATCTTCCATGTCAAACTTTCTTTCATTATTTCTCTGGTCAATTTCGTTCTAGGCCAATGAGGTGATTTCGTGATAAAAGGTATAAAATTAATTTTTATGAAACTACTTATATGTAAAAACATGTATATTATATTTACCTTCTTTAGTTCTCCACCCGAAATATCATTGTTGCACTGCTAGGCGAAAAAATTCAACAAGATTCGTTATTGGTAGTTTCCGTTTAGTTGTACACAACGCATTCATCGACTCCATACCACTGGAAGTCATAAAATCATATTGCATCCTGGGAAGCAAGATCGTGCCCATTTTTTGTACTCAATACGACCAATCACATATTTTTGGTAAAACATTAAGAAGCCTAGCCATACGATCTTGGAAGTTATCCCCTTGAAATGCTTATGCATCCCAATAATGATATCAATTTTCTTTTTTTCCTTGCATTATAGGACGAATATTTATTAGCAAGTGCCAACAACATAGTCAGTGATGTGCTTTTGGGAAAACACACCTAATAACTTGTTCAGTGGATTTGCTTTATGGAATATGATGGCCAAGTCCTCCAAATCAACAATTGTTCTACAGAGTTTTGATAAAAACTAAGTCCAAGATTCCTCATCATCCATCTTCCCCACTCCATAGGGCAATGTCAATATTTGGTTCTGTCCATTCATGACTACCACTAGGAACAACCTTTCCAAGTATTTCTCTTTCAAGTAGGCAATGTCTCTAATGATTACTCGTGGCAAGCTTGTAACAAGTGTCTGAATCTATAAACTATATGAGTTAGGAAATATTTAATATGATATAAATATATATATATATATATATATATATATATATATATATATATATATATATATATATATATATATATATATATATATATATATATATATATATATATGTTGGATTTATGTCCAGGTAATCAACTGTGGTGATGTTTCTAATAATAGCAATGTTCTATTTGGGTTGCCCTCACGGTCCAAGAAAAACAATCAATAGCAGAAATAATAGAGGAATGATCAATTTATTAATTAATTGAGAAATTAATTAATTAGAAACTGGATAAAAAATTAATTGATAAATTAGTTTATAGAAATTAATTTAGGGATTTGATTGTAATTAATTAATAGATTAATTAATAGAACAAGTCCAGGGGGTGCGGCCGCCAAAAGGCTCCTAAGTTTGAAATCCTAGGAGCCCATGCAATATAAATAGAGGCTTTAGGGTGCAACCCTAAGGCATCCCAACACCCTAAAGGTGCCGCCACCTCCAAGAATCCCTTCCCCGTCGCTCTTTGTCAAAATCTTTAAACCCCCCAAGGGTTTCTGGATCGATTTCCATAAGCCTTGGAAGTTTCTGTCTGCATGTTCTTCTGGTGATATTGGGTGTGAATCAATAGAGGGATTCTGGTTTGGATCCTTAACATCCAAACACAAGGTATGGCTTGATTTTCCCATCTTGTTGGTGCAACTGTTATGAACTTGTGATCTTGTTATGATCTTGCTCAGTTTTTTGGGATTTAATATGTTTTATCTTCCGTTGGCTGTATGATTAGTGTTAATCTATAAAAATCCCAACAGTATATTGCATAGTAAACTTTAATCTTACCACACAACTGACGGTGGCGAAGAATAGCTCAAACCGAATTTATGTATCTGTCGTGATGTGCGTTATGGCATCTTCATTTACTTTCTTTATATTATGACCAGTGAATTTGTGCAAATAAGTTTTCTAGTTCCCCTACAAAATTTTGTTGTCTTGATGATTCATATCTCGAATAATATCTTTCCCACAAAATATCCTTTAGGTATTATAGCTATTGCATCCTTTAATAAATCAGCAAATACTTTATTGTTGGTTTGACAATAATTGGGATGTATTTAAGTTTGTATACATGTGTGTTTATTCTATAATATTAGAATTTAGAGCAAACCAACATCTTTAGCTAATATATCCCTAATCCTCCGTGAATAATATTTTTCACGACATTTAGCCTCAAACTCGTATGTCTTAGATTTCATAACTTTAATGTCAAATCCCTCTTGAATACATTTCAATCCCAAAGATATCATCATATCACAACATCTTCCTAATTTTTGGTATTGGTTTCAGTGTAATTGATGGTTGTTCTGTGAAAACGAGATCCAACATGCGTGTTGCGGAAGGCATTCCCCAAAATGACGATGTTTATCTACTGCTATATATATCATCAAAATCATATAGATCATCAAATTGTTACAGATTTTGGCATGATGGCTCCCCGTGTGGTTTTAATTTGGAATCATTGAGCAACATTAACAACTATGCATATTCTGCAACTCCATGTTTTTCCTTACATGTAACGTCTCCTTCTATCCCACACTATGGAGCTAAGTACTAGCTAGATTCCCTTTTGTTTCATATACAACATCGGGACTCACAATAAATGGTTGTGTTTACTGCATTGGAGGAACACATTAACTAGGTATCCCTTATGGTTGGTAGTTGGTACATTGGAGGAACATACTGATTAATGACTAGACCCCCCTTATGTTTGGTACATAATAGGAACATATTGACTAGCCCCCACATTTGCTTCATGAACAACAACCTTATTCTTGCGATGTGTTTGATCTTTATAGCCAACGTCTTATCCACTTGATTGCTTCCAACACCCGACCCATTTCCAATTGATTGATTTCCACCCGAATGATTACCCCACTGAACAATTACCACCAAATACAATCTCACCAGGTGATCTATTGTAATACATAATTTATTTTGAACATCATTAACAACTAAACTAAAAGGTGCCTTCTGTGATAACAAATAACGAGCAACATCCACCATATCGCTATCATCAACTATCTCGACTAAATTATTCATTCGCTGGTAAAATAAATTTATTTTTGTTTTCGATACATGAACTTTTTTAGCCACAATTTGAACCAAATCAGCATACTTCTTATTTGCGGGCAAATATATATCATACTCATTCTATTCTGATGTTACGTATTGCATAAGGTCATTTATTTTATGACATGTACCTCTAATATGCAATCGTCTCTGAAAATTTCACATGCTGGATTAATTTTCTATTTTTTTCTAAGATTTATACTAAAGTTGTGTTTTGATAAATGAAAGTTGCAAATAAAAGGAAGTTCTTCGAAATTTTGAAGAAGATAACCTTTTTGAAAACATCATATCACTTTAAAGTATTTTGAAAATCATACAATGTTCCAAAAAAATCAACATGTTTTATGTAGGAAAAAGTAGTTAAAAAACATCTTCCATTTTGAAATTGGTCTAAAACTAAAAAAATACGATTTTATATTCAAAATTGTATTTTTTGAAGATATGTGATTAATATAATAATATGTAATACTTTTTAGTAGGTGACCATTTAGGTGAGTATCTCTATATAAAACAATTAATTTGGTTAAATATTTGATATTAACTATAATATTTGATATTAATCAAATTTCTAAGACACCACTTGGTACGAACAAAATAAAACAATCATCAATTTTACATATGTTTTATAATTAACAAAAAAATTATTTTAATTTCTTATGGAAAAATAATTTACATATTTTTTCAAAAATAAAGTAAGTTAATACAGTTAATATTTTCTCTATTATTTTTCAAAAATAAAACAATGATGATGAATGTTTCTGCAATTTACATCTCGAATCATACACAAGGAAAATTCGGATTATGACAAAACAATTCATATGTTCTTAAACTTACATCATTTAGTAATATAACCCATGTATGATAAAACAATGCGTAAGGCTTAATCATTATTAACCTCAAATATACTATTATCTTCCTGGTTTTGTACAAAGTGCTGCAGTCAAATAAATTACGATCGCTTGACGAAATTTGAATTCAAGAAGTGGGAATAAAGATGATATAATTGTAGCTTTAATTTAAATACAAAAGTCATATGATTTCTTATTTTAAGGCATATCACATAGAATCAAGACATATTTGTATTCTTATGGTATAAATACAGTGAGAAATAATGATAAAAATCCGTTGAAATAATCTGTAGAATCCTTCTGGACAGCTACACTTTAATATATTTAATAATAAAAAAAATTCCATTGCAGCATTTGACATCTGATGCATGAAAATGTAAAATACACTTTTGTAAGAAGCAATTAAATTTGGTACTTGCTAAAACATAAAATAAACATGTTTAGATCTATTTTTTTCATTATGATTGCATTACATGCCCAAAAATAAATGGTCAAACATCAATAATTCATTATATGATGAGGGAATCTCCCTTTTTCATTTCCACCATTCACAAAAAGCACCTCCCTCAACTTCAAAACGCAATCCAGAATCCGGTTCTCACTTCCCACCACCCTTTATCGACTACTAAACATTTTAAACGACTAAATAAAATACATTTATTTTTTCCTATTTGTCAATTATAGCTTAGTACTTTTATTTATTAATTACGGCTTTGTACTTTTAATTTTTTTCATTAACGTATTCTACTTTTCAAAGTTAACCTCTTTATATCATTAAACTTCTAATATTTTTTTTCTTATTGAAATGTTATACTTTGAAAAATCCACCCAACCATGTCAATTAAAATTCTTTTTATATAAAGAAATGTTTTTTTATTGCATTTAACCAACGACACAAGCAACAAAAAACAAACAACAATCAGCCTATTCAACACCCAAAACCAAATAAAAAATCGAGATTTAACCAACTGTTTTTTCACCTAATCAGAAACATTTAACGGTTCTCTAGTTACTGTAAAAGTTACATGATTAGTGTTTTTGAGTGCTTACAACAAGTTATAGTCTTTATAAATCTATATGCAAAAAATCACAAGCAGCCTCCAATCTGTAACAATCCTGGGTACACATACGAAGTTATTTGTTTCACCGCCTTCACCCATTCTTCAAGAAACACATGCTCTTTCGTTGCTGCACACATTTTATTATCATATCCATTAAACTCAATTACAGCAACGTACTATGAAAACTACGAAAGTAAGACGCCATAACAAGCAAATAAATGAAAGTAAATCGCTTTAAAAGATCATACCTCTAAACAATAACTTAAGTTCCTTTGAGAAATCTTCAACGCGTCCCATTACAGGTCTTATACCACAAATTTGCGAGACACAGAACTCCAAGTATAAACACTTTTCGGTTATTTGTAGAAGTAAAATGCATACACTTTTTGTTTCTGGTGTCAACTTTTTTCCTTCACATAACTGTCTAACAATTGCAATTCCTTGATCCTGTGTTTGACACAAAACTCATTATCTAGATTTAAAACGCAAGAAATAGCAACGTACTTTGAATTATTTCGTATTGTAATTTATACCTGCAAGCCATGTAAGATATCAGGCATTGGAAGTTCGGGAAACCGCGCAACATCAACAAACCCGACCTCTTCCGCTCTTTTAGCAGCAACATCCGCTTGCAAACACAAAAACTTCAAAACATAAAATGCAATTTTGTACATTTCAATTGCAGCCATATCGGAAAAACCGTCTATCTTTTCAGCTGATGTGTCGTTAACCACAATTCCACTAGAAAATAAACTCAAAAACCAACCGCTTCTACTGTTGCTCTCCGGGCCCCGGCTAATAAACGCGAGTAACCGAATACTCTTTTCCCGTAACTCCACGTCCACTTCTTTCATGGTTTTAGTCCATAAATTCTCGTGTTTTGCCAACATGCAAATTAGTAAAAGCGTATGTTGCGTTTCCTTGAGATCGGACACGCGCGTTTGGTTTTGGGGGCGCGCGCGTTTCTTTTTATCTGAAACGGGGGCGAAGTTTGGGGTGTTTAGACAGTACGAGACGGAATCTGATTTTTCTAAAATAAAATAAGAAATGACGTAATCGACGATTTCAGAAGCTGAAGAAGTGTCGCGTAGTGAATATATAATTGTGGACACTACTGCTAACCCTAGACCCCATATTTTTTCTTTTTCTTTTTCGTCTAGTAATACTCTCAATGAAGAAAAGAATCCCGTGTTGACGAGCATTTCTGCGCCTTTTCTTACACGGGCGAATGTTAACAGAAATTTTAGAATCACGGGGGCGGAATTGGAATATTTTTTATCGGGGAGTTTTTTGATGATGTTTTGGAGCTTTAGATGGTTGTGTATGATGGGGAACCATGTTTTGGGTGTTGAGAATGTTTTTAGGAGTAAATCGATTGTGGAGATGGAGAGGGTAAAATGGTCAACGGGGTCAGTGAAGTTGCAGAGAATTGGGAGGAGTCGTAAAAAGACGTCTGTAACCTCGGGTTCGTTTTTGAAAGATGGGGAGTTTATGCAAGAGAGAAGTGCCATGAGTAGAAGCTTTAATGGGTTTGAGTCTTTTATTGTTTTTAAACTGGAAGTGATGGTTTTTATTATGAGTATGGAAGATGAGAAAGATTGTTTTCTTTGTATGAATCTGATAAAATGGAGAAGTAATTCCGCTTGAGCTTCAAGAAAACGAAGGGCGTTTTGGGAAGAATCGTATGATTCTGTGGCTTCATGGAGAGATTGGCATATATGTTCGATGCATGAGGTAATTAGTTTCTCTGGAAGTCCTCCACCAATCGTAGCCTTCCACGTCAGCTGCATGAAGAGAAAAACATCAAGAGGGTATTTACGTCTTTTTGAAAAAACAAGGAAGCGAGAATATGAGAACTTACGTCTTCATCATAGACAGGCAACATGGTTGTGAATGCCTTCAAAGCTAAAAGTTTGGAGTTACTGAGAAGCAACATGGAATTCACATCTTTTATGTGATCCATCATTGTTTCTGCAGCTTTTTTCAAGGTTTTCCATTCTGAAACGTCCCATAAATCTATTCCTAAATCTTTTTCTAGAAGGTTGCAGTCAAATAAGAGGATGTTTTTAGCATGAATTGACAAGTTGTCGGCTTCCTTGTTTTGGTAACTTTCTAGGAAGTTGGATTCTAGAAGAAATTGGAACAGCTGTTTGAACAATTTATGTTGTATCTGACGACCTTCAAATTCTCCTTGAATTTGGTGATAAAGGTCACTCATTACCAAACTCTTAATTTTCTTCTCTTCACTGTCAAAACAACATGCAAATTGATTGGCATACATTAGTTTTCTATTTTAGTGTACTTTAATTTATTTGGAAAATGTAGCATCCTACTTTCAATTTTTTTCTATTACATAATCATGCTTCAAGACTTTTTCTTATTAAGGCAATATATTTTGAAAAATCTACCCAATTATAGCATTGTACACCCATTTTTTCATATTAGGACATTATACTTTGAGAAAACTACCCAATTAATTATATCAATGAAAAATGAATTGCTTTGTATCTGAATGAAAAAGTGCTAAAATTGTGTAGTTGTTTAAAGTACATTGCTATAATAGGAAAATATGGAAGTAAGATGCTATTACAGACAAATTACTGGAAGTGTGTTGCTATTATTTGCATTTAGGACTTTAAATTATAAAAAGCTGTCTGGGCTACAATCTTGGTACCTATAATCTCGTTGTCTGTATTGAGTTACCAATTCTGAAAATGCAGGTAGATCATGTAACTGTAATATGAAGAGAAGATGTTATTAATGAAAATAGGTGGTTATTTCTTGTAAGAAAAATTGGATATGGTAAACCAACCAAATGCTGTAATAGGAAGACATGAAAGTAGAATGCTATAATAAACACACCTTTTTTCCCAAGATGCTTAATTTTTCAACTAGCGATACAGACAAACTCCCTGTGCAACCATTTCTTAATTTCTCAATAGCTTGAACAGAGAACAAAGCAGCAGAAACCTGCCAAAAGTTCCATATTGTGAATAAAGAACATAAAATTATATAAACAAGAATGATATTATTTCACATTTATGCACTAGCAAATGAAATTATACAGAAAGGGTGAAGGGATGTGGGAATAATATGATAATAGTACCTGTCCTTTAAGATACTTGTCATTATCATACTCACAGGAAGCATAAGACTTGATTAGGTCACTCAACACTAAGTTCTTGGACCAATTAGATAATATGTCTCTTGGGCCACCATCTGTTTTTTGATCATTACTAGGTTTGGATAATTCAGAACCTTTTCTGATGATGTCAGCATGTAAGACCTTTTTCTGCAAAAACATCTCGAGTGACATGATTTGCAATATGTCGGACTGACATTGGTATATGTATGATGAGATTAATGGGTCTGTGCTCAAAGTTGATGAGATACAGGTGGACAACTGCTTCCAGAAGTTTTCAGATTTTTTCAAACGTTCAATCACATTAATAAACTGAGAAGCTCCTTGCCATAATGCCATCAAGAAATCCACAACATTTAGCAGTACTTTGGGATGACTGAAAATCATAAAGAAATTAATCAATTTTTTGACGGAATTGGAATTCAAGATTCCATTCCATGGAATGTTTGGTTGCCAAATGAATGGAATTCTGTTACTAAAAGATGTACCTTTTTATCATTTCGGAGGATTTTCCAATATAAACTCCAAGAATGTCAAGCAGATTTTCTCCTTTTGGTCCCAAAGAGCCAACACCAACTTCAGTTGTATTATCCTTTGAATCAACTATAGCTAGAAGAAAGGCAGGCTGCAATTTGTTGCAAGAAATAGCAACCAACTTTCATTATTTGTTTATAACAGCATCCGACTTTCATTTGTTTTTATAATAGCATTGTACTTTGAAATATGTACCTAATTATAATTTATAGCCTTGTACTTTCAAAAAAATTTCTTATTATGACACTATCTTTGTATTTTGATGATGTTGGTATAATTTGGTAGATTTTTCAAAGTAGAATGCTGCAATAGGAAGAAACAGAAGGATGCCTGATAATATGCTGCAGAAGCGAGCATCTTAAACGTATTAGCAATGAGATCTTCATTTGAAGGTGATTGGTCATTGATAATCATAATGATAGAACTCCTAAAATCTGCAATCTAATAGCAACCAAGCATACAAAGAGATGAAATAACTCAATTAAGTATAGTAAGACTTAAAATAAATAGCGAACCAAAGAAAATATTAAAAGGTGTTTTTTTTTTTTTTTTACTTTTACCTGCTTGTCATCCAGACCAAAGCATGCATTCCCAGACATGTACGGTTGTAAATCATCAGCAGTCAATAGTAACGTTGAAAGAGCACTTACAGCACCTAATTGTATCTTCTGTTTAAGTATAACTCATTCAGTAACAGCTTTTTTAAACTAACAAGTAACAACAATATAAACTAACTATTGTAAACATAAAACTTATTATGTTGTACTTTCTTACAGGATTCCGGAAGAATGATATCAAAGATATGATAGCTGTAACAACAGGAATTGGTTTTGTTGAAGATGACAGCACTGCTTGATGGAAGACTGGATAGCCAGGCAAAGCATCCTAGAGATATTAAAAAGTATTTTAATATCATATTGAGCTTATTAAAATAGTCAGGTGTAGAATATGCACCTTTGAAAGATCAGAAAGCAAGCTGAAAATATCCAAAACAGAACAAATTGCTAACTGTAGTCCTTCGATTTCCATTATTCCATATAGACGGCTAACATAAAGTTTCTGAAAGAACTTGGTCAGATTGTGGTTGAAGATAAGTAAATATTGAAGGGCATAAATGGAAATTATAGCAAACCTCTAAAGTTGATGTTGTTATACAAACAATGCGAAAGAGAGCACTGTGGACAGAAGAATCACAAAGCAACAAATCACGAACAATCTCTCCCATTTTTGGGGAGTGTGAGATTGATAAAATGCATGTCTTCACAAATTCAAGCACCTACAATGGACAATTTATAAAGCTCATAAATCTAAAATAATAATTTAATATGGCAATTGGCAAAAACATACCTTTAATGACACCTTCCAACGAAAATGCCTCACTTTGTATTTCCAGTACTCATGATTAACAAGAACGTATTGAATGTTGAAAATAACAAGAGCCAAAAGGAAGTCATTTTCTATTCCCTTTTCCAGTAGCTGAATTGTGAACTCCAGTACTGTAAGTGAAATGACCATGGAATTCGGAATATTTTCAAAGAAGAATAAAAAAAATGTTTTTTATTGATGACAAAAAGAATACTGGATGAAAAATTATGCCTGATACAGCAAGTGGACAGGAACTGTCATTATGTTCACAGTCAATAAGAAGCAATTTAGCGAGTCTTCCAGAAAGCAACCAGGAGCCGCTGAATAAACAAAAGAAAAATATAAAATAATGTGAAAAGTTAAAAAAAAAAACAAAAATGTCTCAATAAATATACCTTGATAATCCATCAGAGCTACTGTTGAAGGGATTCATCTTTAAAGAAACGTCAAATATATTGGTCTTTAGAACAGTTGGAATGACATGAGATGGAGAGCTGTAGGTAAAAAAAATAGGTGAATAATATTAACAGAAAAAGAAAATAATTAAAAATAAAAAACTTACCATTTTAACATCATAGCAAGAATGTTAACACCCATTGACATCATTAATGCGCCACTACAGTTGGGAGAAAGATTCTTGATCAAGGTACATATTATCTCAGCCACATTTAACCTGCATAAAAATGTTGCTAATAAGTTATAACACATTAAAGAACAAAAAGATTTAAAAAAAAGTAAAAAAAAATTCTCTCGGTACCCAATTATGTCTTTGCCATGAAATGTATCACCAATGCTCATCAAAGAATAACACACAGCCTGTAGATAAAACAATTTAGACCACTTAGCTCCCTAGAAGGGTATATTTGTAATTTGGAACATTATTTGATATATAGTACCTTGTTAAAAGTGACTAGTCGACTAAACAAACCAAGGGTAGCAAGGACTTCTTCAGAACCATCCGGATACATCTCTTGTGCCACACGTAAAAGCAGTAATAGCACACCAGATTGTGTGTACTACATGAAAATTTATGCAAAAAAGTAAAGAAAAAAAGTCAAATTTACAGTACCCAATTGCTAAAAAGTGAAAACAAGACGGTATTTAATGTTCACCTCCCACCGTACAAGGGCATTGTTGTCATTAAAGAATTTTAAAACATGACCTCGTGTATTCCTAGGTATCTGGAGACCTTCAAGTCCAGGAACAGACAGTGGCAAACGTGTCTCCACAATTCTTGAATTGTTGTCAATTTCAAGGTTGACTCTTAGGTCAACCATAGTAGACAATCCAACAGATTTATCAAGAAACTTATACCTGTACACAGGTTAAAAAAGACATAACATAACATGTAAATGTAAATTGTCAAAATTAGAATAAATATAAACAAAGAAGTTGGTATACTCACACACATTCTGCAGGCCAAGATCCTTCAGAAAGAGCTGATAATAAGTAAATAAGCTCCAATGTTCTGAAGGGGAATTCACCTTCTAAATTATAAAGAAGACACCGAATTGGACCATCTATGAAACTGTCTCGGTCCCAAAACTGAACACAAAGTGACTCCTGTACCATTTTTGGTCAAAAAAGTCAAATAAACTTCAATTAGAAAAATATCATAAAAAGGGTATATGTTAAGAAAGCCATAGTACTTTTTACTATTTTGTGAAAATGCCAATATGAAAAAGAGTTTCTCATCAAAACCATTTGAGGATTGTAGATTTTTCATGAAAGCTGTAACTTTTTTTAACCAAATTATATTGGGGAAGATCCCTTCGATTCTTTTTACCATTTTATGGGCTTTTCTATCATTAATATTGAGTGGTTAATAAAAGATTAAAACTATAAAGTGGCTTTTGTGGAAAACTTACAAATCTCAAATGGCTTTTTCCTGGAAAACTTTCTTTTTATAATGGATTTTCCGCAAATAGTCCAAAATATAAGGGCTTTACTAACGTTTGCCCTCATAAAGAATAAATATATAAAAAGCCAAACCTCTCCCCGATAGATTTCTCCAAGAATATTCAATATCAACTTGAGATTATTGTCCTCTGACTACAACAAGATTGTCACCATAAATGAATATTGAATATGCAAAAAAACAAAGTCTTTGTTAGTTAACCAAAAGAAATGCATATGAAACCAGTTACCTGTAGACTAATCTCATAGGATGCTATGAATGCAGACACAAAAGTCCTCAATACACTACGAGAGCCAGCAATTGGACCCTACCACAACTCAGATGATGTTAATTACTAAAACAACAAAAGAAATTTTTAAAAATAAAATAATAATAAATAAAGAATGTCTTACCTCTGAATCCTTCAAGAGATTACTGTGAAGAATTTCATCAAAATAAGTTAAAGATGCAGCTCCAAAGGCTTGTTGAACATAACCCACATGATCAATTTCCTATAACATAAAAGAAAAACAAACTGATAGATTTAACATGATATTTATATTTTATACTAATAAATAATATATAAGAGAATACTTGGAATATATAGGTAGCGTACCATAAGCACATTATGTTCCTGTTTGTCTGGAAGAGATGAAATGAGACAAAGAAACACCGCCCATGTTAAAATCAATGGCCCTGATTCTTTCGTCTCAAATGCATCAAAGGTGGAAATAATCGCATCCACTTCTTGAATATCACTCACAGTAAAAGAAATATTGCCTTCCCTGAAAGGGGTCTCATCATGGATCATTTGGAGAAGATTTTCCAAGTAAAGGGTTTCTATAAGAATAAGTAACAGCTGTACTTTAGCATGATATATAGATTGTACAGCTTCATTTGAAATAGCCAGTTTCCCAAAATTACATGTCCCAGATATCATCCTCTGCATTAAATTCTTGAGTTACTAACCAAACAAGAAAAAGGGTATTAGAAAGTAAAGAGATTTTATATACCTGATAAAGCAAACACAAATTCTTCCATTGTTTGCCATCACACGTACAAAAAGATTCATAATAAGCAAGAAAAAGAATATCTAAAACCAAATTGTCTTCTATAAGCATCTCTTCAGCCCACAATGAGAATACATCCACATCCTGCAAAAAAGTCAAAGACTTGACTTTATTTATGTATTCATAAAGACTCGACCTTTTTTAGGGTTCATAATGGCAATGACAATGAGCTTACCATGGTTTCAGGATAAGTGGCAGACAATAGAGTCTCGATAACAGATAATAATTTGCTTTCTAGTCCTCCAGAAATGAGCCTTGTCATCACCTCTTTCAAACTTTGATCTGCTTTTGAGCCATCTTCAACATACACTAAACCAAAAGGATTATTAAATATAGTGTATATAAGTTCATTATATAATGATTAGCATTTATTTGAACCAAATGAAAGTGAAGAACAAAACAAGGAATTAAAAGAAGGGCATTGTGGGCTTACAGGATAGCATGAGAATTTGACGAGTACACTTCAACACACACTGTCGCTCAATGTAGTACTGAAGCATAACCTTCTTGACAATAGGAAAGAAGAAAACCAGGGGTACAAAAGTCAAATTGAATGCTCATTTGTAGTTGATTGACCATGTTAACTAATTTTTGTGGACAGCTTAATTCTAACTAGATATACAATATGCAAACAATAACCATAATGGCATCATAATCTTAACCCAAGTCTTGAACTCCCTGGACTGTTTAACTTATTGGTGCAGCAGTTAAGTCTATGCTAAATGACTATTTTGCCCTCATCTCCTTCATTTCTTCTATCTCTTTTATCCTCTTTACCTTTCTTCAATGAAAACTCTATAAATATTCATCATCTCCTTCATCTTGATGTTCTTATTGGTCCCATTTATTGTTACAATATGTTGTTAACAGGTTTCAAAATGAAGGAGATTATAATATTTATAGACTTTGCATGGGAGAAGAGGAAGAGGATGAAAGAAATGAAGGGGATGAGGGCAAAATAGTCATTTGACAGAAGACTTAACGGTTGCACCATTAAGTTAAACGGTCCAGGGACAAATCTTGCAAGTTGCAACATAATAAACTTCAAAAGGGCATACTTTATTCACTTACATACTCTAAACTTATTAGCTTTCTATGTACATGTGTCATAAATGACTTCGTACATACAAAAATAACAAGAAAAAAAGGAACTAACCAAATGAAGTGGCTCGAGAGCTACAAGATCAGATGAGTCATGTTCACATGATCTTTCAACAAGTATATAAGATTGCACTTCATCCAAACACTGCAACAAATGCAAATTCATATAATTTCCACATCAAATTCAAACTGAACTTAAATATTACGGGATTTTTCATGAAAGCTGTAACTGTCATATTATTTGTCTAACCAATACCAAAAACCAAAAGGTTAAAAACCATTAACACCCAACCTTTATGATACCAAGATGCTTTTGTTATTGCATTCTCTAAATAAAACAAGATACTACTGACTAACATCATCATCCTTAAAGAAGGCTACTTGACAGACCTTGCATATTTTATAAAGTAAGATAACAGTAATCTTATTTTCTCAAGAGAGCCAATTGGCTTGGGTTGTATAAGCAATTATCACTATTAACTAGAATTATGCATCTTCATACATCCATTTCGTTCTTATTTGATTTGGATAGTGAGGACATTTCTATGCTTAATACTTAATAGCCTACCTTATTGCATAAACTTTGCCAGTGTCATCGGTTAACTTTCTGATGTGTTCATCTTTATGTTAGTATAATCTGAAATATGCATATGCATTTGCACCTGTCATAGATTTCCGCCTATTCTATACGCCAATTTTGCAATTTGTCATCATTTGCCACAAATCTCATCAAATTGTTCTGAATTTAGCATAATTATTCAGTCTACAAACATATTTTGAAACGCCATACGACTTAATTAGCAAAGTACAAAAACATTGAAAAAATAATGTAGCCAACTGAACTAACCAATGAGGAACTAATCTTCATTGCCAATTCTTTTAATCTTGGTTGTATCGTTAATTGGTGTGACCCGATTTGAACTTGTTGGGAATCCAACGCCTCTCTCGATTTCTGATTGGGTGGCTTGAATAGAGAGACGGAGTTCAATAGCCATGAGTGGTTTTCTTTCAACTTAATTGCCTGCAAGTCCACATTTTAACTCCAAGTTACACGAGTTAACGAAATGAATTACATAAATTTCAAATTTGCTGGTTTGAGACAGAACGAGTAGTATACCAGAGAAATTGGGAGTTCGGATGACGGAGAAAGGTTTTCAAGTTCTGTAAGTAAGTCGGTAAAGGGATCCCACCATAGCGAGGCGTCGACGGACTTCGTCGTCGCCATTAGAGTTAGCTAGGATCTTGAATTAACGATCTCTTGTGGGGAAAACCCTAGTGGTTTAAAAGAGGGTTTATGTGGTGGAGTAGCCCGCGCTTTCGTACCAAAATTAGTATATGTCATATGGTTGTTTCGACAATGGCCCTTCATTGTTGTAATTTCTTGTAAAACTAACCATGAATACTTTGTTTTGCAAACATCGACCAACCGGGTGATTCTATTCTAGGGTTCCATGAAATCAATTTCTTTTTTTGGGTTCCATGATGTAAATTTTGGGTTTCACAAGCAAGTGTAATACCCTATGTTTAAGGGTTTCTAAATGAGTAAACGGTGCGAGATCTGACATGACGGTAAGGTCAAGCCTCAAGCTTTACGAGTCATGGTAAGTTATGAAGTTTTTCAATGTGCGACTTACGCTTAGTTCCCGAGTTTTAGCATGGAGAGAAAAGAAAAGAAAAAGAGAGAGAGAGAGAGAGAGAGAAAATAATGAAAAGGAAAGGAAAAGAAAGTTAAATTTTCGTGTTCCCGAGTCGAAAGAAAATCAAAAGAAAGAAACATTTTATGTGTTTCCGAGTGGAAAGGAAGGGAAAGAAAATTTATAATTAAGTTTTATTTTTACCAGTAATTTTATTTCCTTCCAAATCCTTCCAAATCGGAAGGAAAGTTAGGAGGTATCATTATCCCTCCAATTCCTTTTTCTCTTCTTTCTACTTCCTTCTGGGAAAAAAACTCAGGAACATAAAAACTTTTCTTTTTCCCCTCAGTTCCATCCACTTTTCTCTTTTTCTCTCGTTAAATAAGACTCGGGAACATATATAAAAGAGAAATCACATAATTATAAGTTTATATCAAATATATCAAGTTTTAGAAGTTTTATGTCAATACCTAATAACAAAAATAACAAAAACTTGATGGTTTCATTTTCGATAAAAAACGAAAAGTAAAATAAAATAATGTGTCATGAAAAAAACTCGCATCATAACACGTCTTGGCGCAGCTTGATCCGTATTAGCACACACCTCGCCTAACATCGCCGTCATGAAGGATTTCAGGACGACATAGACACACCTTTGACATCATGGCATGCATTGGCGCCGCCATGGCACACCTTTTAAAGGTTAATGTTAGTCTAACCCTACGAGCTTTCTTGAATTGGTTCAAATGGTCCCTCAACCTTTTTTGGCATTTTAAGGGTAAAATGTTGATTTTTTCGATTTTAAAAGATCCTTATGACAAAAGTGAAGGGGTAACCCGGTTACCCCTTGCCTTGTCAAGCAAATAAAAATACCAATTACTTCTTAATATGATGAGAATATACTAAACGTATAGCTTTATTTAATTGTGCGCTAAAATGAAGATGCTAATTACAACCGTCATCCCTTAATCCTCCTAGTCGGCCAATCCAAAAAAAAAATCGCCCCCGCAACCTCCTTTTTCATTTATGGCCTCATCCCCAAATCTTCGCCTACACTGTCAATTTCCTAATCAAAAATTCATTCAAGCTCAATCATGGGGGTTGCGAAAGAACTGGACCGAGATGGTGGGATTTTGAAGGAAACCGGCCTCGAGAAATATGATGTTCTTGAACCAGGTGGTGAACCAACACCTTGTCTGCACCTTGGCTAGTTTGTACCAAAAATGGAAGTGATGAAAACAGTGTGTGACGAGTTGATAAATTAGAGATAATTTGAGGGGGAAAATGTTGCTTTAGGATGGATAATGTTGCTACGACATAGCAAAGGTCCCAACAACATTCTATTTTTACTTTTAATCCAAAACAACAGCGTACTTATGTTTTCCATAAAAACTATATTTTGAAATGATCTAGTCGTTCCCGCCGCATTGTACGGGTAAACAACTAGTGTGTGTGTGTGTGTGTCTATATATATATATATATATATATATATATATATATATATATATATATATATATATATATATATATATATATATATATATATATATATATATATATATATAGTGGGCGGAGACAATATTATGTGAGAATGGATGAAATCAAAAAGGTCGAGTTAGGTGGGGGGTTATGACACTGTTAGGTAGAACCGACAAACGTGTCGTGCCGCGTCGTGTCGATTTCGTGTCATGTCAAAACATTAAACGGGTTGAAAGTGCTCGACCCTAACCCAACCCGTTTAATTATCGTGTCGTGTTATGTCAACCCGTTTATTTTCGTGTCGAGTTTCGGGTTTGGGGTTTAGACCTTGTAAATATATCATGTCTCTTTTCAAGGTAACACTGAGTAGGTTGAAAGAATAGGAATTTAGGAGGCGAAAAGGAAAACATGAAAAACTAGGAGTGGAAGTTAAAGAGAAAATTCACACTAAGTTTAGAGAGCAATGTTAAAGGATTAGGAGTCGGGGAGACGAAATGGCGAGGTTGTGAAGAGGAGGGAGAGGTATAGTAAGACTATGGAGTATGAGTGAGAAAGGAAAAACGTGAAATGAATTCATGAATAGGTGGCTAAGCGACTCCCACGTTATAAAACACGTCAACCAGAAGTTTTTCTTTTAAATATGGTATTGGTTTTTAACCAGTCCAATTTACATAAGAATTAGAAAAACTTGCATATAAATAAACGGGTCATATTCGAGTTGAAAGTTTCAACCCTGACCATACCCGTTTAATTGTCGTGTTGTGTCGTGTCAACCCGTTTAATTAAAAGGGTTGAAATCTCTTACCTAAACCCGTTTATTTCGTGTCGTCTTCGTGTCAGATTTTCGTGTCGTGTCAGTTTTTGTCACCTCTACTGTTAGGCGGGAGTCGGGTGAAATCATAAAAGATCAGGCTAGATGGTGTTATGTGGGATTTATGTCGATGTTAGGTGGGATTTACCTTTCTTAAGTTTAACCGAAATCTTAAACAAGTGCCAGATGGATTAGTTTAATCACATTTTAAAAAAACTCTTTCTACTTTCACTGCCACCTAACATGCTAAGTTCACTTTAAATGTTAAAACCCAATGTCCACTTATACCTTACATCAAATGCATTACACATATAATACACACAAACTAATATCAACCCACGTAAGATAGAATTCACTTACACATTCTTGTTATAGTAGATTTTTCAGTCAAGTTTTAGTCAAAATCCAACAATATAAATTGCCCTGACTGTTTTATTTAGAGGAATAAACACAACTAAATTATCATGTTTAATAGAAGACTTTGAGTCCTTTCATTTCCTTTGTAATTGGGTTATAATAAAAAGAACACTATCAAAAAAGTGCAAAGAACTATTAAATATAAAAGGAATTATTTCCTAACAATAAATTATTCAAATTCCAAATTCTTAATATCTGGAATTCACTTTTAGTTTCCATACTCCTTTATGATTCTTCCTTGAAAGATTATCCTCATGTCTCCCTTTAATTACAAACAACTGTATTTGACTCTAGATTAGAGTCCTTTTTATTCATATATACTTTAAATGGGGGTTGCTTGTTATCCCAGCCCATCCATTCTTGCTTTACTTACAAGTTGCCGCTATCCTATTTTGTTATATATATATATATATATATATATATATATATATATATATATATATATATATATATATATATATATATATATATATATATATATATATATATATATATATATGTTGGATTAGGTGTCTAAGCCATGACTTATAATTGTATTTATCTTATGATTAAAAGCAAAGTCCATTTGGGTTGCCCTCATAGATGGAGGATAGATATATAGTTCAGTAGAGAGAATTATTAATTGTATAATAAATCAATAGAAATTAAGTATAGGGTTTATTAATATATTTAATTGTTAATATATTAATTAGAAACTATATTAATTAATTGAGATTTAATCTAGAATTAATTAGATTTAATTTAGAGATTAAACTAATTAATTAAAAGGTGCAGGGACTGGTTTGGCATTTATTCAATAGTTGAATAACTGGCCAGGTAAAACCAGGGACCAAAAGTGACGCCAACCTGGAGGCTCCTCCAGGGTTTGGCGAAACCCTAATTAGGGTTTTGGTAAGCCTGTTCCAAGCGGTCAAAAGCCTTGTCCAGTTGGAGGCTCCTTAGGGTTTCAGGTGTAACCCTAGGAGGCTATAAAAGGAACCCCCTGGCACCTCATATTCACGCCATCTCTCTCTCTCTCTCTCTCTGTGTTACTCTGCTGGACTGATTCTTCCATCCCTTGGGTGTGACTTGCATTTGAGGCAGGATACTTTTGTTGCTGCTTGAAAGGATCATAAGATCAAAGGTTGGTTTTCTTAATTCATCTTTAGAATTGAATTGTTTCATTTAAGTTCTTAGTTCTAATCTTCATAGAAGAAAACATAGATCAATATTAGGGTTGCATGTGAACCTTAGGTATTTTTGTGTTCATAGATTGCATAGAAACCCTTCAATATATATATATATATATATATATATATATATATATATATATATATATATATATATATATATATATATATATATATATATATATATAATAGGCTTCTTGAAATTATGATTTCCCTAAAATAACAACATTTTTTATAAATTTGTTTTAAGCACTAAAATACTAAATTATAGTAACCTTAATAAGTTCAAATAATTTTGTGGATGTTACTATGAAGAATTTTGGCTCATCTTGTAACATTACACCTAGACCTATTTAGGAAGTTTGAATATTCATCAAGTAGTCAACTACATTGCTTCATCATGTATTCGACTCCAAGAAGCTAGTGATGTGCATATTGGGATCGCTATCTGGTAACCCATCAAATTGGGCATTGTTTTGCACCATCTGAATGACATGCGTCTTGATCTCAAAGTTTGTTGCTCCAACTGTTGGTCGGCGAATGCATGATCGAGCCCTATCAAGAGAGGGTCGGGCAAATTCACTCATGGTCCTTCGTTGTGCCATTGGGTCAATGGTTTATTCAACAACTTCTTCTTTAATTGGATTGTTTGAACAGCTCCCTCGAGAACGTTTCCCAATGAGAGATCTTTCAACTTCTGTATTGAAAATCAACGGAAATGAGTGTGCCGAACTACGAGTGTGCATACAACTCGTGAAACCTGAAAAGACAAAACACGAACAAAAACACGTAAAAAGGAACAAAAATTAAATCAACAAGGAATTGGGTTGCTAAGCGCAATAGCTCCCCGGCAACGGCACCAAAATTTGATCGCAGTCGTTGATGCAATAAAAAATAAACCTTAAACGTACTAATCATTTAGGGCAAGTAAGGGTCGAATCCACGAGGAGCTTATGGTTAACAACTAGTTCTAACAGACTTAAAGGTAAACAAATTCAAAAAACAATGCTTGCAAATGGTTTGATTCAATAATAAACAGAAGTGATCGCTCCAAAAAAACAATGCTTGCAAATCATGATAAGAATAGACACTAAATGATCATTAGATGTTAGAAATAACTTCAAATCCTCCAAAAACTTAGAATTATATACTTAGATTTTGAAAATGGGGTTTATTCAAAACCTAGATTTTGAGATTCGGAGAAGAAGGAAAAAGATTATACCTCAATGATGCTAGAAACTTATTGTAATTACCAAGAGATGATCAAGCTAAAGCAATTCCACCCTTAAGCCTTCAAAATTGCCAAAACTTAGCTCCCCCTTCTCCAATTAGTGTTCTTCCCCAAATGGGAAGGAAGACGATTAAAAATGTTATATGTTTGCTCACTTAACACCTTTAGTCCCTCTAGTTTCTCATTTCTCCTTTTTTCCCAATCTCTCACACACTTTACTTTTAAGTCCAAAATTTGACATCCTAAATATAAAGAATCATTTTACTAACATTTAAGTCCCAATATTAAGTCAAAAGGTGGTCAACATCAATTTTGGCCATTTTGACAGTTTTAGTCCCTATGTCCAAAATTTTACTAAAAGGCATATTTATTAAATTAAAATCTCATATTTACATTTACCATTATACTTTTATGTTTTGTTTGATTTATTTAAATTTAAATTTATTCTTCTTGATAATTTTATTAATTAAATTTAAAATATTAGGCGTTAAATACGGATGCTACAGAACATTCTAGTGTCGTATTTATATGTTACATCAATTATCATCTCAAACAATGGTTGATGCATGTCACATGAAAACTAGACCCACAAAATAAAATACACCAAAATGCAAACTAGATAGAAAATGAGAACAATAACGACTTTTGTGATTGCAACAAATACAAATATTTTTAATAATAAATATAAATACAACAAAATAAGATAATTCAAGTTGCCACTAAAATAAATGGAACCTTGATGAGAATATACCAACTCCATAAAAACCTTGAATTCACACACCAAATCTTCAATCGTCATCTCTTCAATTGATCACTCGATATTGCTAGCATCCACATTTGAATCTTTATTACTTTCTTGAAACATGGGTACTCAATAATCCTACATGCATATAACTTACGGGATTCAAATAATCTAAAAACAAAGTTTAAGGATGAGGTGGCACTGGTATGAGGGGGTGATGGAAGTATTTTGGAGGAATGGTGGGTAGCGGAGGAAGCTTGGGGAGTGCAAATGGTGGACATGGTTTCTTATATAGCGGAGGCAATGGTGGCAAGATTTTAGGATGCGGCTTGTATATCGGAATTGGTGGTGGCAAGATTTTAGGATGTGGTTTGTAAATTGGAATTGGTGGCGGCAATATTTTAGGATGTGGCTTGTAAATTGGAATCGGCGGTGGCAAGATTTTTGGATGCGGCTTGTAAATTGGAATTGGTGGTGGCAAGATTTTTGGATGCGGCTTATAAATCGGAACTACCGGTGGCTTTGGCTTTGGCTCTGGCTTGTATACTGGCGGCTTTGGCTTTGGCTCCGGCTTGTAAACCGGCGGCTTTGGCTTTGGCTCTGGTTTATATACTGGTGGCTTTGGCTTTGGCTTTGGCTTGTAAACTGGTGGCTTCGGCTTCGGCTCTGGCTTGTAAACCGGTGGCTTCGGCTTCGGCTCCGGCTTGTAAACCGGTGGCTTCGGCTTCGGCTCCGGCTTGTAAACCGGTGGCTTTGGCTTCGGCTCCGGCTTGTAGACCGGTGGCTCTGGCTTAGGTGTTGGTTTGTAGACTGGAACCGGAGGAGGCTTCACGACAGGTGGTGGGCATGGCTTTTTGATAGGTATTGTTGGCACTGGAGGAAGGACCTTTGGTGGAAGTGGTGGAAGTGGAGGGAGGACTTTTGGAGGAAGTGGCGGGCATGGCTTTTTGAAGGGTATTTTCGGTAAAGGAGGGAGAATATGGCCGAACTTCTTTAACCAAGGGTGGTCTTTGGGGAAAGATGGTTTTGGGATTAAAGGGTGTTTAAAAACCGGGAAAAAGAAGGCGGATGTGCAAACTGCCGATGAGAATTTGAGTTTTCCGGTGGGTCCGAAAGTGTGTGTTTGGTCAGACTTTGTGAGGAAAGTGATTTTGGAAGCTTCTAGTCCACTATGAACTGCACAAGGTGCATTTGCTGCATTGTGAAGTTGTACGTAACATTCTTCTGCCAACTTTCCGTCTTTTAAGAGTTCTTGAGGAAGAGATACTTTGAAGTGTCCTTCCTCGTTTAGCTTTCCAACACCTCTTGTTTTAAAGTTACCATCTTGAAGCTTGCAGTCAATGGTTACTTTCAACCCTGAAAAAGACATATAATTTTTATTAGTAATAAGTGATTTCTAGATAGACGTTGTATAACACATGACATTTGTTATGACATGTTATCAACTTTTATTTGTGTGAAAACTTATTATTCTCATGTGAATATGAATAATAAAACTATGAGAAAGATTCCAAACAACATATGTTATTAGTTGATATTGTAAAAATAAATGCTAAATGTAATAACGCTTATTTTGGTTTATTTATGTATTATTAAAAAATGATAAACTGTATCATCTGAGCGTCACCTTTCAAACTAGTAATTGATATTTTTCCCTGTAAGGAGTAAGGATATGATATTCTACACTAAAAAAACTAGCAATTGTAGCATTGCACATTTATTTATTTTATTACGGCTACAACAATGAAAATTATTTCGTATTTAGATCATATTCAATAATTACGTATATTTGAGTACAATGTTGTAATAAGAATACATGAAAATAGAATCCTATAGTAAACAAATCAATGAAAGTATAATGTTGTTTTTTGCATTTAAAACTAATAATCACCACAAATCACGCAATTTTTTTGTGCCGACAGTATGATAAAATCATGGGTAACATCATATTGTTATGTGTCATTCAACAATTTCCATTTCCATTTCCATTTCCAGGTGTCTATAGAAACCATCACATTCCTACTTTTTAAAAGTTTTCAAGTTAGAAATTAGGTATGTGTCAATTGTTATCATGTGAAAAGGCAATGATGGTAACTAGGACCGGCAACATATTTTAGTTACTAAAGTATTCTTCATAGTATCAGTGCCAATATTACATCAGTTATTTTTCCAACAAACGCTGAGCTGATCCACATTGGCCCACCTCAAGAACATCATATGATATTCAAGCAAGGTACACAATGTACGTAGTGCACACAAGGGGCATAGTCCATAACGGAACTCGAACTCTCACACTAAGCTTGTTGAGACTCTAACCCTCGTCTGTTTTATAAAGATACCGCCACATAAACAAATGTTTTTTTAAACACCATTAACCGTATGGAATATTTGCGAGACTATTGTCCCATGGGTCGAATGAGTAACATATATGCATGACATGAGAAAAAAAAAAAGAATTGATAATACCTGACAATGCATGGCTTGTCTCGATGTTATTCTCCTTACAATCAGCACATTCTCCAACACCAACTACCTCTACATTTTTAGCGATTCCATAACACAAACTCCCAGAAAACAATAAAAACAGCAAAAAGAAAGAACCCCTCATCGAGAAAGACTTCAAAGTCTCGCTGATAAGCACATAAGATGAACTTATGTAGCTTCTAAAAAGCCTTGTGTTCGAGTGAGTACTTGAATCAATTGCTACTATATATATATATAATGAGAGCCAACTTATGGGGGTTGCTCACCAACAATGGCAGTAAAGAACCTCACATGAAGCTAAGGGACCCCCAGTAAGACCTTGGTTATTGGTCAAAAAGACTTATACGCCAGCCCATCTTCTATCATTTAATGAGCTCTCAACCACACCACATATTTTAAGCTTACTTAGCATGTGAATCGATATCTCCACCAGCTAACCAAACTTTCTCATTAATACCTTAATTTTTCCATTCTCAATGACGTTGGACATGAGTAAATCGATGATTTTTAGCAACCCATTACACAGTTTTGTAAGCTTTACAAAGAAACTAACCAGCTAGGCAATACTATCAAACAGTTGGCGGATTACATAACGAAGCATAGATTTAGCTTAGCTATAGCATGTGAATGCAATATCTCCACCAACTAACCGTAACTTTCTCATTAATACCTTAATATTTCCGTTCTCAATGACATTCGACATGAGTAAACAATATGTTTTATAATCCATTACACAATTTTGTAAGCTTTTCACGTAAACGCACCAGCTAGGCATTTATCAAACAGTTGGCGACTAGACTACATAAATGTGAATAATCCAAGTTTTTCCACTCTCATTACCATGGGGTAGAGTAAATTCTTGATTTTTGACAGCTCGACACATATTAGCGAACCCTTTTGACCGGCTAAAAATCAATTAGTGATAAGGTAGCTGAAGACTTTGGATCCCAATTACGCCAAGAAAACGAAAATGGGATACAAAACCAAAAAGGAATTTGACATGAAGTTTTTTACGAAGTGGAGTATAACCGTCAATAAATGATGCATGTTCTGACACAAACACAAATATTTCAATGACGTGTAGTTCATAAAAGAAGAATCCAAATGTATAGAAATTACAGAGCCAGTCTTGTAGGATCAGTTATTCCAAATTTCCAATTGATTGCAGCCTGGAATGTTGACGCTTGACAGAGTATGTATCGCCATATGGGTCCGCAGTATACATATATTGTTTTCATATGTATCTAAATTCTAATATTATAATATTTCAAAATTTTACTGATCTTGATAGTATTTACAATATTGTTTAGATATAGAATAATTTTCATATTATTTTGATATAATTATCTTAATTTAATATTGGGGTCGTTTGGATTGCGGGTTTTTTTTGTGGGATTTGCAATTCATTGAAGGATTTGGATTTTAAAGTATTTGGATTTTGAATGATTTGGAATTAGCTACATTTGGTGGATCGTGTTTGGAATGAAATTGAAAATTTCTTTTATTAAATTGCGTTTGGTTTCTTAAGGACGTGAAATATACCGTATATAATAACAAAATTATCCTTCTTTTATTATTTTCGAACAATTGGGTTATAAACATCATACCTTTTATTAACTGATAAGTGCAAAACCTTTTTAAATTATCTTAAAATAATACTAAACTATAACTAATAAAATTGTATATAATCCATAATAATGATACAAAACCTTTTTAAATTATCTTAAATGTATTAAACCAAACACTCCCTTAGAGTTATAGAAGGATTTCAAAATATAATCTATAAATATGTTTATGTTTAATGTAAATTTCTTCGTATAGTATATCAAGGATCGTCGTGTGGTGTCGCTTGATGCCCTCTTCTGCCGGTTGCCATGGGTCCATTGGCGAAAGTCGCCAGATGCCACCACCATTAGGTGAAAGACCGTTCGATTAAGAGCGATGGCGGTGAAAACAAAGTAAAGAGATCCACATCCATACTTGACCCGAAATAGATCCGCGCCCTTACCAAAAACGACCCGAAAATAACCCGAACCGGATCCATATGGCACGAAACCATATGAATCGACGGTTTTTCATTATAAGATAAATTGTCAGTTTTAAGTTACAATCATACATTTTGACCATGGTACAAGAGCACTAGATTAACCCTTGCGCTGCCGCCTCCTATTCCTCCTTCAAATCGACACAAACAGTTACATGGTCGATACAATCTCTATTTCATTTTTTCTCGATCTCTTCTCCTTTTATTCTTTTATTTTGTTTTTTTCTTCTTCCCAAAACTAAACCCTTTTTGGAAAATCTCTACCAATCATCCCTCTCTTTCTCTTCAAATTTCGAATTATATAAAAAAAGAATCAAAGTATATTCAAGAAATTGTCAAAGTTCAGATTCAAAGTCACAAGATCAAGAACAATAATGTTTGATGATTTCAGAAACAGTCTGAGCATTCGTCCATCTCCCGCTCAGACTGAGGGAGTGTATTGGATAGTATTTACCAGGGGCGGATAAAAAAAATCAGTGGTAGCACAAACTTTTTTAGGGGTTGCACATTAATGGATACTCAACTTCATCGACACTTTAACAAAGTTTATAGGCATTGGTCCGTGTCAAATCCATCGCTAAAACCATTACCGACAGATTATCAACGGATTTACACTAAATTCACATTTGACGTGGAAATTTGAGAATTTAAAAGGTAACTCGTGCTACTCCAAGCTCTATACTAGGTTTGTCATGATATTTACAATATCATTTAGATTAAGATAATTTTCATATAATTTTTATATAGTTTCTTTATTTTAGTATTAGAGTTATAGAAGGATTCCAAAATGCATTCTATAAATATTTTTTTATGTTTAATGTAAATGCGTGGTCTTAAGTTACAATTATACATTCTATCACATATGTTCTTTTTCCAACAGTTAAAAATTTAAAATAATTTAACCCGACTTAAGAAATCAATGCAAACAAATGGATACCATTTTGGTTTTAAGAAACGACTCCGACCGCCAACTACTTTTTTGCACTCTATTAAAATAATTCATTAGCTTTCCCCGTGATAAATGAACTTACAATACTACGATTTACTATAATGTATCTATAGCTAATAAACTAGCTAAAATAATTAAAGTAATATAAAATAATATTTACGAGAAATGAACATATTTGAAAAATCTTTAGGTAAATGTCCATGAGGTTATTAGTAACTTCTTAAGTAATACGTGTTAAAATTATTTAGATACTGTTTGTCATAGCTGAATGATTCAAATGATTAAACATGACAAATGGGTTTCAAAATACATTCTTTAATTGTCACTTGAGAGAGGATGTGCATATTGTTAGAATATGGAGGCTTTGTCAACAAAGGGGTGAAGAATTTTTCTCAAGGGTTGGTAGCCTATTTTGTTGAAGGCAAAGCTTCTTTGTTTCACATTGATTTGTTCACACACACTCACATGCCTATATAAAGGGCAGCATAGCATCAAACCAAATGTACCACACAACACAAAAACACAGAGCAAAAAAACATTCCTAGTTATCCGCCGTGGACGTAGGTCATTTTTGGACCGAACCACGTTAAATTCTTGTGTTCTTAATTTGAGAGTTGAGTGTGTGAGTTTAGTGTTCGTATGCTAAGTGTCTCGATCCTAACAAGTGGTATCAGAGCCTTGTTATAGCTCCAGAGAGTGATTTTCTGTTTTTGGGTCGAAAATTTTTTGTCTCAAAAACGATTTTGGTTTACGCCGTTGGAAAGGTCTCGTTCCGCAGATTCCGAAAATATATTTTTTTGAATTTTTTGAGCACCGGAAGACCTCCAAATCGCCGGTCAAAGTTGGTCAAAACTCGCCGGAAAATTGGCCGGAAAAACCAGTTCGCCGGAGACGACGACACTGTAGCACCGGAGTTTCGCCGGAGAAGACCACACTGTAGCGGTACTGTAGCATTTGCAAAACAGGTCCCTGAAGTTTCAGAATTTGCAAAACAGGTCCCTGAAGTTCCAGAACTTGCAAAACAGGTCCCTGAAGTTCCAGAATTTGCAAAACAGGTCCTTGAGGTACCAAAATTTGCAAAACAAGTCCCTGGAGTTCCGAAAATTGCAAAACGGGTCCCTGAACCTTCAGAAATTGCAAAACAGGTCCCTGAATTTTCAGAAAATTACAGTTTAGCCCCTGAACTTTGAGGAAATTGCATTTTAGCCCCTGAACTTTCTGAAAGTTGCAGTTTAGCCCCCGAACTTTCAGAAAAGTGCATTTTAGCCCCTAAACTTTCTGAAAATTGCTGTTTAGCCCCTAAACTTTCTGAAAATTGCAGTTTAGCCCCCAAACTTTTAGAAAATTGCAGTTTAGCCCCTGAATTTCAGAAAAATTGCATTTTTCACCCTTAATTTCTGAAAGAAAAGTGCATTTTGTCCGTTAAAATGGCAGAAGACGGTAAAATTAAAATTGAGAAATTTGATGGTACCGATTATGGATTTTGGAAGATGCAAATTGAAGATATGTTGTATCAGAAAAGTTTGCATTTGCCTATGTTGGGCGTACAACCCGATGACATGTATGATGAAGATTGGAAGTTGTTGGATCGACAAGCCTTGGGCGTAGTTAGGCTTTCATTGGCGAAGAGTGTTGCGTATAACATTGTCAATGAAACAACTACTTATGGAGTATTTAAGGCTTTGTCCAACATGTACGAGAAGCCGTCCGCTTCCAACAAAGTGTTCCTCATCAAACAATTGGTTAACACCAAGATGAAGGAAGGCATGTCAGTTACCGCTCACATAAATGAGTTTAACTCAATTATCTCTCGTTTAGCCTCAGTTGCAATAAAGTTTGAAGATGAAGTACAAGCGCTCCTCCTTTTATCATCTTTGCCCGACAGTTGGTCAGGCACAGTCACAGCTGTTAGTAGTGCATCTGGCACTACCAAACTCACTTTCGAGAGTATGCGTGACTTAATTGTAAATGAAGATATCAGACGGAGAAGCAATGGTGAGACTTCTAGTTCTAGTTCTATATTGCATACAGAAAGTAGAGGAAGAAAAAACGAAAGAGGACGTGGTCGAGGCAGATCAAAGTCCAGAAAAAGAGGCCAGTCAAAAACCAGAAAAGACATTGAATGCTGGAATTGCAAAGAAAAAGGTCACTTTAGAAGCCAATGCCCAAAACCACAAGCTGAAAAGAAAGAAGTAAACAATGTATCCTCTGAAGATTCGGAAGATTTTCTCATATGTTGCGTTGAGAATTCGGCAGAATCCTGGATTATGGATTCAGGTGCTTCTTTCCATGCCGTCTCATGCCCAGATATGGTCAAGAACCTACAAACAGGTGCTCTTGGCAAAGTTCGTTTGGCCGATGATCAAGTGCTTGATATTACGGGTATCGGAGACGTAGATTTGAAGACCTCCTTAGGAACCACATGGACATTGAAAGATGTCAGGGTTATTCCAAACTTAAGGAGAAAGTTGATTTCAGTTGGTAAGTTGGATGATGAAGGGTTTGATGTTCACTTTGGGGGTGGACAATGGAAAGTGATCAAAGGAAACTTGGTGATTGCCAAAGGAAAGAAGAAAGGCACTTTATACATGGTAGAGATACCTAGTGATGGTGTTCATGCCGTAACCACAAATCCGAGTCCATCTAATTTATGGCACCAACGACTCGGACACATGAGCAATAAGGGATTGAAGATGTTGGCTCAGAAAGGGAAGTTTCCAGACTTGAAGAAAGTTGAAACAGAATTCTGTGAATCTTGTGTCCTCGGGAAACAAAAGCGGGTTACTTTTGTAAAGACGAGGAAGACACCGAAAGCTCAGAAGTTGGAGCTTGTTCACTCTGATGTATTTGGACCAACACCAGTTTCATCCCTAGGAGGAAAAAACTACTATGTAACCTTTATTGATGATTCAACACGCAAGGTATGGGTCTATTTTCTTAAAAATAAATCTGATGTATTTGATACTTTTAAGATATGGAAATCTGCTGTTGAAAATGAAACTGATTTGAAGGTAAAATGCCTGAAGTCGGATAATGGTGGTGAATACATAAGCAAGGAGTTTGTTGACTACTGTGCCAAGCAAGGGATAAAGATGATCAAGACGGTCCCAGGAACCCCTCAGCAGAATGGTGTAGCTGAGAGAATGAATAGAACTTTGAATGAAAGGGCTAGAAGCATGAGGTTGAATGCTGGTTTACCAAAGACATTCTGGGCCGATGCAGTTAACACTGCAGCCTACTTGATTAACCGTTCACCGTGTGTTCCCTTGGATTTTAAATTGCCGGAAGAAATGTGGCAAGAGAAGGAAGTAAGTCTCAAACACCTGAAAGTATTTGGTTGTACTGCTTACAGTTTGTTAAAAGATGGTGACAGGGATAAACTTGATTCAAAGACCAAGAAGTGCACATTCATTGGTTATGGGTCAGATGAAATGGGTTATAGGCTTTGGGATAGTGAAAGCAGAAAGATAATCCGAAGCAAGAATGTCACCTTTAACGAAGCTGAGTTATACAAAGACCGGAACAACAAAAGTCCAGAAGTCCAGAAGGAGTACGTTGAATATGAAGGTGGTGAAAAGAAGAAAGAAGCTTCAGTTGAAATCCCTGAATCTGGGGATGATTCAACTGACAGTGGGAGCTCAGAGGATGATTCCAGAAATGACTCTGAAGATGAAGAAACCAGCCCTCCAGCTCCAGAGTCCCCAGCCACACCTCAAGTTCAACCAAGAAGATCTTCCAGAGTCATCAGACCACCACAAAGATACTCACCATCTGTCAACTACATTCTTTTGACAGAAAATGGTGAACCCCAGTGTTACTCTGAAGCTAAGAGGTTGAAAGATTCATTGCAGTGGGAGCTAGCAATGAAAGATGAAATGAAGTCGCTTGAGAAGAACAAGGCCTGGTTTCTAACGAAGCTTCCATCCGGGAAGAAGGCTCTTCAAAACAAATGGGTTTTCAGGGTCAAGGATGAACATGATGGTACCAAACGGTACAAAGCAAGATTAGTAGTCAAGGGCTTTCAACAGAAAGAGGGAATCGATTTCAATGAAATATTCTCTCCAGTAGTGAAGATGACCACTATCAGACTTGTTCTCAGCATTGTAGCAGCAGAAGGTTTGCATCTAGAGCAGCTAGATGTCAAGACAGCTTTTCTACATGGTGACCTAGATGAAGAAATTTACATGACACAACCAGAGGGTTTTCAGATTAAAGGCAAAGAAAACTTGGTGTGTAAATTGAAGAAGAGCTTGTATGGTCTGAAGCAAGCGCCCAGACAATGGTATTTGAAGTTTGATAACTTCATGAGAAGAGTTGGTTACAAGAGATGTGACAATGACCATTGTTGTTACATCAAGAAGTTTAAGGGTTCTTATATCATTCTACTACTCTATGTAGATGATATGCTGATTGCAGGCTCAGACATGACAGAGATCAAGAAGTTAAAGAAGCAAATGTCTGAAGAATTCGAGATGAAAGACTTGGGAGCTGCAAACCAAATACTCGGGATGAGTATTTTCAGAAACAAAGAAGATGACTCTTTGACACTCTCTCAAGAGAAGTACATTGAGAAAGTGTTAGAGAAATTCAGCCTTAAAGATGCCAAGATCAGAAGCACACCTTTGGGAAGTCACTTTAAGCTTTCTAAAGTTCAGTCACCCAAATCAGATGAAGACAAGAAAGAAATGGCTAAAGTACCTTATGCATCTGCAGTTGGTAGTCTCATGTATGCAATGGTATGCACGAGACCAGATATTGCACATGCAGTGGGAGTTGTTAGTCGATTTATGTCCAATCCGGGGAGAGAACATTGGGAAGCAGTTAAATGGCTGCTAAGATATTTGAAGGGGACTTCAAAAGTGGCATTGTATTTTAAAGGGAAAGATGTCATTCTGAAGGGTTTTGCAGATGCAGACCTTGGTGGTTGCAAAGACTCATACAAAAGCACTACCGGGTATGTCTTTACAGTAGGAGGCACTGCAGTGAGTTGGATGTCTAAACTCCAGAAAAGTGTTGCCCTTTCAACCACAGAAGCAGAGTATATGGCAGTTGCTGAAGCAAGCAAAGAGCTTATATGGTTGAAGAACTTTCTCGAAGAACTTGGCAAGGAACAAGTTGATTGTGCACTGTTTTGTGATAATCAAAGTGCAATACACCTTGCAAAGAATCCTGTCTTCCATTCGAAGACAAAGCACATACAGCTGAGATATCACTTCATCAGAGAAAGAATTAATGATGGTACTCTGAAGTTGAAGAAGATCAAAGGAACTGAAAATCCAGCTGATATGTTGACTAAGGTTGTTACCTTAGAGAAGTTGAAGCTCTGCATAGCTTCAACTGGCCTTCAGGATAATTGAAGAGAAGGCCAGGGTAACTAGGAAGGAGCTAAGATCAAAAGTGTTTTTTAATAGACAGTTGAAGCACAGGTGAAGATTGTTCCGTGGCTTCAAGTGAGAGAGAATGTGTGTTTAAGGATCAAGATTTGGATGGCAGAGAAAGACTAAGTTGTTCAAGCCTCCAAGTGGGAGATTGTTAGAATATGGAGGCTTTGTCAACAAAGGGGTGAAGAATTTTTCTCAAGGGTTGGTAGCCTATTTTGTTGAAGGCAAAGCTTCTTTGTTTCACATTGATTTGTTCACACACACTCACATGCCTATATAAAGGGCAGCATAGCATCAAACCAAATGTACCACACAACACAAAAACACAGAGCAATAAAACATTCCTAGTTATCCGCCGTGGACGTAGGTCATTTTTGGACCGAACCACGTTAAATTCTTGTGTTCTTAATTTGAGAGTTGAGTGTGTGAGTTTAGTGTTCGTATGCTAAGTGTCTCGATCCTAACACATATGGTGCACCAAATTGTTTTTGAAATCTAAGTATCCTAATGGAATATATATATATATATATATATATATATATATATATATATATATATATATATATATATATATATATATATATATATATATATATATATATATATATATATATATATATATATCGTCATGTCATTTACAAATAATATTTGACTGATCTTTATATAGTATTCATTAAGTGTGAAATTGGTATGATACCAGTTCTTTTTTCTCCAAACCATGTACCGTACCAACTATAATTGGTATAAAAAATTTGTTAACTGAATGTATTATTCAAACAACATGTCCTAGCTCATTTACACATCTTAAATCTCATAAGATAGAGTTTAACGAGTTATGATATTGTACTCTCTATTATGATATTGTACTCTTTTTTTTAGGCCCCGGTGTCGATTCATATTATTACATACTTTAAAATTAATACGTGTTCTAGTTTAAGACTTCTATAACTACCATATATATATATATATATATATATATATATATATATATATATATATATATATATATATATATATATATATATATATATATATATATATATATACACACACACACACACACACATATATATATATATATATATATATATATATATATATATATATATATATATATATATATATATATATATATATATATATATATATATATATATATATATAGAGAGAGAGAGAGAGAGAGAAAGAGAGAGAGAGTATTAACATGTTGCACTTGCGGGTCATGTATATCTTCTTTTCGTTTGAAAAAAAATAATCGATGGTTCTTTTCTTGCTTATGATTTGCCCTATAACTATATGAAATCAATCATAATAATACTTCTAATTACAAATTATGTAGTTTTAAAAAAATATACCAATTATAATTAGTAAAAAGTAAATATATAATAGCCAATAAGAAATTAATATTACTTATTTTTGAAACAGAATTTGTAGCAGAGTATGAAACGATGAACATTGATTAAATTGTATATCTTTTGTCGTTTTGCATAATTAGGTTAACTTCCGTAATTTTTCATTTGAATCTTCATTATCAACAATAATATTACAAAAAATAAAATACTAAAATAAATTAGGCTATGGCCTTGGCCCATTAAAGGAGGCGGTACAATTAAATAACATAAAAATATATATGTGCACTCAATGGTGATGCATGGCGTCATTACTGAATCCTTTCATTGACCTTTCTTTTCTATAACGAAAAAGCCCTCCTCTCGGTGATGTGGGTGAGAAACCCAAATCAGAAAAGCTCAATATAAATGTAGTCTCTCGATTAAAAATATTGGGGGGGGGGGGGGAGGCACCTCATGTCCCCCTATTGTCTTCGTCACTGTAAAAATAGATATATCTCATGACAAGCACGTCGATAACAAAAATCATCAGACTAACAATTAATGTTTCCAACATCACGATCATCAATATTTCTTGATAATTAAAAAGTATATTGATTAAACTTCTAATAGGTTATTATCTTAAATGATTTAATAGTTTTGATGTTGTCAATAGAAATTAAGGAACCGTGATAAATGTATGTATGGTACAGATAAAAGAAATTAAAGCAAATAATGGAAATTGAGAGATAGAGAATTAAATTGAAGAAAGAAAAATGATTCTACTGTTTGGTACCATAGAAAATTCATCTGAGAAATATGTCTGAGAATCAATGCTCTTGTGGTAGTGTTGGAGGCGGTGGGTGGTAGCAGTGGTGGTGGGTGGTGGCGGTGGCGGATGGTGGTGGGTAACAATGTAAGTGATGGTGGTAATGGTAGCGTTAGGTAGTGGCAACGATGGCGGTGAGTGATTGTGGTGCTGTATAGTGGGTGTAGGTGGTGGTGGTGGTGGTGGGTGGTGGTGGTGACAGTAGGTGGTAGCGGTGGTGATGGCGGTGATGGTAGATGGTGGGTAGTGGTGATGGTGGTGGCAGTTGTGGTGGTGAGTAACAGTGGTAGATGGTGGTGGTGGGTAACAATGTAGGTGGTGGTGGTGGTGGGCGATGGTGGCGATAGGTGCTGGTGGCGGTGGAGGTGGTGGCGGTGGTGGTGGTGACGGTGATGGTGGTTGTGGCAGTGGTGGTGGGTGACTGTGGTGGCCTCGAGAAAGAAAATAAAATTTATTCATTCTCTGTTTTTCTGTTTTATTTTTTTATTAACAATTCTTTCTATTTCTCTACTAAAAGTAGAAAATTAAAAACAAGAGAAGAAAAAGAAATTTTCACTCCATTTCTTATTCTCATAATTAATTTTTTTTAAAAGAGAAAATGTTATAAAACCCTTAAATTTGGCAGAAATATTTGTTTTTACCCTTTTGCCAATTTTAGGTTAACTAAAACCTAAACTTTGAAAAAAAAAAGTTTATTTTTACCCTTGAAACCTGATATAACAGGTTTCCAGGTTACCATCAATTGAATTTCGCATAAAAGACCTTAAGTATTCATTTTTTTTTTACGTTTTTACCTTAAATATATTTTTTTATATTATACCACCACCATTGCTGCCACCACCGCCGCCACCACCCACCAACATTGTTGCCACCACCCGCCACCCGCGGCTGTCTTCATTCTTGTGTTCCAATCCAATACTTCTCTGTCAGGTAGAACATCTGTAAAAAAACTGTTTAGGCTGCAGTCTCTTGTTTAGACAAACTATAAAAATGGTGGTTACCATACCATGAAAATGGTCTTCTAATGACCATAATGCCATGAATTCATACACAAGAAGTCTTTGTTCGCCATCAACATGGTAACGGATCAAGTTCACCAAATTCGGATGATGTAAAAGGTTGAGCATAAGAACTTCCACTAGAAATTCTCGGTTACCCTGGAGTCCGTTTCTATCCAATTGTTTAACAGCTACAACCTATCAAACCACAACTTCTTTAAGTTCAAAACTACATATTCAACCTATGTTTATCAACACACAACATAATAATGTTTATCCCATAATTGATAGCCATGCACACACATCAACTCACGTCATCGCTATTATTCAAATAGGGTTTCTCGTTATTGTATTTGTATTGAGATACACTCGACTAGATAGCTTTTAAGTACGTAACCAAAGAGAATAAAAACATAAATGTATATATACGGTAAGACACGATCTAATATAAGAATATAATCCAGTCCCATTAATGAACTTGATTTACACTACTAGATTTCTCAAAACATTATTTCTACTATTTATTTTAGATATAAATGTAAACCTGGAGAGAGAATTTACCTGACCACTACCCTGAAGACGTCCTCTATATACACAGCCAAAGCCTCCCTCCCCTAAGAAGCAATCGGGCCTGGAATTGTTTATTGCCGCTGCAACTTCATGGAAAATGAATGTTTGAGCAACAAATTGAGCATCTGGTGAATCTTTAGGCCCTGACGACTCCCTCCGTTTGTATTGTTTCTAGACTTGGTGGGTGGTGGCGGCGGTGGTGGCTGGTGGCAGCAATGGTGGTTGGAGGTGGTGTTGGTAGTATAATATGAAAAAAAAATATTTATGGTAAAAACATAAAAAAATTGAAAACTTAAAGGCTTTTATGCAAAATTCAATTGATGGTAACCTGGAAACCAATTAAATCAGGTTTCAAGGGTAAAAATAAAATTTCCTCTACAAAATTTAGGCTTTAGTGAACCTAAAATTCACATTCGTGCCATGCTTTCTGAGATTGCATTTCCGATAAAGTATTAAAAAAAAACTTTAATTTGTTTCTTATTTTCAAAAGAAATACAAATCATTAAATCCACTCCTGGAATCTTTATCTTTAACAGTCTTTTAGCCATGAAATTGAAGTCTTCTTTCTTCCCGATGGCAAGTAAATTTATGATGCAAGTAGAAAGGATAAATTGCAACGTATGTTGGGGGTTATCTTCCAATTAGTGAATAGATCATAAAAAAGTAGAAGATTTATTGTAGTATTTGGCATTGAATGCGGTTTTTCTTAGGTGCATAAGAGGAAAATAGATGTGAAGTTTCAATACTAATAATGTTATCACAATACAAGAACATGGGTTTAGTGGACTACATTTGGTGGTTCGTTGCTTTCAAACTTATGGTAAATCAATCACGTAGTGGATTCAAATTAAATATATGATGTTACGTTTTGTTTTTTATAAATGATCATCTATTTATATTAAATCTTGTGTCAAGTTACTCATTTTACATAAAAGTAAATATTATTCTTCTAACTTATAGTTTATGGTTTACTGTTGATATATTATAGAGAAACCGTTCCAATATTTTTCTCCCAAACACTAACTCTAAAATGCAAAACAACACTGATATAGTTGACTTATAACTCATACATTTCAAAACACTATTTATTGTTTTCAAACACGAAGGACAAAAGTAGATGGATTTAAGACTTTTGGTACTCGTAGTTAATTGGTTTATAGATATTAGATTAGCAAAATAAGACATTTAAGACATTTACATTCAGCTAGGACAAGAGGTCATTATTGTGCCACATTATATAATTCAGACTAATTAGATCTGGGACAAAACCAGTTGCAGCGTCGACGAACCATGAGAGGCGATGAGCTCGAGAACAGATGTAGACTTGATTTTTAAAGATCAATAATATTATATATAGATTTCTAAAAGGAAAAAAATTATTATTATATATGTATGCCCTATAAGACATTTCAACATTATGATCGATTGCTTATAGAACTAGTAAAATAGACATCACACGCTAACTTGATACGAGACCTATATAAAATAAAAAGATTTGAGTGCGGGATTTAATCCGTTTGATTAGTATGTTGACATGAAAATTAAACGGTAATGTTAATGTAAAACACTTTCAACTCGCAAGACACGTTTAAAAGGACTAAACCATCCCTAAACCTATTAAGCTGACACAAACTCGACACGATAACAACATGTTTGATTAAGACATTTCAACTCATTTAAATAAACATGTAGACTAATTCAACACCAAAATTATACCAGTAATGTTTGGTCAATCTCATTTAACTGACATGGACCTGTCACGATGCAATATATTTACCGGTCTAACTATTATGTATATAATTTTTTTTTTCGTTTTCATTTTGTATGGTATTCATCAACACAAAGATACAAATCTTCTGGTTATATATATATATATATATATATATATATATATATATATATATATATATATATATATATATATATATATATATATATATATATTGTTCCCCTAACCCAACCCGGGAACGGACCGGAGGGAACCGCAACATACTCTATTGTCCGATCATAGCCGTATGAGAGTCCTGCTCATCTACTCTAAAGGCAATGCAAAGAGTTCACGCCGGATCGAAGGCATGCTCTTAGTTATATATATATATATATATATATATATATATATATATATATATATATATATATAAAAGATCAATGAATGTAAGATTAATTATGGGCCAATCGTTTGATAGGGGTAATTTGACATTTTGTTAATTAATTTAATTATTATATAATAAAAGATCCCTAAAATTAAGTTATCTAATTGGTGATTATGCCTATAATTTCTCTAACCCTATGCCGGCCGTCATAACCATCATATTACACAAACCACCAACTCCAACCCTACATTTTAATTTTATCATTTGGGTATCTCTGATGGTTCCATTTTATATTGGCTGGTTCAAACGTTAATTGCAGACATCGATTGAATGTTTCAATCCTGCTTAGGCTCGTTCACCGATTGCAGACATCGAGATTGGTCCGATTGCAGGTCCGATCAGTTGCATCTTGATTCCAGTTTTATTCCCGTACAATTCCTGTTTTATTCCCGTACGATTCCGTTCTATTCCCGATTGCAGATTCGATAAATCGTTGTATATGTGCGACTTACCAATGTTAATTCTCGTTCTAATCGCAGGTTCTATGTGGAACGATTAAATCAATTGGAGTAGCAGGTCTGGATTGCAGGTCAGTTCCGTATATAGAGATTTGGGATTAGAGTTTTTGGGTATAACTTTTTTTTGAAAAACATTGTGTAGAAAAAAAGTTTATGGGTTTTCTCAATTATTTAGGTTTTCTCTATAACTCGACTATATATATATATATATATATATATATATATATATATATATATATATATATATATATATATATATATATATATATATATATATATATATGCATGTATGTATATATATATATATATAGGTTATCCAAATGAATGTGGTTTAAGATTGCCAATATATTGAATTATATTCATTTGAAACATATAATGATTTTCAACTTTCAAGTAATTAAACACATACAACTCAATAGTTTGTTAACCTATGATACCTAATTGTTACTTACCATGCCTAATTAATATAAGTGTTATATATTGTACACAAATTAATTAGATTTTACTTGTAGAATCATATGGAAGAAAAGATGATTTGAGAATAACACTTTGAAGTTGCATATGTTTGTATTATATTAAGAAGGAGAAACATGAAGAAGCTAAAAAAAGTACAAGTTGCAAGGAAATAGAAAAAGACATGGTTGAGAACACATACTGCGCAGGTACATATTTATATTGTCTTTGGAAGGAGAAACGTGAAGAAGATAAAACAAATTACAAGTTTCAAGACAATAAACATAGTGCATGGTTAGTTCTACCCTAACATTGAAAGGTTTTCTGCAACTATGAACTAAAATTCCTAAGTTCACATGAAACCTATATAGATCTAAGTTTTCTTCTAGTTAAACATATAACAAATCCTAAAAAGGCCCAGAAAATATAAACTAAAAGGAAAGATTAAGAAAAACCAACATTTATTGAAACTTGGAAGCAAAGCAACAGAAATCTCTTGCCTCAAATGCAGTCACACCCTAGCTGGTAGTCTTGGCCGAAAATCCTTGGGGAGAGAGAGTCAAAAAATCGCAGGTATTAGGGTTTGTGAGCCTCCCTATTTATAGGCTCCATGTGGTTATCATATAAACGTTACAGATAAACCTTTTTGAATTCGAATTAAGATAAAACCATTATTTTAATCATTCAAACCATATTTATCTGTAAATATATATATTTCGAATATATATATATATATATATATATATATATATATATATATATATATATATATATATATATATATATATATATATATATATATATATATATATATATATATATATATATATATATATATATATATATATATATATATATATATATATATATATATATATACTAGTAGTCTACCCGCGCAATGCGGCGGCAACCATTACTTTGTTTTGATGAATAATTTCATAGCGGCAGTTACTTTTATTTAGTGCCTCAGAGGGTGGGGGTAAGTGTTTCATTTTGGACAATAGCTTCATTTCAGCAGTTAGTTTATTTACACATGGAATAACCAAAAGAACACTTTATTTGTTTCTCAATAATATTCCCAACAGTTTACTTTCTCATGAATCATGACTTTACTTCTCATGGAGTAAAGTCCTATTTCACCGAGCACCTAAGATAAAACATTTCATAATAGGCCCATGCTAACATTAACATTGGAAGTAATTATGGCCACTTTTAAAGGAACACATATAAAAGGCTAATTTAGGAATACACTAAGGTTGTGTTTGTTTTAGAAGATGTAAAATGTATTTTGTTTTTTTCCATGTCTGCGAAAGAATATGTGGACCAAAAAGTCTTTTTTTCATGTGTTCGTTCTTCATAAAAAAATGTTTGTGAAATAATAAAGACGGAGGCTTGTGTTTTCTTCCTGGTAGTCGGGTGTTGAGAGAGAAAGGGAGAGACCGGAGAGCCGGAAGAAAGTCACGAACTAAAGTTCCTAAAAGAGGAAAAAAGACAAAAATTATGTCTTTTGGAAAAAGATCTAAAAAAGACTTTTTCATGAATTTTGTCTTCAAAAAAATAAACAGTCTTTTTGATAAACGTCTACCCGTTCGAAGACGTTTTGGAAAAAAAGACTTTTTGAAGAAAAACAAACACCTCCTAAGTTACCAACAACTCCTAAAATGAAGAAAAATAGCCAAGCATACAATGACCTATAAATGTTAAAATCATCCCCAACTTAATGTCCATAGTTTTTACTCTTTTCTACTTTTACCACAGAATGCTCAACTTCTGTCAACCACGTTTTAATCAATTCCTAATTTGAACAACATTAGTCTCTATAATACAAACCAACCCAACTAATAAAAAAGTACAATGCTGATATTGATTTCTAAATGTAAGTATGTTTCCATAAAAACAAATAATTATCAAACCCTTATAATCATTGAAAAACAGAAAATCGTTAGTATTTGGCCATTTATTCTTGCATTCCTCTTCTAGTATAACCAAAATTAGATAATAACTTTTGGGAGGCCACTATATAGCCATGTCGTCAACAACACACTCAATTTGTTTATATAACTTTAAAGAACTTTTGCTTAATAACCGGATAACAAAGCGACCAACCTTCAAATTAGAAATTTATTTCCTTAACACACTCCTGATAGCTCACTTAAAATCTTATTTCCAAGTAAACTACATAAAAATCAAGAGACAAAGTGACCAACCTTCAAATTAGAAATTTATTTCCTTATAAATAATATCATCAAAAAACTCCCGAGAACACTCGGTCACTCGCTTAGTATCTGCTATTTGTCAATAGTTTTTGCCTAAGTAATATCCAAGCAGGTTAAATGTTCAAGCAGGGGTGTTTAGGGACAACATACCATTTTATTCCCAAAACCTGACATGGAAAACACAAAATGAAAACCTGAGTTGCTAAGTAACTTTTAGTACGAAATTGATGATAAAACTGAAAAGATAAAAAGGGTACTACCTAATGAGATGCATTCATCAAAGTTCACAAAGGTTGTAGCAAAAATGAAAATTTGAGTCTGTAAAGTAAATCCAGAATGAAATGATAAAAAAACAACTATAGGTCGATTTAGTAGATTAAAATTGAAGGATATTCTTTACCCTTTTTCTAGAAGTGATGCTAAATAGTAATTGGCTGTTTACTTGAGAATCTTTATAAATCAAAATTGTAAAAGACCATGATAAAAATATAGTTAAAAGAATTATATCCCCATGCCATTAGGTTAAAAAGAAACAACACCTTAATCAAGATTGTTTATCATATTAAGATACACACAACCCACGATTAGTTTTGTAAGTAACATAAATTTTACAAACAAAAAAAGAATGGTAATTACTATTACGAATTACCTCATTGTCCTCTGAAAGACTACTTAAAACAGCCATATCTAAGCTCCATGACCATGTATCAAGTGACCCACCCTTCCACACACCAAATACCACCAAGTTCAGATTGACTAAGCTTTTGCCACAACATCTCTCCATTTTCAAGAAGGGTAGTCATTATCTCTCGAGGTAAAGCATCACCATTAGCCAAGGGTAAATTGGGAAATCCTGTTCTATACACTATCTTGATACACCTCTCAGTTAAAAGATACCATGTGTTATCTGAACCAAGAGCCACATAGTAAGATGGTTTTGTATTAATCTCCACATCACATTCTGTTATTACGTTTAGAGCAAAATAATCATTTTCAACAACCTGTAAATAGCAAAGTAACATGATAACAATAAAAAATGTGATCTTGAAGAAGTATAGTATAATAATATCTAATGAATGCATACCATATTAATTACAGTCACCCTTTGCTTCACCATGTCCTCTATGACAGTAACAGATCTACATACCACCAATTACCAAATCTAAAATGTTATGATTATATGAAAAGAGTTCCAACAACATAATTTTAGTTTTTTAAAACAACTAATATGGGTTTTAATATAATATAGTTTATCATCAAAAAAGAAATAAAAACGACTATTAATGAAGAATGTAACCTTGGGTTGCTTAAGCAGTCGTCCAGATCTCCAATAGTGTAAAGGTACCCGATTTTTCCAAACAGACCTTTCTGGATGATGTCACGTATACCATCAGCTCAGCCAGCTACACGGTCAGCTCTGATGATAGCCTCAACCATTTCTTCTAATCTAATCTGAAAGTCCAAATCCAGGTCTGATTAATATGAATGTTCAAAATCCAGGAACTTTAATAGGAAAATGCAAGTCCATGTATTTTCTGAACCATTTCTTCTTATCTAATATGAAAGTCCATACATATACACCAATCAGAGTACTATTTGGACATGCACCAATCAGTGAGGACGAAGTATTGATAGTAATTAACAGACAAAGGTTATAGATCTCAAGAACGGCTGTACCACTACCACATGGTTTGTTGAAATCGGAACCACCACCATCACTATATTCAGGGATCTACTGCATGTAAGAACAAAGTACTTTAGCACAATTTCAAAAAACATTTACAAATATAGCCCCAACAGGATTACAGGAATTTACATTCCAAATCAGCCCCAATACGATCTATTCATGTACAAATACAACCCCAAAAAACTCTGTTTAAGGCCATCTTTCGCATGTCCTATCTTATGATCTTTATGTGTACTGAACTTGTTCTTGATCTTCATCTAACCTGCAACCAAAGTAATACCAAACCAGGTTAACTTTTCTTTTCTCTCTATTCTATTCGAACCACAAATTTAATAAAAAAAATTTGTAAACCAAATCAAGAACAGACAGTGTTTGTGTGTCTGGGATTCCATATTTGGTGACGATGTGTTTGTGTTTTCGGCATGACGTTTCAGCCCTAAATTTTTAGGGCGTTTAGGCCACAAATTTTCAAGCTCACTTGAGTATGTTTGAGTCCTAGTTGTCAACTACAACCAGACCATGTAGAGGGGAGAGAGAGAGTGAGAGAGATTTTGAGAGAGAGAGAGAGAGAGATAGAGAGACCATGCGTGTGTGGTAGAAGGCAGTGACCGGAAGCAAGGCGGCGGTAAGAGAAAAACACAAAGACAAAGAAAAAAATGTTAACTTATCACTTTTGTTATAACTTGTCGTATACATATGATATTTTATGAAATTAGAAATAAACTAAGGGCTATCGATTAGTACCTAATTCGAGTGCTTGTTATACCACTGGTTCTTGCATATTCCCCATTTGTGAAAAAAATACAACGATCGGTATTGGTTTATAATATTTTAAAGCAAAATCACAAGAAACCACTGTTGTAATTGACAATCCGTATCAAAAGAAAGATCCAAAAGTTGGACAAATAGAAATTAGGTAACCGATCAATAAAGCATATAAAATACCTTTAAACCCCTAACATGGATATGTGAACTAAAACCAGAAAGAGAAAGGAAGAGGAGCAGGATTACCAAAGAAGTTAATGGTGGTGGAGACAGTGGCTCTTTGTATTAAGAAATAGAAATAAAAAAAACCTTTCGATACGTGTGTGTGGCAGTGTGGGTTCATCAGTTTCAAGGTCTTGGAAGCAGCTGGCCTTTAATAGCTAGGGTTTCATCTTTCTCAATGGTTGTGGTTGATGGTGAAGACAGTGGTGCAGCAGTGGTAGTTGGAGGCGGCACAAATGCAACAATGTGGTGTGTGGGTAATGGACAGCGTCTGTTTATAGTACAGGGGGAGAGGGAGATAGAAGACAACCCGGTGCTATATAGGAGTATTTTAGGGATGGAAGGAGCAAGAATTGAGGAATTTGGATTTCAAAAATTCTACAAACCATATCACTTCCTTAATTTGTGCATGTATTGTTTCGTTTTCTAGATCACCCTTAATCGGTATATGCATAAGATGATTGTACATTATGCATAAGCAACTGGACCTCTTAATTTTAAGAGTTTCCAAATAAGGAAACCATTTTTCCTTTTTAATGTAGTGTATATATATATATATATATATATATATATATATATATATATATATATATATATATATATATATATATATATATATATATATATATATATATATATATATATATATATATATATATATATATATATATATATATTCGGCCAACCACACTCACTCACACTGTCACTTACTCAACTATTGAATAATTACAGTTTTAGTCCCTGCACCTTTAATTAACTAATTTAACTGCCAAATTAATTCCAATTAATTCCAGAAAATTTTCTAATTAATTATTATAGTTTTTAATTAATATATTATCACTTAAATATATTAATAAACTATTTATTTAATTTCTATTGATTTATTAATCACATAATAAATCAATATTTCTCTCTACCGGACTTTCTACCAATCCTCCAACTATGAGGGCAACCCAAATAGACTATGCTACTATTAATTAGATAAATACTAATTATTATTCATGGCTTAGACACCTAATCCAACAGTCTCCCACTTGGATAAGTCTATGACTAAAATTACCAATTTACCCTCTAATTAATTTAGCAACTGTAGCTTCCTAGAAACCGCTGCCGAACTCTGACCTAGTCAGTTCCGTCCAACAAGATATTTCAGACTCAAGACATGGATTAGAATCAATCCTGGTCTGATTCTCTGTTTCCCGATTTCTTATTTGCATATGACTTTAAGACTACCAATTGAGCATATCAATTTAGTCCTGGTTGGCCAACCCTTTCAGTCAACTTCAAAATCATCGAGAGGCCTACAGATATCTGTTTTTCCCGACAGGGTCAAGGGACGAATAAGTTTTGACTCATATACTTATGTCCTTTACTAGTCAAATCATTCACAACAACACGTTTTATAACACCGTGTTACCGATGCGTTTTCGCATTGTCAATGAACAACCGCTTGGTAAAACATAACTCATATGTCTCTACTTAAAGATCAAAAGATATTATCGTCTCAACATTGCTTATGATGAAACCCATGAAGCAATCTGTTGAGCGTGGGTTTATCCAATACTCAAATCCCTATTTTCTAAGTACTCATGAATATTGTAGCAATCTTATTGCTATGTCTAACTCATTAGACAATCTACAAAACTATTCATGACAGTCTTCATTCATACTTACTCCCTAAAAAGTATGAGTGACTGTGGATATTCGAATAATAATTAAATTACTGAGGAAGTAAACATGCAAAATTGAAACACAATAATAAACAATCAACAAATGGTAGTATCAAATACTCATCAACAAAACTATATTATTAATTCACCAAAGTTAATTATATTTATATTGTAACAAGTTTCAAATCCTATCTAATTACAAAAAACTAATATCATCTGTTAATCCTATGCGCCGTGCATGCTGATAATGCTTAACCCTACTCAGAGCCTTTGTCAAGGGATCTGCAGGATTATCTTCTGATGATACCCTCTTCACTATGAGGTGACCTTCTTCTACCCTATGTCTTATGTAGTGGTACTTTTTGTCGATTTGTCTGGACTTTCCATGATCTCTCGGTTCCTTCGTCAAAGCAACCGCTCCTTCGTTATTGTAGAACAGTTCCACAGGCTCCTGAATACTCGGGACTACTCCAAGGTCACTGATGAAGTTCTTCAGCCAAGCCGCTTCCTTTGCCGCTTCACTCGCTGCGATATACTCTGATTCGAACGTTGAATCAGCCACCGTCTCTTGCTTGGAACTTTTCCAAGTCACTGCTGCCCCATTTAATAGGAATACCCAGCCTGACTGAGACCGACCGTTGTCTCTATCTGTCTGAAAGCTGGCATCAGTATACCCGTCAACTCTCAAGGTATCACTGCCACCAAGGACTAAGACAAAGTTCTTCGTCTTGCGTAGATACTTGAGTATGTTTTTGACCGCTGTCCAATGTGCCCTACCAGGGTTCCCCTGGTATCGACTGACCATGCTCAAGGAAAAGGCCACGTCGGGACGAGTACACGTCATGGCGTACATGATCGACCCCACAGCCGAAGCGTAAGGTACCCGACTCATGTCCGCAATTTCCTCGTCTGTACTTGGACTCTGAGTCTTACTCAGCTTAGCATTACTTTGCATTGGTAGCTCTCCCTTCTTGGAATTTTCCATACTAAATCTTTTCAGTACCTTTTCCAAGTATGTACTCTGACTAAGTCCAATTAGTCTCTTCTTCCTATCTCTCAATATTCTTATCCCGAGAATATAGGCTGCCTCTCCTAGGTCTTTCATGGCGAAACACTACCCGAGCCAAGACTTGACATCTTGCAAAGTCGGAACGTCGTTTCCCATGAGCAGTATGTCATCTACATACAGCACCAGGAAAGTGACTATACTCCCACTAGCTTTGACATATACGCAAGACTCATCCTCGCTCTTAGAGAAACCAAATTCTTTGACTTTCTCGTAGAAATAAAGATTCCAGCTGCGAGAAGCTTGTTTTAATCCATAGATGGATTTCTCAAGCTTACACACTTTGTCAGGATACTTTGCATCAACAAAACCCTCTGGCTGATTCATGTAAACATCCTCAGTCAACTTCCCATTAAGGAAAGCGGTTTTGAAGTCCATCTGCCAAATTTCATAGTCATTGAATGCAGCTATGGCTAGCATAATCCTAATTGACTTTATCTTAGCCACTGGTGAGAAGGTCTCGTCATAGTCAATCCCTGGGGTTTGAGTAAAGCCCTCCGTAACCAGTCTTGCTTTGAAAGTGTGTACCTTTCCGTCCATGTCGGTCTTCTTCTTGAAGATCCACTTGCACCCGACTGTCTTTCGACCCGGTACATTGTCAACCAAGTTCCAAACTTGATTGTCATACATGGACTTGATCTCGCTGTCCATTGCCTCTTTCCACTTGGCAGACTCATGGCCCGCCACCACTTCCCGGTAGTTAGCAGGTTCATCCAAATTTATCAGTGTCCTGTCACTGACAAACGTATCTCTATCCGTAGTTATATGGAATCCATAAAACTCGGGTGGCATGCTAACTCTACTAGAGCGTCTAAGAGGCAAGGATATGTCGGTCGGACCAACAGGAACTTCTTCCTCTTGTTGGTTGCTAGTTTCTCCTAAGGTTGCATTATCGGGTGACTCTTGAATTTCTTCAAGGTCAATGGTACTCCCACTGTCCTCTTTGAATATGAGTTCTCTCTCTCGAAAGACTCCCCGTCTATCTACAAAGACCACGTCCTCGCTCAGTCTGTAGAACAGGTATCCAAAGGACTGTTTGGGATATCCAATGAAAAAACATTTCTCGCTTCTCTCTGCGAGTTTATCGTGAGTCTCTCGTCTAACGAAGGCCTCACAACCCCAGACTTTGATATGTGCTAACGAGGGAACTTTCTCCGTCCACATCTCATGAGGTGTTTTAGTAACCTTCTTAGTAGAGACAAGATTGAGGATGTGGGCGGCAGTCTCTAAGGCATACCCCCAGAAGTGAATGGGAAGTGAAGCTCGACTCATCATGGAACGAACCATGTCTAACAAGGTTCGGTTACGTCTCTCGGCAACACCGTTCAACTGTGGTGTCCGAGGAGGCAATAACTGTGAAACTATTCCACATTCCTTCAGATAGTCTAGGAACTCGATACTAAGATACTCTCCGCCTCTGTCGGACCTGAGCATCTTTATCTTCCTGCCCAATTGATTCTCAACTTCATTTTTGAATTCTTTGAACTTTTCAAAGGTGTCTGACTTGTGTTTGATTAAGTAGATATACCCGTATCTACTAAAATCGTCAGTGAAGGTCATGTAGAACCGTGTGCCGTCTTTTGTGGTAGATTTGAAGGGACCACACACATCTATGTGTATGATGTCCAAAAGACCTTCACCTCTTTCAAAGGAACCCTTGAAAGGTGATTTTGTCATCTTGCCCAAAAGACAATATTCGCATACATAATCCGATTTGAGGTCGAATGATTCCAACACTCCATCCTTTTGGAGTTGGGTGATGCGTTTCTTGTTAATGTGCCCAAGACGACAGTGCCACAAGCACGTCTTTTCTACACCACTAGAAGAATCAATAAAGTTTACAATATGACCTAAATTGTCTACACATTGCACAGTTTCATACACACCATCACAAGGTAAAGCAGTAAATACAGAAATGCCATTTTGAAAAACAAAAATAGAACCATTACTATTATCAAACGAAAACTGTAAACCTTGTTTAAACAATGCATGAAATGAAATAATATTCCTTGCCATTTCTGGCGAATAGCAACACTTTAAAAGTTTTAAACAAACACCACTACTGAGCACTAAACTATAAGTCCCGATCTTGGTCACAGGCGACGATCTCCTATTCCCCATGATCAGGTTGAGTCTACCGTGCTCCACCTCCCTGCTTTCCCTTAGGCCCTGCAAATCAGAACAAATGTGAAAACCACATCCTGTATCAAGGACCCAAGAACTGGAAGATGGTGAGTTTTTAAAGATAGTGTAAATACCTGCTGAAGACGGCTTGACTTTGCCATCCTTCAAATCTTGCAGGTATGTAGGGCAGCTTCTCTTCCAATGGCCTCGCGCTTTGCAATAGAAGCATTCAGTTTCCTTGGGATTGGCATTGTGTGGAATGCCAGAAGTCTTGGGCTTTGTCCCACTGCTGGATGACCCAACATGGACTTTTTCCCTCCAATTCTGCTTAGGAGGGCCCTTTCTCTTCTTTCCCTTTCCACCAGTAATAGCCAGGACGACTTTATTAGCTGCGGGTACACTCTTACCCTTCATTCTGTCCTTAGCGGTGCGGAGCATGCAATGCAGTTCGGCCAGAGTGGCCTGAGAATTGTTCAGATGATACGCCAGCGTGAACTGGTCATATGAACTAGGCAGAGAATTTAGCACTATGTCTACTGCTAAATCCTCGTGAACTGGTATCTCAAGCTTCCTAAGCCTTTCCACGTATCCTTGCATCCTCTGCACGTGGTTACAGATAGACTCTCCATCCTTTGGCTTCGCATTGGTGAAAGCTTTGACTACTTCGCGCCTTTCTATACGCTCCTGCTTGCGGAACGTTTCCGCCAGCTCTTTATGCATTTCATAGGGCCAGTAGTCTTCATATATTCTTTGCAATTCCGGGTTCATTGTAGCTATCATGATGCAAGCCACTTTGGTTGCATCATCAGAATGTTTTGAGTATTGAGCGATTTCTTCGGGAGTTGTAGTATCAGGGTCAATTTCAACTAGCTCGGTTTCCAGAACATACTCTTTATGTTCAAACCTTAGAGCCATCTTGATGTTACGGATCCAGTCATTATAGTTGGTACCGTCCAACGTAACTTTGGAGCATAATGACAAGATAGAGGTAACATTGGAGTTTGATTGAGGGGCGGTTTGATCAGTAGAAGACATCTATAAAAGAAGATAGTTTTAATTAGATATTAATTATAATCCTTATAATAACCCAATAATAATTATAAGGCTAGGATCCTACAATAACAATTTACAATCTTGAAGAGGGATGCCATAATCAATATTGTAAATTTTATAAGGTATGCGAATGACGATTCAGCCAATTCCACTGCGGAAAGATAATCATATTAAAATGGAATTCCTAGATTCTTTGAGATTTATTGAACTATTCAATAGCATGTTTTAATCTCGGATGTGCCCCCACTGTTTGTGACTGGGATACCGAGGATCACAAACCGGGTGTGAATAACCATGCAAATTAGCTTGGTACTCTCGGGGTCAGTTGTCATCTCTAATTGATGTGCCGGTAAACCACACACGCTCCATCAACAATGACAACACCCGAGAAACCCATTGCAACTATTTATGAACCCCAATTGGCGTGCCGGTAAACCACACACGCTCCACCAATGTTTCATAAAGTGCAATGTGCAATTTCATGGGTTAGCACCAATTCATATTTTTCCTAAAGTAACTAAATTGGGATTTTATTAAGTGTTCTAGTACTTTGAATCATTATACTTTTAGTGATTATTAGGCGGTCCTATCAAACCTGTTCGACTAACGACCCTCCACAGATCAGGCGAGCGGTGGGCGAGAGTGTTCACCCATTAGACCGCCATTTTATAGGCAGTCTCCTTATACCCACTTTATAGACCAGCTTCGTGAATGAGGCCTACTAATGATTTGAATAACCATTTAATCTCAAACACATAAAAATAACTTCCTAGTTATAATATATATAAGATGTAATTTTTTTTAAACCTTTAAAAAATTGTTTATGGTTTATCATTTAATTTAGGGTAAATTGTATAAAAGTCACTAAGTTTTTCAATTTTCTCGATTTTGACACTGCATTTTTAGTTTTTGCAATTAAGTCATTATGTTTTCAGAAAAGTTGCAATTAAGTCATTATGTTTTTCAAAAAGTTGCGAAAATGACCATATGACCGGATGGTAACAGGTTACCAGGTCATATGGTCAGATTTGCAATTTTTCAGAAAACCTAATGACTTAATAGCAAAAATAAAACATAGTGTCAAAATCAAGAAATCTGAAAAAGTTAGCGACTTTTAGGGTTTATTTCATAAAAAACCCTAAATTTTCAACTTTTTCTGTTTAAACCTAAAACTTTATTTTTTTTTTCAAAAAAACCTAAATTTTGGAGAAACTTTTTAATTTATCCCCTTAACCGGTTTTACAGGTTATACATACTTTTTTTTTTCAGAAAAAACCCTAATTTCATTTTTTTTAGGAAAAAACCCTCAATTTCAGTGATTTTTTCAACAAAAAAATGTTTATTCGTTTTTGTAAATAACATAACTTTCATATACAATGTCCAAATTCTACAACCCCGTCTGTAACATCCGTCAAATTTGGTCAACAAAAGTCAACCAGAGCGCAAATTAGGATAATACGTTGAAATGTAATTTTCATAACTTTCCTAATGTATTATTGGAAATTATAATACTACAATACGCTATTTCGAATCAATTATCGAGTAAACGTTATAATTTCGAATAATAGACTATAGTAGCGTAAAATTCGATAAATTATACAAATAATATTTTGGTTTAAGTAATATTCATTACACGATGTATTCGTGTTTACGAATCCGTCGACTTATAGAACGTCGAAAACAAAGCTCGTATGCAAAAGATACAGCTATTATAAGAAAACAAGCCAGTGTAGCGAAATATCTGAACATATTCAAACAAAAGTCAGTAAAGCAAAGTTGTAGTATTACTTACGACCTTTCCAGGGATATAAAGTTCGTAGAATTTGGACATCGTATATGAAAGTTATGTCAATTACAAAAACCAAGAAAACATTTTTTTTTGTGAAAAAATCACTGAAATTGAGTGTTTTTTTCGAAAAAAAAAGAAATTAGGGTTTTTTCTGAAAAAAAAAATATGTATAACCTGTAAAACCGGTTAGGGGATAAATTAAAAAGTTTCTCCAAAATTTAGGTTTTTTTGAAAAAAATAAAGTTTTAGGTTTAAACAGAAAAAGTTGAAAATTTAGGGTTTTTTATGAAATAAACCCTAAAAGTCGCTAACTTTTTCAGATTTCTTGATTTTGACACTATGTTTTATTTTTGCTATTAAGTCATTAGGTTTTCTGAAAAATTGCAAATCTGACCATATGACCTGGTAACCTGTTACCATCCGGTCATATGGTCATTTTTGCAACTTTTTGAAAAACATAATGACTTAATTGCAACTTTTCTGAAAACATAATGACTTAATTGCAAAAACTAAAAATGCAGTGTCAAAATCGAGAAAATTGAAAAACTTAGTGACTTTTATACAATTTACCCTTTAATTTATTGTCGATTTAAGCTATTAAATTTAAAATTAAATTAAACCATTAAAGGCCGATTTAATTATATTTTAATTAACCAATTAATTAAATTAATTAAATTTGATATTTTAAACCTTTTAAAATATTACTAGATTTTATCTATTAATTTTCGGAATTAAAAACAATTTAATCGAAATTAATTAAATCCTTTTAATTATTTTTTAATTAAACAATTAATTAAATTAATTAATTTTGCAGATAGGTGTCACAAAATAATCAAATTAATTTAAACCTATCCTTATCCCCTAATTTTCGATTTTTAGGATAAGAGGTTTAAGGTTTATCTATTTAAACAATTAAAGTTACCAAAAATAGAAAGCCTTCTAAACCCTACCTAAAAACATGCCAAGCAGGAGGGGAGGGGCATAGGTTTTCGAAACCCTAACCCTAATTTTCGAAAAGGCCACATTAGGGTTTAGAAACAATAAACCCTAATTAACAGGATACATTTATAGCAATTTAACAAGAAAACAAACCAAAAAGCTCTGATACCACTCAAAGGTTTTCTGCAACTATGAACTAAAATTCCTAAGTTCACATGCAACCTATATAGATCTAAGTTTTCTTCTAGTTAAACATATAACAAATCCTAAAAAGGCCCCAAAAATATAAACTAAAAGGAAAGATTAAGAAAAACCAACCTTTATTGAAAATTGGAAGCAAAGCAACAGAAATCTCTTGCCTCAAATGCAGTCACACCCTAGCTGGTAGTCTTGGCCGAAAATCCTTGGGGAGAGAGAGTAAAAAAATCGCAGGTATTAGGGTTTGTGAGCCTCCCTATTTATAAGCTCCATGTGGTTATCATATAAACGTTACAGATAAACCTTTTTGAATTCGAATTAAGATAAAACCATTATTTTAATCATTCAAACCATATTTATCTGTAAATATATATATTTCGAATATATATATATATATATATATATATATATATATATATATATATATATATATATATATATATATATATATATATATATATATACGGCCAACCACACTCACTCACACTGTCACTTACTCAACTATTGAATAATTACAGTTTTAGTCCCTGCACCTTTAATTAATTAATTTAACTGCCAAATTAATTCCAATTAATTCCAGAAAAATTTCTAATTATTATAGTTTCTAATTAATATATTATCACTTAAATATATTAATAAACTATTTATTTAATTTCTATTGATTTATTAATCACATAATAAATCAATCTTTCTCTCTACCAGACTTTCTACCAATCCTCCAACTATAAGGGCAACCCAAATGGACTATGCTACTATTAATTAGATAAATACTAATTATTAGTCATGGCTTAGACACCTAATCCAACAAACATAACGTTAGAAAGATATATAATATATTCGGTATCATTGATTATTCATTGTAAATAGTGATTTTCAATGATTCGAGAGTCTATAATTGATCCACAAGTATGTACATGATATATATATATATATATATATATATATATATATATATATATATATATATATATATATATATATATATATATATATATATATATATATATAATGTTTTCTAATCCATATTCACCAAAAATGGTTTTATAGTGTTGGAGTAAGTGGACTTATGTTGTTTGTTTTAGTATTTAGTGGTCATTTGGTTTGTAGAATATTTTTTTAATATTAGCATTATTTGACAAGAGAAATGATATAAAAGTTGTAATATAAGAAGTTTAGTATTTAAAAAGTTTTAAAAATTACATATATAAAAAAAGCATTAATAGTAAATCATATCTAAAGTTTTAGTTACTAAGATTTAACAAAAATGAAAAGTTTATTAGAATCAAATTTTTTAAGAAAAAGTAAATTAGGGAATGAAATTGACGGAAATAAAAATTTGTTAAAGCCTATTGATACATTTTTTATGCAATTATAAATTATATCAAAAATGATTTTCTTAAAGCGTGTTTATTTTATGTTTTAGTTATAAGTTGTAATTTATCTTAGTTTTGTATTAATTTTATTAGGTTTTCTATTTAAATTTCGTTTTTTTATTTTAGACAATGAATTTAAAATATTATATATGTTAACTTGATTAAAGTATGATTTTAGTAATACAACTTTTCAACTCTCATTAATAGAAATTTATTGATTAAAAGTGTATATAAAAAAATTGTTAAGTATATTTATTTTACCTACAAGTTTTAAGAAGAAGCGATCTGCGATAATACATTCTCCAAAGATAATATGTGTATTATTGTTACTACGTTTTATTTTTTGTATTAGATACTAATGTAGTTCATGTCAATGTGTTGTATTATATTTTAAATATTGGATTGTTTATATACACTTGACTTAAAATAAATGATTGTATTTTTTGTTCGACATTTAGTTAGAAATTTATTATTGATACAAAATACTGATTGCAATGATCGGTTTATAATTATTTTTACATTTATTGTATTAGTTTTACTTTCACCATATTGATTTGAAACTTCTAACTATTCAACTTCCAACATTAATTAATTTATTAAATATAAAGTATCATCATCTTAATGATAGAGTTTTTGAGTCATTAATATAATATACTTAATTTACTAATTTAAGTGTGATGTTAAATACAAAACTAGTTAAACTTTTTAATTACCAATATAATACATTGAATTTGTTAATTGAAATATGATATTAAAATGCAAAACCACAATTAAAATATATACTAAACTTAGACAATGATCAAAGACTTACTTTTTTCAAATTAGTAAAAGGTTTAAATGTTTTAAATAAAAAACTGAAATAGAAATGTAAACTTAACTAAAAAATCCATAAATTATTTTTTATAATAATTGAAAGTTTTCAAAAGTGAGTTTTAAATCAATTATATATATATATATATATACATATATATATATATATATATATATATATATATATATATATATATATATATATATATATATATATATATATATATATAGACTTAGGATCTTTTGAGAACCAACTTCACCCCGAGAACCCGAGAACTCCCAAACCGATTTTTTTTTCAAAAAACCGACCCCATAGGCCTCTAAAACGCACACTTTTAAGACTTTTCGAAAAAAAAATTTCCGAAAAAAACGACTTTTTTTTTTTAAAAACTTTGCACATGTACAAAAAAAAACTTTGCACATGTGCAAAGTTTTTTATACGTACATTTTTTTTCAAGTTTTTTTTTTTATGGATGTCTTTCTAACATATATTTAAGGCGTTCTGTAAAAAAATTTTCAAAAAAAGTGTACGTATAAAAAAGTTTGCACATGTGCAAATTTTTTTTTTTTTGTACATGTGCAAAGTTTTTTAAAAAAAAAGTCGTTTTTTTTCGGAATTTTTTTTTCGAAAAGTCTTAAAAGTGTGCGTTTTAGAGGCCTATGGGGTCGGTTTTTTGAAAAAAAATCGGTTTAGGAGTTCTCGGGTTCTCGGGGGACTTGTGGTTCTCAAAAGATCCTAACTCTATATAGATATATATATATATATATATATATATATATATATATATATATATATATATATATATATATATATATATATATATATATATATATATATATATATATATATATATATATATATATATATATATATATATATATATGTTTGTATGTATGTATCTATGTGTATGTGGGGTGGGGTGGGGTGGGGGGGGGGGGGAGGGGGTGGTTGCGTATAGTGATATTTCTAAATCTACACTTGTAGATGTTTCTATGCATTTATGTTAAAAACATATTTTCATTGATCTTTCGTATATCATATAAATATAAGTATAAATATGAATATAGTTTAATTAAAGATATTCAAGAGAGGCGATGCATGAATCCTAAGGTAATGTCCATTAAAGTTTGATGTTGTGATTGCTATAATGAGCAACCATAGTGGTTGTTAAAGAAAAGGAATTGTACCCTACGTTACCCTATTAGAATCTTTAACGTCATTTTTTTTCTCAACCAAGAAAAAACAAGACAACAAGACGCATTCATAAGAAAAGATTGGGTCCATTTGAATACGACGTCATACACCACACCCGACATATAAACTGGCCTAAATACATGAAGATCGAAGAAATTAGATTGACTTTGTTTATTGGATGGCATCCAACCTCTACTTGTCATCCCCCTTCCGCCATTGTGATCGATGCTTTGTATTTTTGATAAAAGATGATGCCTTTTAAATAGTAATCACGTTTTGCATCTATTCTAGGTAACAATTTCATTTTTTTCAAGAGTTTAACCATTCGATTTCCACTCTTGTTCTATTGTTATGAAATTTTGTATGTTTTGTTAATATGGATATATAACATCCGCTAAAACATTTTCATTAAATAGTGACCACATTCATTGTTGTTTTAACATTTTCATAGCATTGGAACAAAATTGAAACTTAGTTAAAAATATGTTTTTCAACAATTACATTAAACTAAACACCATAAATGTGACCTAGTGGTATCATGGGATTTAAATTTTAAACACTATAAATGAAGTGGCGTCAAGTTCGAATCTCATAAGCTTCAATCTAGGGATGACTTATCGTTAAAAGAAAACAACCCACCTCCATTCAGACTTTTCAATATCTCTCCTCAACATATACAACATTTAATTTTAATCAACTTATATCTTTTAATATATTATTTTTAACCAACCCAAATGTTTCGGTAAAAATAGAATCATCTATAATCATTTTCTATAGTCAAAATGTGTCAGAGTTTCCACTATTCCAATCACAACCTTAACATTGTTCATGTTAATGACATGCAAAGAGAAGAAGCATTACGATGATATGAGTCAACGGTGAGCGGCATACGATAAACAATAGGAGCCGATCTAATGATGAAAATTCTAACATGAAGAGCTCACAAACTCATAACTTAGAGGTGCATGGTGCAATCTCTTTTTACGTGCCAAATCTTCCGAATGGATATGGTAACATTGTAGAAGCATACACGGCTCTAAAGAAAGATGTACATAGGAACGACTTTGCCACGAGTTATTAACGTCATGAAGCTCCATCAATGGAGGAGAACTCAATCATATTACCATGAGAAGCAAACTTATCAGTCAACATAGCTAATAAGTATACATGTATGAAAAGAATTTCTCCTACATGGATGAAGTGGGTAATATCAACAACATTGGGGTGAAGGAGTGCTGTAGAATTCCAAGACCAGTAAGTCGACATTTGGTACTTATTCATATGTCGATATCCTTATAGGTAGCAAAATCTCAATGGCTCCATCTACGAGTAATGATGGCATGAAAAAACAAATATGGATTCCTCAAAATTTTTCCAATTGCTAGTCTTTGGATGCAGTGCTCTCTTCTTGAGGAGGTCTTTTCAATGAATATCCATTAGAGACTTTAGATGGAATGTTTGTAAGACTTCTCTCTTATATGCATTGGTGGGCTAGAGGTTTTTATCAAATTTCCTAGTTTATTTTGTATAGAGAAATTTGTCTCTAGTGACAAATATATTTGGTGCAGTTGGTCCAAATTCCGGATGTGTGGGATGGATTTGTTCCTAAACTTAACAGGGTTATATGTGTGAACTTTTTTGGCCTTTCCCTACACCTATAGGATTAATAATTCTTTGACTATATATGTGAGTATCTTGGAAAGGTTCTTATGTCCCCTAAGACATCATAGGAACGCATTTGACCTCTTAGTCTGTCAGGTTTGCATTTTGGTCAAGTATGGGAAACACATTGAAAAGGATATATAATTATGTCATGTAGAAGAACCCATTAGTACTAGTACAAGATACATTTATAAGAGGAGTCGATTTTTTTAGCCCCCTACTTCACTAGAATAAATAAGCTTTCTACTAACGATTCTATCAATGTTTCTGATATACTTGTCGATAAGGTTTTCAAAGATGATAAAGTATTCAAAGATGGGGAAATCAAAAATATTTGTCCGAACATCTCTCTCCGGCGACTGCTCAAGTTTTCGGTGGTGTTGGTGATCATCAGGAGATGCAACAGCCTGATAACGCGTTTTTATATTGCATTATTTACGTGTTATTTGGTGTGTTTTAGTTGAATTATTGTTATAAATCAATTGAATATATTCACTTTTTTTGGAAGTTATCTTTGGTATAAAATATGCTAATATGCAGGAATTAGACACAAAAATGGAACGAGATCAGAAATTACAAAGAATAGATGATCAAAAGATAGCAATGCTATCGAAGAAAGCGATGCTATCAGGAGAAGGTAGCGGTGCTATGAGGAGTTAGCGACGCTATCAGGAGTTAGCAACGCAAACTGTGGATTGCACCCAGAGTTCAGAATTCAAATCAAAGCGAGATAACGAGGAGTTTGTTGGTTAGCGGTACGAATTAAGGAAGTTAGCAGCATAAACTTACCAGATTCTACAACTATAAATAGAGAACTCCATGTAGAGTTTCAAAGCATCCCAGGTCGAGTTTCAAAGCATCTCAGGTTCAGGAGGGATCCGAAGGAGCAATCCATCGATAATTCTATGGATCTCAATTCTCATTATTATTGTTTTTCAGTTTCTTTCAATAGTTTGGATAGAGAATCATTTTTTTGGCTTTTTATCTGTTTTTATCGTTTTGTATCAATTTGATGTTGGAGTATCCCGGATCTAGGGATTCCTATGATTGCTTGGTGTTGAGTTTTTAGATCTCAGGAGGAACCATTAGCTCCTGTAGTTCTTTGGTTCATAGTTGGTAGTGATAGTTAGTCAAACGCTTGTTATAGTTTTTGGTTTTAATAAAAGAAGTTCTTTTTGGTTTCATGTTGGTTCCGATCTATGATTAGATCTGAGTTTTACTGACAATTGGTTTTATTTGAGTTTTTGTTTTGTCCCAACTGTTAAGTAATTGTCCGGCTATAGCGTGACACTATATTTGGGTTATTATAGACACAAAGGGCCGACTACGAACTCCTTGGTTCGACTCTTACTTACCTTAATTATTAGAGTTAGTGAGATTTTTATTATTTTTGACTGCATCAAGGATTGCGCATGTCAAATTTTGGCACCGTTTCAGGGGAGTTGTGCGCTTGACATGTTGTGTCGTTTTGTTTGGTTTTCTTTAAATTTTCATTTATTTTCGGTTTGCATGTACATTCTCAAATGGACGACTACATGTATACAAATCAATATATGTGTTGGGAGTACGGAAACTGGTCTATGACCAATACAAATAGGATTAATATAATGGGTCCTTAAACAGTAATGGGTGGTGACCCGAGGATTCGACTTAATACGAGCACCACGAAGAGTTCTATCTTCTAGAAGACCAAGAGTAGGAGGGTCATTCATTCAGCATGAAGTTAGATCTAGTGTTGGACATGTGGAGTGACCTCCTCAACAAGGATGAAAGCCAATCCAACAGAATTTCGGAGATGGAAGGTCGTTTGGACCATATAATAGAGCAGCTGGATCAACAACAATCAAGCGACTCTTCAAACACTATGCTAGCAGATGAGGTAAGTGTTCCTTGTGTCGATAATACTATGTATGAACCTACATCACCTAAACCTAAGGTTGTGATAGAGGATTATACATCTTTGGACAATCAAGAGACCGAGGAATTGGTTGAAAATAAGGAAATTTAGATAAAGGTTGAAATTTTTTATTTACATATGTCAAACCCAGTCACTGTTTGGGGGGGGGGGGGGGGGGTCAGTGGACAACAATACCACTCCCTATCCAACAATCTTTGAAAAAGTTGAAAAACAAGCTCTAGCTATGAGTAATTTTGAACAGTCCCCGGAAATCATAGACTGTCCATCCGTGGCATATACCGATACCAATGGTAGTAAACAAGAGTAGACGGTCGATGCAACAATCGAAGAATTTGAACATGGAATTGCACTCCCTCATAATCCTCCAATGATGGACAAATTATATGTACTCAACACAATCAATGAAGATATCCGAGAACATACTGCAATTATGCTATCTGACACCACCGAATTGGAGAAATCTTTTTATGTTGCAAGTCAAAATCACTAGATAAAGCCGATTTTCAACACGTCCGGAGACAAGTATGTAACAAGAGGCATCACACAAAATGAGCTTGGGAGCCAGCAATGGACACACTCCATCGTATTAAGTCCTCACTAAGGAAAGGAATCCGAAGAAATGATCGTTCTTGGGTGTTCACAACAAGGTTCAAGCGTTCTTGGTTAGAATTCAACAGAGTAAAGACAAGCATACCCTTTGATCCGGTAAAAATGGAAGAATAGTGGGTTATAGGTGAAGTGATGACGGCTAGAGTTCAACGAAGCCAGAGGACATATGATCCACCATAGTTCTCACATCAAGATGGAATGTCCAATTAAAAGACCTAAAGAAAGAAGCGCTCTCGGGAGGCAGCCGATATATTGTAGCTTAATTTTCTTTTTAGACAATGGTTTTATTTTCTTTTGAAATTTCGTATTCAGTATTTTTCATAATGTCACAGTTCACTCTAAGCGAGACATGGTCCAGCCCAAGTGTGGGGTGGTGTATGATATGGAAGATTTGAATACTTAAAGGGAAAAGGCACTATGCAACATCCGCGTTGCCAACAGGTCAGCATCGTGCCGCCAGATCGACCTCGATACTCAGGAACCTCAAAGACACTTCACGACGCCAATTAAGGCCCAACGCACCGCAAACTCAGATAACACCACATAGAGCTCATTTGGTAGTAGAGGTTGCTGGCCTACCACGACATGAGCTCGTTGAGTTTCCACCAGCACTTGAAGAGAGTCGGGGATACCGATCTCGACTAAATTCTATAGCAACCCGAGACGTAGAGGTAGCCTCTGCTTTTGACCATACATTCTTGACCTGGATAGGGATGCAGTCATCGCCACTGTTCCCGACAGCCGGATCTGATGCCGTCAGTCCTTCAGGCACACATACCGGCGACGAGGGGCAGTGATTTTATATCTTTTCTTTTTCTTTTTCTTTTTATTTTTATTTTATCTTTTTATGTAATTAAACTTTTATTTTTGTATCTAAAACTTTAATGTCTAGTCTGAGTTGATATTGTCATTAGTGAACCTACCCAAACTACTGATGATATGATCATGTCCTGTAATCGTGGAGAAGGACTGCCCAATTTTAGAGACTAGCATCAACACAAGTGTGGGTCGGTGTAGCCCTACATTTTGGTTTATGCCTGAAGCGTTCATTGTTGCGTCTTTCACTACATTTAGTCTCTGGATGACTTTCATCACAAATGCAAGTACAATGATCAACCCTACAATTTAAACAAAGTCTACATCTCAACCGTTTCTTCGTTCTATCCCAAGGGAATGGTGACATTGTATGATTTAAGTGTGTTTATGGTGACAGTCGAAAAAGTCATCGTTTTGCGGAAATTTTTAAAATATTAAAATTTTCAAAAATTGTTGAAGAGAAATGTTAGTTTTGCATTGCTGAAGGAATGAACATTTTTGAAAATTTTAGCAAAATGGTATTTTCTAGAAATACTTTTTAGTTGTTAATATGCTATCATTAGTTAAAATAAGTGGAGTTAAAATCTGGAATTACAAAGTTATAAAAGTATGTTGTTAAAAATGGGTTTGACTTGAAAATATCATAAGATTGGGATTCGGGAACGAAATTCAATCAGTGGCCTATGGTATTCGAGCTGGAAGACTCGAAAAGGGTGGCCCTAGGGAACTAATGCACCTCGTTACTTAAAATCAACTGATCTGGGATAATGTTGTTGAAAGCTCAATACACGAATACCATAGAAAGTTATGGAACTTTCTTTACCGGCCTATAGAATTTCAATGAGTAAGTTTTGTACAGTCTTGAACTGAAAATTTGTAATCAAGAGTTCCGTAGAAAGTCGTGAATTCCAAAGGTATAAAAGTCACAAAAAGTTAAAGTTCAATACACATAAAGTTTTTCAAAAAAAAATTGTTTTAAGGGTAATTTTGGAAAAGCAATAAACTTTGAAACTAAGGAGTCTTCAACTGTGTATGTTTTTAAGGAATGCAAAAGTGATTGTTTTCTCAAATATTTTAAGGTAAAAGCTCTGGTTTGCTTGAGGACAACCAAAGTCCAAGTGGGGGTGTATGTTAACGCGTTTTTATATTGCATTATTTACCTATGATGTGGCGTGTTTTAGTTAAATTATTGTTATAAATCAATTGAATACATTCACTTTTCTTGGAAGTTGTCTTTGGTATAAAATATGCTCAAATGCAGGAATTAGACACAAAAATGGAACGAGATCGAAAATTATTAAAGAATAGAGGATCCGAAGATAGTGATGCTATTAGAAGAAAGCGATGCTATCAGAAAATAGCGACACTATTAGGAGAAGGTAGCGGTGCTATGAGGACTTAGCGACACTATTCGGAGTTAGCAGCGCGAACTCTGGATTGCACCCGGAGTTCAGAATTGAAATTACATTCAAATCAAAGCGAGACAACGAGGAGTATATTGGTTAACGGTGCGAATTAAGGCTGTTAGTGGTGCGAACTCACCAGATTCTACAACTATAAATAGAGGACTCTAGGTCGAGTTTCAAAGCATCCCAGGTTCCAGAAGAGATCCGAAAGAGAAATCCATCTAGAATTCTCTGGATCTCAATGCTCATTATTATTATTTTTCAGTTTCTTTCAATAGTTTGGATAGGGAATCATTGTTTTGGCTTTTTAGCCGTTTTTATCGTTTTTGTATCAACTCGATGTTGGAGTATCCTGGATCTAAGGATTCATATGATTACTTTGAAAGGTTTTCTGCAACTAATGAACTAAAACCTAAGTTCACATGCAACCTAGAAAGGATCTATGTTTTCTTACTTTGAACATGTAACTAATTCCTAAAGGCCAAACAAAAAATTAACTAAAAGAAATAAATCAGAAAAACTAACCTTTAGTTTTAATCTTGAAGCTAAGCAGCACAAATGTCCTGCCTCAAATGAGATCACACCCAGGGAGCCAGAGGGACTGGTCACGAAAATTCCAGAGAGAACGGAAGAGAATAGCACTTAATTATGAGGTCCAGGGGTCCCTATTTATAGGCTACCAAATGACCCTTAGAGATAAACCTCGTTTGACTTACAAACAGAGATAAACCCAATCTCTAAGCCATTTTCTGGATTATTCATACGCGCGCCGCGACCTATACATTGGCGCGACGCGCGTGTTAATTCAACTATTGAATTGGAACAACTTTAGCCCCTGTCCTCCTGATTAATCTAATTAATGCCACAGAAATTAATCCAATTAATTCCTGATTAATTATTAATCAATTAATATAGTTTCTAATTAATATATTATCACTTTAATATATTAACAAACCATATATTTAATTCCTGTTGATTTATTAATCACATAATAAATCAACCTTTCTCTCTACCGAACTTTCTACCAAACCTCCAGCTATGAGGGCAACCCAAATGGACTTTTCTACTATTAATTAGGTAAATACAAATTATTAGTCATGGCTTAGACACCTAATCCAACAGTCTCCCACTTGGATAAGTCTATGACTATAATTACCCATTTAACCTCTAATTAATTAGCAAACTGTAGCTTCCTAGAAACTGTTGCCGAACTCTGACCTAGTTAGTTCTGTCCATAGATAAGTGATCAGATGATCCTCCGTCCAACAAGATATTTTCAGACATGAGACATGGATTGAGATCAATCTCTATCTGACACACTGTTTCCCGATTTCCGATTTTTGCATATGACATAAGACTTCTAATTGAACATATAAATTCAGTCATGGTTGGCCAGCACTTTAGTCAACTTCAAAATCATCGAGAGGCCTACATATATCTGTTTCCCGTCAGGGTCAAGGGACGAATAAGCTTCGACTCATATGCTTATATCTTTTACCAGAAAAAGCATTCACAACAGCACGTTTTATAACACCGAGTTACCGATGCGTTTTCGTACTATCAATGAACAACCGCCTCGTAAATTATAACTCAGATCTCTCTAATTCAAGACCATAATATATTATCGTCTCAACATTGCTCGTGATGTAATCCATGAAGCAATCTATTGAGCGTGGGTTTATCCAATACTCAAATATCCATTTCCAGGTACTCATGAACGTTGCAGCAATCTTATTGCTATGTCTAACTCCTTAGACAATCTACAAACCAATTCATGACAGTCTTCCTTCAAACTTACTCCCTAAAAGTATGAGCGACTGTGGATATTTGAATAATCCAATTATTCAGGAAGTAAAACATGCGAAAGCGAAACATAAAATCTGACTGGCAGCTACTCCTGCTTATTACCAAGTCTCCACGAGGTAATCACCAAGTCGGATTTATCATAACTATTATCGGTTTCTTATTCTCTATCAAACTTTCAATTCAAGCCTTTTATATCTATGTCTATTTTAACTCAATGACCTTTTCACTCTTTCTATGTATCCAAGTGTCTAACACTTATACACTTTATTGCAGATAATCCAATCGGATACTCTTCCGATGATATCTCAATTTGTCATTCTGTATTTCTCTCTCACAACTCCATTCCGTTGATGTGTACTGTTACTACACATGGTTCTCGGGGTCTTTAGTCTACATGACTGCACCCTAAGACTATTTCGAGGTATCGTGATGTGCCGGTGAACCACACGCGCTCCATCAGAATGCCAACGAAACTTTTTAACCATGAAGTCCTACAACACCACGTCCTGTTGTAAACGATTACTGATTTGAAACTCCTTTCAAATTATTCACCCTAATCATTTCCCAATGATTTCTCACGTGTGTTCAAAATCTATTTAGTATTCTCAGCCAGGTCATATCCTGAATCCAACTCACTATGCTCTAAGCATCAAGTCCTCAGGATATGTTCATAACACTTCTGATTGGTCCAAGAGGCTCGTGAAACCTGATGTAATCTCATTCCAAACCCTTTCGGAATCCGAAGATTACTAATAATCCTTGTATCATGACTTCCGGAAACCATTTCCTTTCGAAGACTCTTTCCTATTCATCTTGAATCTCATCAAGATCATATTCTCTATGGCTAGGTCTATACTGTCAGTTTCATCTATCTGATAGATGTGTGTAAACCACGTGAGTAGGTTGCACCTTCTTTATTTCTTTCATGCCAAGTCATCACACTTTGCAATGATAGGAAACTCCTTTCCTGGGGTTATGCATCTTTAATCTCATCAAGATCATATTGGCAGAATTTCGATCTATCTAATATATGTTCACAACCACCTGAGTATGTTGTATCTCTTAGAGTCTTTCATAGCGAACCATTTCTTAACACCAAGTCATTACACTTTATAATGATAAGAGACGTTTCCTAGAACCAGTATGTAACCCACATACAGTGATAGCAGATAACAACGATACTCCCACTGGCTTTGACACAGTTATATGACTCTTTCGGACTATTCACAAAATCCAGAACTTTTGGAACATTTTGCGAAACCGAAATCCAAACCAATCTGACATATTAATGGAAATCTTTCAGGCTATTCACAAAATCCAAACCTTTTGGCATATTTTGAGAATCCGAATATCCTTTCTTGCGAGATGCCCATGGGACGAATCCCGATGCCATGTACCTTTTGTAATGGCATGCTCTATATGAGTCCCTATTAGTGTGCCGGTAAACCACACACACTCCACTAACGACTCACACTATGCCACGTAGAATCCGCTCGAATTTCATCTTCTATTGAGAGTGCTTTTCTCGGAATCAATTGCTTGACTCCAAGTGATGACTCATTCAACCAGATGTTCTGTAAGTACATTTCTATGTTCCATTCTTTTGATGATTCAATTACTCTCACTGGTTCCTAGACCAGTTGTAAAATCAATCAAACTGTCACATAGACTGTGTCTTGCGCTAAGGTTCTCTTATTTGGCAGCAACCGGGCTCACCAATGCTTCCCAGTAGTGGGATTACTTATCCGTACCATCTTTAGTGTTTTACCACTAATCGGTATGACACCCAGATCATAACTCCTTATGAAGGTGACCAAAACTACAGGTCAAGCGAAGAGAGGGTATGTCAGGTTTAACAGGAATCTGATTCCTGGTCAAGGCCCAGTGGTGACTAAAGGTTCTTTCACTTGGCTAATCCTTGAACTCCTTCAGGATTATTCTTACTCTCACTGTTTCCTTAGAACATGAGCTCTTTCTAAAAGGACTCTTCTTTCAAAGGATAACCGGGATGGCCAATGAAACGACATCGCTGATCAGTTTCAGGTTTGTCATGAGATTCAGACGAATGCTACATGACCCTGGACTTTCTATGTACTAGTGGGACGATCCCAGCTTTACATTTCAGACAGTGTCGACATAACCTACTTAGTCTAAGATATGGTCGGAATATGGTTTCTGCGATCTGACTGGTTGAATCTTCAATTCATTGAAATACTAATCAGAAATGTATCTTATACATCGAGGATCAAAACTATTTCGATCAATGCTCCATCGTCTTCCCTAAGACACATTATAACCATTAATGTTCTTGGAAGAGGATAAACTGTGAAACATTTTCTGAGTCTATGTTGTCACTCAGGTTCTACTGATCTTATACTTCCTTTGAAATCCTTGAATACTTCAAGGTTCCAATCAATCGCTTATTCTGATAAGCGAAACCATATTTGTCAAACTATTTGGAAAAATATCATGAAGTATAACTAACTGTGTTCTGTTCGAAGATTCGAGCAATACACAATAGCTTATGTGTCTGTTGCTCAAAATCTTAAGGTTTTTTACATCCCTATGTAAATTTATGACTTTGTTAATTTTGTTCAAGATAAGCAATCATCACCTGACTCCAAGTCAACTGATTCCAAAATCCTATCCATTGGATCTTTGGGTGATTCATTTCTTGCCACAATTGATTTTATTAAGCACTTAATTCATCATGCGACTCTAAGTCGAATGATTCCAAAGTCCTGTCCAACTGGACCTTTGGTTGAAGTGATTCTCATAAAATTCACTTTAACAATCATAAGGAACACAATTTATAAATCCAATCCCATTGGATGTATCAACATTCAAGTTATTACCATTTATGCCATCAATACATTCACACAACATTTCGAGGATAATTAAAACAATCATGTTTTAAAAGAAATTTTTTTATTAAACCAGGATTATCCTCAGAACAATGTACTATGCGAATCCATGTCATATGTATCTATAAACTAATAACAAGAACAAATATCTAGCCTAACTCCAAAAAATGCACGAGCTCCAGATCCAATCCGAATATGCTCCTGTGCGACAACACCCCGCATCCTACAGAGTCCGTGCATACAGAGCAAATGTGAGAAACACATCCTGTATCAAGGAAATGAGGATCATGTGTTCTGAGTTTTAAGATATTACTGAGTTTGCCAAACGGTTTGGCTTTGGAGCATTTTTCCAATCTTTCTATGACTGTGTCCCACCTTATGGATTCCCAGTTTGAAACATCGAACAATCGGTCCAAGCGATTTGGATCATTTCTTGATGCACCTTAATACTGGACTCAATCCTGAAGCAGCTGAATCAATGGAACTATGCTTCTCCATGAACGACTCATACAGAGTCGACATTGAATGCATTTCCACGATTGTCTTATCCGGTTACCCTTTCTGTTCATCTGGATGAACAGATCAGCGAGTTGAGCTAATGCTTAATTCCCGATCACAAAGGGAAACCAGTTTTATACTGTTCGCCTATGTATCCCTCAATCTCGGGAACACGCAAACTGGTGCTACTTCCTTCTAGCTTGCAACTTCAAGCTCTTTGAAGATCCTAGTTCGTTCCCTTTATTCAACCAGTTCTCGGAACCTTTCCTCAACCAGCTGCGCTAACTTATCTGACCCCATGAATTCTAAATCCCTGCGGAACTCGGGGTCAATGATCAATAACATAAGGCAACGAACTTCCTTAGACTCAATAGTCAAGGAGTCATGTCATCACAAGCTGCTGTGTGATGCCATGTTTGGGAGCGGACACTCAGTCGGATATGGTTTGCCAGCAAAACTAAGAACTATTCTCTAATTGCAAAACCATATCACACAGTCAAGGCTAGTCAGTCTTACCATATTTAACAGGTGCTTTCTGAAGCTCTTAGAAATGGGTGAAGGAGGGGAAGGAGGAGAATGACACTTTCTTCAGACATATATAAAATTTGAATTTATTAGTTTAATTAATCCTTTTAAATAATTACCCAATTTATTATTTAACAAGGCTAGGATCCAAAATACCCCAACTATGCTGTGAAGAGGGATACCGTAATCACAACACAGTGTTCATTAAGGTAGATAACATTTATCAATTTCAGTCTTATGAAATTCCTAGATCTGTGAGATTCATTGAACAATTCAATGACATGTTTAATCTTGGATATGCCACACTGTTTGTGACTGGGATGCCGAGGATCACAAACCGGGTGTGAATAACCATGCAAATTAGCTTGGTACTCTCGGGGTCAATTACCATCTCAAATTGATGTGCCGGTTAACCACATACGCTCCATCAACAATGATAACACCCGAGAAACCCACTGCCACTCTTTATGAACCCCTATTGGTGTGCCGGTAAACCACACACGCTCCACCAACGTTTCATAAAGTGCAATGTGCAATTTCATGGATTAGCATCAAATTCACATTTTTCCTAAAGTAACTAGATTAGGTATTTTTTGTAAAGTGTTCTAGTACTTTGATCATTATACTTTTAATGATTAAGCGGTCCTATCAAACCTGTTCGGCTAACGACCCTCCACTGATCAGGCGAGCGGTGGGTGAGAGTGGACACCCATTAGACCGCCATTTTATAGGCAGTCTCATTATACCCACTTTATAGATCAGCTTTGTGAATGAGGCCTACTAATGATTTGACTAACCAATTTAACTTATACATATAGTATTAACTTTTAATAATATATATAAGATATATTTTAAACCTTTTAAAATATTTCAGGTTTATCTTTTAATTTTTCCAAATTTAACTATTAAATTAAACCTTTAAAAACCGATTTAATTGTCCTTTAACTAACAATTAATTAAATTAATTAAATCTAGATATTTTAAACCTTTTAATTATTTTAAGATTTATCCTTTAATTTTTCGAAATTTAACCATTAAATTAAAATTAAATTAAATCCCTTGAATTATCTTTTAATTAAATAATTAATTAAATTAATTCAAATGTAGATAGGTTTCACAAATTAATCAAATTAATTTAAACCTATCTTAAACCCCTAATTTTTGAATTCAAACAAATGGGTTTAAGGTTATCCATTTAATTAACCAATTAAAGTTACCAAAAATAGAAAACCTCCTAAAACCCTAACCAAGAAAATCGAAAAAGAGGGGGGGGGGGGGGAGGGGTTAGGGTTTCAAAAAACCCTAAACCCCAAAATCGAAATTAGGCCAATTAGGGTTTATAAGCTTTAAACCCTAATTTTAGGAAAAACTATTACAGCTATTCAACAAGAAAACAAACAAAAGCTCTGATACCACTGAAAGGTTTTCTGCAACCAATGAACTAAAACCTAAGTTCACATGCAACCTAGAAAGGATCTATGTTTTCTTACTTTGAACATGTAACTAATTCCAAAAAGGCCAAACAAAAAATTAACTAAAAGAAATAAATCAGAAAAACTAACATTTAGTTTTAATCTTGAAGCTAAGCAGCACAAATGTCCTGTCTCAAATGAGATCACACCCAGGGAGCCAGAGGGATAGGTCACGAAAATTCCAGAGAGAACGGAAGAGAATAACACTTAATTATGAGGTCCAGGGGTCCCTATTTATAGGCTACCAAATGACCCTTAGAGATAAACCTCGTTTGACTTACAAACAGAGATAAACCCAATCTCTAAGCCATTTTCCGGATTATTCATATGCGCGCTGCGGCCTATACATTTGCGCGCCGCGCGTGTTAATTCAACTATTGAATTGGAACAACTTTAGCCCCTGTCCTCCTGATTAATCTAATTAATGCCACATAAATTAATCAAATTAATTCCTGATTAATTATTAATCAATTAATATAGTTTCTAATTAATATATTATCACTTTAATATATTAACAAACCATATATTTAATTCCTGTTGATTTATTAATCACATAATAAATCAACCTTTCTCTCTACCGAACTTTCTACCAAACCTCCAGATATGAGGGCAACGCAAATGAACTTTGCTACTATTAATTAGGTAAATACAAAATATTAGTCATGGCTTAGAAACCTAATCCAACATACTTGGTGTTGAGTTTTTAGATCTCAGGAGGAATCATTAGCTCCTGTAGTTCTTTGGTTCATAGTTGGTAGTGATAGTTAGTCAAACGCTTGTTATAGTTATTGGTTTTAATAAAAGAAGTTATTTTTGGTTTCATGTTGTTTCCGATCTATGATTAGATCTGGATTTACTTACAATTGGTTTTATTTGAGTTTTTATTTAGTCCTAAGTGTTAGGTAATTGTCCGGTTATATAGTGACACTATAGTTGGGTTATTATAGACACAAAGTGCCAACCACGAACTCGTTGGTTTGACTATTACTTACCCTAACTATTAGAGTTAGTGAAGTTTTTAATACTTTTGACGGCATCAACGACTACGCATGTCACGACCTCATCCATCTATTGGTGATTTTAGTGTCATCATGCATTTAAGTGTTATTGGAATTAATACAAGGGCCAAAAAACGGGTTATTAATTGTATTCTAATGTGAGTTAGATGGTGCAGAGTGCACACTTATATAAGAGCGTTTTAATCCAAGAATGACAAAATGGTGGAATCGATGGGGTGCCCCCTTGCGGGATCCTAGGGCGACGCCCTTAACAGGGTCCAAGAAGCAGCATGCTTGGCGGTGGTTATGGAAACCACTGATTGAAGTTTTCGTTAGTTATGGAAACCACTGATTTTGAATTAAATCCAGTAATTGACTACAATTAATTCATAGATAACTGCCATATTTTTTTCAAGGATAAATACGCCCACTCTCCACGGATGTAGCACACGATTTTTAGAAATCAGTTTTGGCTCTCTCTTGTCTCTAAATACTCTCAAAATTCTCTATAATTTAACTTTCAATTATTTGCCTAGAATTAAAGGTGTCCCGGTGTATTATACCATATTGAATTTTGTAACCTAGGCATATAGTAGAAATATTAATTTGGAAAGTGAATATACACGATCCACAAGCAATCCAAATTTCCATACCGCCAAAACCATGTTCTTTCCAATAATCGAATTGATATTTCGTGTTGGTGGAGATGGTTGAATCAATCAGAGATATGACTTTGAAGTTCTCCAAACTAGAGAAGCTTGAAGCGAATGATTTCGGGCACTGGCAGAAGAAGATGTACTTTCTGTTGACTACGTTGAAGTTGGTGTGTGTGCTGAGTACCCTTAGGATGGAGGTTATTGAAGAAGAGACACTGGAACAGACCAGGAAGAGGTGCAAGTGCGAGAATGATGACAATATATTCAAAGGTCATATTTTGAATGATACGTGTGATCATTTATTTGATATCTACCAAAAATTTGAAAGTGTAAAGGAGTTGTGGGGCACCCTTTAATCAAAATACATCTTTGAAGATGATTCTAACAAGAAGTCTCTGGTTAGCGACTTTATTAATTATAAAATGGTTGATTCAAGGTCTCATGGAACAATTCAATGAATTCCTTTATGTTTTGGGTCAATTCAAAATACACAAAACGAATATGGACCAATCCATTGTTGTCTCAAATGTGATTTAAAAAACAAAATACATAAAACATTGAAATGTCTAGTGAGTATAAACCCGAAAATATCTTTTCTTTTATACTAAAACAACATTTAAATAGTTTTTCCATCTAAAAGCTTTCTCGAATAAAATGACTCATTAGTAAAATATATTTATAAAAACGATACACCTCCAAATAGCTTAAAAATAACTCATACTCAAAAGTACCATTTCCAAGACTAAATAAATAAATTGAAATATCTTTTTCTTTGCTTCTTTAAAATACCAAAATAATATTCTTTCATTTAATTTTAGAGTTATTGTCACATTGGGCCTATAAACTTTCACCAAAATTTTTAAAATATCCCTAAAGATATTTTCAGGCCTCCTAGATCATTAAACTCAAAAAAACCGTGTCTATTATACAAATATTGGAAGGGTAACCGGTTTAAGTGGTTTGAAAGCTGAGTTGGATTTTATTTCTTAAAGAATTATCTGACATGGTATTAACAATCAATTGAAAAAGACCTATATTTCTTGCAACACACAACGCCTCTCTCTTACACAAACTTCTGCTTTTTCTCTTTACTGTGTTGTGTGTGTGGATAGTTCTTGCCTAACACTCATCTCTGATGAAGAGTGGTTAGTTTACATTAGTTAGATAGGCCTTAGTTAGATACGCCTCCTTCTCCGTCTTTGCTGCCACGTGTGATCCATTAAGATGTAAACCTAATCCAAAAAAATAATATTGAAGAGTCGTATTATTATTCTACCCCTTCGACAGATCGAAAGACATCGCCGACCTGAACTGGAACAAGGAATCGTTGTAATGCGATATATCTTTGGAGACCCACCATTGTTCTGCATGGAGGGATGTTGTACGAGCTTTAATAAAGAAGATAGTAAATGATCGGGGCTGCCATAGTTAGGCAGAAACGGCCCCTGATGGTATTTGGTGGTTGTCGGAGATGTTTACGTGTTATGAATGACACGCACACCGGTGAACTCCGATCAAGTGTGTGTTAGATGGTGATGGCGTGTTAGCCACGGTCACATGCGATCATGATTCAGACATAGAAAGATAGAGAGATAGAAACAACGGAGCAACACAGTAGCTTCACTGCTACTGCCGGTAGAGTCGATGAAGACGAAGAAGCTGCTATAGCAGCGACGCCGGTACTAGAGTTTTGATGAGACTCGAACCCTTTTACCTAAGAATGTGGCTGTTCGATTTTAGTAGAAGAGAAATCGAGTGAGAGAGTAACGAGAGTGATAGCCGGTGATGATAAGGAAGGCTCCTGACGGTGACAACGACTCAGTCGTCGGCGGCTGTATTAGAGCTTGAGGCAGAAGCTAGTTTTCCGACAACAATGGCGCTTTCAGTGGTGGTAATCGCTGACTTTGGTGCAGTGGTTGTTTGCAACTACACGTGAAAGAAGAAGCCGGCGGTGATGATCAGTTTCAATTCGGCGATGGCGAGTTTAATGGAGTTGATCGGTCAAGGGCAGCAAAGACGGAGAAGGAGACCATTTCCACTCTGTGTTGTCTTCTTGACCGCTTGATAGGGGGGCTTCCATTCACCAACACTAAGGTAAGCTAACGACTCTTCAATATTATGTTTACATCTTAATGGATCACACGGTTTAGTTTAAAAAGACGTTCGGGTGAAAGTTTACATCTTACTCGAAACCTAATCAAAAAACAATGCCTCTCTCTTACTCGAAAATGGCTTGTGTTAGACGCGGGCACCACGTGGCATTATTATTCTTCTACCCCTTTTAATTGAAGTAACCGGACAACCTTTTAAAAAGACGTTCAATGGTATAAAACACAAGTCATTTTCGAGTTTAATGACCTAGGAGGCCCAAAAATATCTTTAGGGGCCTTTTAAAATTTTTGATGAAGGTTTATAGGACTAATGTGACAATAACCCTTAATTTTACAGCAACATTGGTCCACCTTCAATCTGAAATGACTACTTTACTTCTCTGATATACTTTTCCTAAGTATTTGGTATTAATAAAGATGTTTTGTGTTTTAACACAACCCAAACAAAAATCAAAATCATGGAGAAGAAATCAAACTAAAGAAAACCTATCAATGAGAAGTGGTTATATAACAGATTCCAGAAGAAGACTCTGTGTAGTCTATTAACAATAAAGGTTTTGGAAATTGATTTTGTTTAGAAACAAATAATCAATTTTGGAAGAAGAATCGAAAACTGAAAATTGTTGCACGTTTAAATATCTACTTATTCATTTTGGATGCCTAAACCATATGTTATATCCTCGTTAATAACAAAACTAATTGCTCAACAAAATGAAGCATTTTTTTTTTTCATTGGCGGTTACATTTGTTGCTCAAAAAAGATTCTTAAAATCTCCAAAAAAACGACACGTTGTAAGTTACATTTGTTAAAAGCCCTTTTTCTCACCTAAACATAGACTCCCGATAATCTACTTTTTCTTCTTTGATTTGTTCAACTGCGATTGAGTGTAAGCGGTTCCCTGTACAAATATTTAGCAACTTATAATCAAACAAATAATAAACGGACAAAAGTATGCTGACATGGACACCATGTATGTAAAAGATGATTAGTTATTTTTGCTATTATCATGCAGCCAGGTTTCATTTCATAAATGCTTGTTTCATTTTTTTTTAAATGTAACAAGGTTTCACTATTTTTACCAATCTATAAAACAATGTTTTACCTTTATACCAATTTATGAAACTGAAAAGGATTGTTTCAAATGAAATCAATTTCGGGATATTATTTTGAAATGAGAAATAAGCTAAAAAGCAATGGAAGTTTTCTAGGTAGTAAAATCATGGTAGCACTAATTTAGCTAATACTTAATTTAATTAAGAACTATTAGAAAGTTTAATAAAGAAATTCTCATAGAAAAGAAATATACAAACCTGTAGCCATTCATCCATAGATGCATCAACAGTCTTAGTTCCAGTTTCTACCTTTGATACCCTCTTAGTTTTCTGCATAACAAGAATAAATGAAACAGGATTAAATGCATGAAATAGCAACCTACTTTCAATTATTTGTTATTTAGAGGATCCTACTTTCATTTCTTCATAATACAACATTGTAAAATCTACCCAATGTCCTAATAACAAAAATAAATGAAAGTAAAATGCTATAATTACGAAAAAATTTAAAAGCAGATGCTGTAATAAAAAGAAATGAAAAGGATAATTTCACAAAAAAATAAAGAAGCAGTTATTGTGTGCATCAATACCTTAGAAAGGTTTTGCATTTGACCACGGACCCACAATCCAAAAAGGATAAAAAGGCCAATTCCAAGAGAAATCAAGAAAAGAGTCTCAACACTAACAAGGCCACCAGCTTCAATGACTTCAATAGTACCATTGTAGAATGTATTTTGGTATGGAAGCTGGTCTACTTCATATACTATCATTCCAACAAGATCAAATGTCCCAGCCTGCACAAAAAAAGATTAATTGTTAAAACATAAAAACATAATTTTCAGGAAATACATGTGTAACATGTATAGAAATGATGAATGTACCTGTAAGTATTTGCTGACAGCAAATGTGTAAGGGAAAGTAGCTTGAACTGATGCAGGAACCGATGCATTGTTGAAAGCCTACAAACGCCATGGAAGCATTAATCACTAAAGAAGGAAGAATTTAGCAGCTTTATTAAGAGTATAAAGATTGATCATTTTTATTACCACAGCTGAGAGATTCTGCACCAACATATGATGATAAGGGAGATGAATGCTGGCATGAATTGCAAGAACTTTCACACTTTGTTCCCCTGTTCACCAAGCAATAGTAGATTGTTAGGAAACCAATTGATCGAGATACAACCAATATGAAATTCTGTGTAAGAAACTGAAAGGTAGCTAAAATACAGAAAATATAACAGAATGTTACCGTCATTTTTCATTCCAATTAATAGCTCAGTCTCTTCCCCTGCTACTACCACTGAAGAAACAGAGAGATAAAAGTACAGCATTAATGTCATTAATAGAATTAATCTGCTTTGAAGGAATTTTGGGCAAGTGTTGAAATGTATATGAACTTTAATTTTGGGAAATCAAGGTAAGTGAACTTACATTTTGAAGGGTTCTTTGGGAACACACAGACAGTTTCCACACCTGAAGCTGGACTAAAATTCCAGCCTTCAAAGTTCTGAAAGTCATCAGCACCAACCCCAATATCTCTTCCTTCCTCAACAGTTTCAGCAACAAGATCAGCATCAGTGTCTGAATCAGAATCAGACTGACACCTAGCAACTGTGGAATAGCACCATTAATGACACGTAGCCCTAGGGTAAGTGATTTTTCTCGGAATCTATGATTAATTGTTGGAAAGAGTGTATAGACACTTGAAATAAATAGATTATTATAAAATCATTACATGCATGCAAGTTAGCTAAACCTAGAAACTAAACGATTGATAATATGCAACATGGTGATCCGAAATTCAAGTGGACAAACAGTACAACAAGTACCTACCTGATAAATCGGTTAAACAATTTCACAAAGTCTAGTAAGGTAAAGGCAAAATCGAAAAGTCAACTGCATTGAAGTAACTACGACTAAACAGGACATTAACGTATCGAAAGCACACAATTGATGGTAAATTGAAGTAGAAAAACATGAAATCGCAAGCTAGTAGAATTGTTCGAGTTTGAATAAAAAAAATTAATGTGCGACGAAATTGGATCTTGATGTACATCATAAAGAGTAAGTGAGAAGCAGAAGAAATGAAGAATGTAGATCTGATAGAAGATGCAAACCTTGAAGGAAGAAAGAAGAAGAGAGAAGAAGAAGAGCGAGGATGAAAAAAACCCTAAACTTCGCCATGATCGATTGTTAGGGGAGAGACTAGAGAGACTCAGCTGCGATATCACCGAGGGTCTATAAGAGGAATAATAAATTGTCGGGTTAATAACATGGGTTAATAACATAAAAGCCACTATAGTTTGATCAAAATTCTGGTTTAACCACTATATATTTTTTTGTTTCATAAAAACTACTCATACTTTCAAAAATTTCCATATTGACCATTATTCATTTTATTTTATTACTTTTAACGATTATTTTCATCGAAACATTATGTAAAAAGTTCCATATCAACATTTGAAGCAAATATGGAAACTCTATTGCGGTAAAAATGATACATAAAATTGTCTACATGTGATTTTGGTCTTCGTAAGTGCAGCTCTTCGGCCACGTTATGAATGCATAGGGTGTCCAATTGAATCCACTATATTTAGTGTTTCGAGTTGACGTCATACAATCTTGACTTTTATTTGTTATAATGGTCGCAATGTATCTTTTTGAAAATATGAGTGGTTTTTACGAATTTTTTTCAAAATATGAGTGGTTTTTTTAGAACAAAAAAAATTTAGTGCTTAAACCGGATTTTCGTCAAACTATAGTGGTTTTTATGTTATTAGCCCTAAATTGTCCCCTTTATAAATAGACGGGAAGATGACTTAAAATGTTAAATTATGTTTCTCAAATATAAAAAAAACACCATCGAACTACTTTTATATAAAAAACACCATTTAACTAAGTCGTTTGTTTATATTTCATCATTAACGTTTCACTTTTGTTCACATATCACCCTAAGACAATCAGTTGTATCATGTATATCGTTGAGTTGGCATACTCTTTTATTACTTGACATTTTTATTGCTTACTTGGCATTTTAGTTAACATATAGCACAACTCCTCCACATAACACCCCAAAGTGAATTGTATTGGGGCAAAAGAAGCAATCAAACCCTTCCTGGGCTTTCATAGAAAGCAGATAGATCTTCAGCTCAAGCACCAACCATTCCAAATTAAATATGATACTTAATTATGTGAACCGTTGTGAATGTGGGCGTCCTTCTAGAATTTGGACATCATCCACAGATACTAATCTTGGCCGAAAATTTAGGGTTTGTCAAAACTCTTTGGTAAGTGTATTTCAATAGTTTATCATATTTTTCTTGTACATAATTGTTTGTTTTCATAAATTGTTTTTGAAAGATAAGGTCCCAAAGAAGATAAAAATGTGAATTTTGGGAATGGGTTTAAGATGAACCAAAGTTGGAAAATGAAGGAGAATCAAGCTCTATTGAAATGAAAATATCAATTTTGGAAGATGGTTTCAGTTTGTACAAGATGAAGGCTGATCAGGATTTCATGGATTCTAGAAAAGAATTGGATAAATTGAGTAGGAAATTGATTATTCTAAAACTTTGTGTTTTGTTGTCGTTTGCTATGTTTGTAATAATAATTAATCTAGTAGTTTAAAAAAAGTTGGAGAATGAAGAACCATCTTGAACATAAAAGTATTTTGTTGTAATAAAAGTATGTTAGTGTAATGAAAGTATGTTGATATTATTTTGATAATGAAAGTAAGTTGGTCTAATGAAAGTATGTTGCTATTATTATTTTGAAAGTAATTGTTATTTCAAGGTCCATTCTAAATCTGATACTACAACATTGATGTCGTGCTGTTAAGATGTAGTTCAAGGACTGATACAAGTTGAAACTGTTAGTTTGTTGTTGTTGTTGTTGTTGCTATTGCTGTTGTTGTTCCTGTTGTTGTTGTTTTATAGAGATACAAATAAACCTATTATTTTGAATTGTAAATAAAAAGATATAAATAGGTCACCATACATCATGATAGTGACGAAATTGAGATGGATCGACAGAATACCAACATCAAAGAAATATCACACACACACACACACACACACACACACACACACACACACACACACACACACACACATATATATATATATATATATATATATATATATATATATATATATATATATATATATATATATATATATATATATATTCTTTTCAGTCAGAAATTACCGTCGACTTGAAGATTCGTCACAGATGTAGGGTTTCTTTTGTTGTCACGTTTCTGTAGGTAATACCGACAAATATGTCGGAAAATAGGCGTGTTTCTAATAATGATGTAAATATAATAACAATCAAATAATTATTATAAAATTATCCTAAGGTGACATAGTAGTGAAATTTTCCATCAAAAGTCTCAATGAGTTAATCATGTTAAATCCGATAGACAAATCAAATCCTGAAATAACAATCACACAACTAATAAATCACTGCTTCACCAAAGAATAATGTTGAAAACTTGTTGAAGGCATGAATTTATATATTATTTTATAAGTCGTAGTTTATTGTGTATAGACAACTTCTACAAATACAACCCAAAAACAACAATCTTCATTGTGTAACAAATGTTTGTATCGTTTATGACTACTTTTCCCGCAAACAAACATGGTTAAGCATGCATACATACATAGATATACATATGCCTTATCTTATATCCATTGTTAGATGCTTCTAGACGATAATGACACCCGATTTCGGTATTCTGCAAGAGCCCATGTTGGAAATATATTTCTGTGGGCAGCATAGTGTAACATACAATTCTTACGAAAAGACCCCGTGATTTCCTATTTTTATTACAAACAATAAAAAAATTAGATGCTTGAAACGTCAAATACATATGTTTTGGGAAGCTTTTGATGATACCTCTTGGGGATAATCACCATCTTCCTTTTGAGAATTAATCAGAAATTTTGCTCCACGATGAATCGGTGTCGGGTCCCTCTCTGCCTATAGAAACCCAACACATTAGATCAATTTACAAGTGATATTCGATTTATATAACTTGAAAAAAAAAAGAATTCACTAAATATGATCCTTATATTTCCCAAGTAAACGTGAGGTATCGTTTAAAAGTTGTTCATAATAATTTTGACCTTTAAGCTTGAGCATGCTAGTGAAAGTTAGTAGTTGCTAATATAGAAATTGAATAAAAGATAGTAACTACTATGAAACAAAGGGAATAAACACTAAGGAACCTGCCTGCCCACAGTAGATTAGACTCATCAAGCACCATGACGTTTGAACCGAATGCGACCGATTTCCTTCTAAAGGTGTAAATTCCTGACAAAAACAATTATTTTTATATTATTTAATTAGTAAAAGATATCAACTACATTATAAGATATGCTACATACATAGCTCTTTGCTTAATATATACCACAATATGGTCAATACCTTTAACATTTAGTCTAACTTATTTAATGAGTGACACTGGTACTATTCATTACATATTTGAATTATCACTAGTTTAAGACAAAATAGAAACATATTGTACATTTATATCAATATCATAAACTAAGTTTTATGATTACAATAATTAAATATGAGACTCTTCTATTTTCTCAAGAAAATGATATTTTGAACTTAGATACATCTCATGTATATCCTTTAGTTGAAATGTAAGTTAAGTATCATGATATAAAATTAAAAAAATGACATGTGGTTATTTTAAAAGTTTCATTATAAGGGTATCTAACTTGTTTTTCCCTAGTATTAAAATTTTGTAAAACACGTAATATACTTTGTTAAAATTTCATGACATAATCTCAACTTATTACTAATTTTTCCTTTTCAGAACATGTTTTTACTAATATTTCTATATACTCCCAACAAGGATGTAAGGTCTTCTCAATATTAAAGCATGTTAATGTTAAAACAAACAATACTATGACATAACACACACTAACTTACCAAGTTAGGGCAAGAACGATAACTCTCTCCCCAGCCACCATCTTCTTGTTGAGTTTTTAGTAAAAACTCAGTGGCCTTACGGATAGTCAGAGATTCATCATATGTCTTTCCGGCTACAGCTAACCCTTTGGTAGCAAACCATGTAGCATATGTGAAGCACACACCCCATTCTCCATACCTAAACAATTTATGATTGTAGCAAAATGATAACATATAAACAAAGTATTTATCAGGGGAGGTGAGTGGAAATATCACCTCCCATTTATTGGACATGTAATTTCAAGTGATTGTTTTTTATACAATAGTTACACAACTCATATATAACCTGTAAATTTTACCATAAAAACATCTAAACTATTTGATGCTTAGTAAAAAAACTAATATATGGTAAAACTAGTCATACATAAGGTACAAGTTATAACAAAATAATTTTTGAGGTTTGAATGTCAATGACTCATTATTAAACACACACACACACACACACACACACATATATATATATATATATATATATATATATATAATGTAATTGGTAATTATAGTATAACCTTGTGACTCAAATATTTTGGAAAAATTAGTTTTTTGTTTTCCATCAAATCGATTCGTTTTTAGAAAACATATTCAAACATTGTTTTCTTGATTCATTATTGACCAAATCGATTCAAAAAACAATTGTTTGCTTCAAATTGATACATTCATGGCAAAAGAAATTCCGAAATACATTATTGGAATAATGCTTTTCGAAAATTTTCTTGGCAAAAATACAATATTGCAAGAATGTTTTCGGAAACGTTTGCAAATAATTGATTGATTTGAAGAAAACAATTGTTTTTTGAATCGATTTTGCCAAAAAAATGGATCAACAAAACAATGTTTGAATACATTTAGCCAAAAACGGATTGATTTGATGTAAAATAATTTGGTAAGAAGGAAAAAAATTGGGTAGAAAGGATAATAAGGGCATCATTCACATGTTTTTTGACGAACCATCAAAATTAATAATTAGATGATGCAAAAAAACGATTTATAAAAAACCACTAGAAAAAAAGTCTCGAAGGAGAAAACAGATGAAAAGTGTGTAAGAATGAGTATGTGTGTGTGTGTGTGTTTATGTTCGAATAAATGTGTATTTCGTGAAGAGGGTGGATTGTCTACTGGTGCAAGGGGAAAAGGACCGATATAATTTTGTGTTCGTTGATTCTTGCAACTTTGATGTACCTAATTCGGCGTTGGTGGGAGAGAGGTCGCCTTTTTGTTTAGAATATTCCAGAATGTTGGGATAATTCTAGCCTATGAGAGATGTTCCAGAAAAATAGTGACATTGTTAATGGATATCCTTTTAATAAGAACACCTAGTTTGGTCCATTTTACCTTTTCCAAGTTTATCAATGTAGCAACTTTGTATAGTTTTAACAAAACATATTAAGATCTACATCGAAAATGTGAAACTTCATGCCAATGTTGCAAGCCTCAATATATAGCAATTCAGGATTATTTTAAGAAGTTTAAGGAATCAAAATATTTTCTTTGACGTGTCTTTGCTTGACACGAGAATTAAGTCCAGGATCTCCTTTGTAGAGGCTATCAAAGAGGTGCCAAATTTAAATATCGGTCCTCCCCATCAATATTACTTGTATAACTTGTTTTTTTATTGTTACATGAGGAACACCTTCAATGGCTTCAATCAACTCGCGTGAGAGATGTTTACATGCAACACTTTCTTGTGATTAACTAGTATTAGAAAATGTATTATAGTTGTGGTTTGATGATTCTAAATTTTAGTTTATATGTTAGAGGTTTAATTGACCAAAATGTGTATTTTGATAATTTCATGAATATTGAGGAATTTTGATGTTGTGACTTGATGATATGTTAAAATGTGATGGTTATAAGATGTTGAAATGAGTTTTAATACATATTATGGTGTGATGGGTGAAAAAAGTGAAACAGGTAATTGGCCAATAAGGTTTTACCACTGACTTATTTACGCGATGCGTAAGGGTGAAGGACGCGACACATAATGATAATATGTTGCTTTTTTGGAACTAACGAGTTATGTGACGCGTAACTTGAAAATAACATGACGCGTTCATGATACAAGTACAATATTGAAATAGAAAGGTGTTTATAAGTACAATGCTAAGATGGAGTGGAGCGAGAACAACACATAATGTGGAAATTAGCGACTTGTTGAGAGATAAGAACGCAACGCATTCTGAAGGATGACATGACATGTAAATAGGACAGAACTATCATTATTAAAAGATTTAAGTCGGTCTTTTAGCTCATTTTTGAAATCCAGACTTCTGAGATGAGGGACATGCGATTTTGAGCTCAAAATTGAATGAGAATACACAAAGTACTAAAGGAGATTCAAGGAATAAAACTAGCCACTTAAAAGTTGAAGGTAAGCCCTTAATCCCTTAGGTGAAATTATTGTCTATGTTGAATTGGTTGGAGAGCTCATATACCCTAGATGTTGTCTGATCATGTGTGGTATAAACATGGTGTATGAGGAAGAAAAGACAGTAAATAACATGGTTTTATGTTGGTTGGATTTATATTGTGATTGAAACTTGAATTAGGATTTTTGTTCATAAACCCTAGATTTTGTAAATGATAAAATGGATGTAGTTGATGTTTATCAAACGATGACGATGTTAAGACATGTGATTAAGTCAGGTATAGATGATTATGGTCACAAGTTGTTATTAAAGAATTGGTATTTATGGCAAAAGTTACATTTATGTTTTAATGGATTAAGACATAATCTTAGTTAAGCTAAGAGGTGAAGTTGTGTATATGATTGAATGTTATGACTTAATAGAAGCATTAAGTTAATTTTATAAATAAGTGAATGGCACTTGAGTTGTAATACTCAAGAGTTTTATGTGATTTTGACAACTTTCAAGACAAGAAGATAATTGGATTAAGTCAATTGAGCAGTCAACATCTAAATCATTATTAATATGAGGTAATCTTGTAATCTTGTATACTTTGATGAGGAATGATCCTCATGTTAGTTATTGTGTGTTGATGATTAAATTATATATGAATATTAGCTAAATGGAATTAATAGTTGAATGAAACTAAACAATCATAATTGATTATGTCTGCCAGCTAATTACTAAGTCATACCTTTGATGCACTTATTACAAGCGTGATAATCTACTTATTATATGTATTATGTTCACAAGTATTTGGGTATTTACCTATTGTTGGTCCACTTCAATCTTTATTAGGCTTGTAGCCTCCATGAGAAATTTTCTTTTGCCTCCAAATTTTTTTTCATATATAAATCTGGTTAAACCATTAACTGTTGGGATTTCTTCAAATAAATTGCATGAAACAATAGTTACATTATCATATCCTAAAATGATGATGAAGAACCTACTTCTTACAAAAGTTGAGTTATAACTACTGTTTGATGCAATGAATTTGAAGAAATCCCAATAGCTAAGGGTTCAACCAGATTTATACATATAAAAGAAAGTTTTAGAGACGAAATAAAATTTTAAATGGAGGCTATAGGCCTAATAAAGATTGAAGTGTCTCAAAAATAGGTAAAGACCCAAATACATGTGAACATAATTGTTGTAAGGTTGATAAATAAATATGAATAAGATATTAGAAGGGCTAGTATGAAAACTAGAATATAAATTCTTCTCAAGTTATGGAGAAGGAATTCAACTCCAAAGATCATCACTTGGCTAGTGACGTAGTCACACTAGTTTTTAGATGGATGATATGGGGTAGAAAATCAATGTTTCAGTTTGGAGGAAATGGGAGAATATAGGTTCTCAATGAATTTATTCTCTTAACATTAAAATGATGGGATATTTATAATTTTGCATTGGATTGCCAATCACATAATCGAACATTTTATTCAACTTTAGGTGTTCAAGAAACTTAAATCGATAATTTGAGTAAAATTGACGTTCTAAACATATATGAAGTTCCTCCAATATTGATTGCATTTGCATGAAGAAGGTAGATATGGAAGTCTCATCTGTGTTCGAGATTCCTTGTTTCTAAAAGTTTATTATGTTTCCAGTAAAATCAAATTAATTGTTATTACATGTAAACGAATCAGTGTAAATAATGTTATTATTGTTGTTAATGTTATGGTTGTGCAAATGACGAGCCATTTTACAATATATTTTATCATGCACACACTACACATATACTCATACAGACATGCATATATATATATATATATATATATATATATATATATATATATATATATATATATATATATATATATATATATATATATATATATATATATATATATATATATATATATATATATATAAAATTAAGTTCAAATGAGAACTAGTTATGTTGTAAAAACTTTAGAACTAAATCTATTCATACGATTAGGAATATTTACAGCTGATATTGAATCTGACGTGAATTAACTACCTTCATTAATTAAGAGTGTGATCTTATCTAATCAGATTCAATCTCAACCTTAGATCTTCCTAATCGCATTGCCATATTTAGTTCTAACTTTTTTACAATAAAACTAGTTTTTATTTGACCCTAACCATATATATATATATATATATATATATATATATATATATATATATATATATATATATATATATATATATATATATATATATATATATATATATATATATATATATATATATATATATATATATATGGCAAAAAGAACCTCAACATGCATATATGCATAATGAATATCCAAATATAAACATATGCATAACCTGAAAGCATTCAAAACTCTAAAAATATGTTATAAGTATATATGCATATTGAGGTTCTTTGGTTCTCTCACGAGTTTGTATTATTTATTAATATTAAAGTGTTAAGCATTTATACCATGATCCATTCGGCCATTGTGTCTCTTCAAGAAATCGAATAGCATTAGAAATACAATTTGCAACTTCCTGAGTCCTATGCTTTGGATATAACTTTTGAAACAGTATAAAAGCCTGCAACACCGATGATGTACACTCAACGTATCTAATTCAAAAGATTTTATTAGTTTTCAATAAAATCAAAAGGAAAAATAAACCAGTCTAACTAAAAAATAATAATGAAGATCAAACAATTGAAATAACGGAGTCTTACTGATATTCAATCATAATGTCCGCAAAAATTTCTGAAGGATTGAGCATCTAAATATAACATAACATAGAAAAGGATAAGAATTTTATAACATTTCCAAAACTAAGGGGGTGTTTGGGATTGCTTATTGAAAACAACTTATGCTTATTATTAAAAGTGCTTATTAGCTTATCCGGTGTGAAAACAAAGTTTTTAAAAAAGTGTTTGTTTTAGCTTATCAGGTACCAAAATGTAATAAGTCAATAAGTTGTTTTTTACTGTTTGGCAAACGATGTTTATGTGTGTAATACGAAAACGACTTATCAAAAACTATTAAATAAGTCAATAAGTAAGGATGCAATAACTTATCAAAAACTGCTTATTTAAGCAAATAAGTGCTTATAAAATATGTTTATCCAAACACTTAAAACTGCTTATTACCGGTGTCAAACCGCAATAAGTCAATAAACATATCAAATAAGCAATTCCAAACACCCCCTAAAACATAAAAGCTCTAACTGTGTAAGATATAAGTACATACCTCCAACCACTTTGGAGAACCTGCAGGTTCCCAACCTGAGAAACCTCCATTTTTGTACTGTACATGAAAAGCCAAATTAAATAATTTCTTATATTGAATATGATAATGAAATATACGACATATCATTAGTTCTAAATTTAACTCGTTCAACAACATCTAAAAAATTCTTTAATACATGTCTTATTATTTATTTGCTCTTGAATTTTGTGAATACACACACACACAAATATATTTGCTCCTGAATTTTGTGAATTTTGAGATGATTTATGTAAATATATATGTTTCCACATATTGTTAACGTTAGACCGTTTATAATAATCGACTCCAAAAAAATGACTATGTTTTTTTACTCAATGTTTGGATGAAAAATTATTATTGATATATATGTCATATGATTGATTTATTTTTAGTTTTGTATATTTTGGTTAGATCTAAAGTGTTTATATTTATATTTAACCGTTTAATATATTTTTACTATATTAATTTACTCCTGGACAACCCGTGAAAATACGCCTAGTATAAATATAATTTAAAAGGAATAGATAGACGACCTGTAATGAAAGTAACAAATTGACGGAGTCAAATAAATGCTCAGTTTTCATCTTCTCTCCAACAAATTCTCGGGGCATCTTCGACAAAAGGAGGCAACACTGCACTAGGAAAGAGATTGTTCATATGTTAACGGCATAATAATGCCATGATTTTTCATACTATTCACCAACTTTTGAACTTAAAAAGTCAGTCTGATATAATATTTTTAAAAGTGGCATTTAAATTATGTTTTTGAATGATATTATTTACAATTAGAGATGTCCATAAAACATTAAAGTTTACCATCAACCCATGAGCAGTGCAATCAGAAACTTGCCATCCGTGATCTTGGTCAGAATAAGTCCAACCTCCTTTGGAAATATGGCGATACATGCTTTTGAAGTCCCCCGAAGGGTTGTTTTTAACCTTAAAATCAAGTTTACTATGAATCGTTAGATACCAATAATTTTTGACTTACACCTGGAATCATGGAAGAATGTTTGCAGAAAGACCTGAGAGCTTTTGAGGAATTCATGTCCTTTCTTTAGTGCTAATCCAGTTTCATCTAACATATTGCAATCTATTAAAGCATGAACGCTCAAAACGGAATCCCAATGTTGGCTACCAAAACTTTGAACCGTCATTCCATCTTCTTGTACCCAAATCATGTCACGGATTCTGGTTAGATGTTTCTTAAAATAGTCCCCATCAGGATCCTCCACCCAACAAGCAAGCATGCATAATGCCTGTGTAGATTAGGAAGAGGACATGTGACCTATCTTATACACATGCTACATTTGTTCTGCATAGATATACATACGTATAATAGTCGATACCTTTTCAACACAACCAATGGTAATGTAACGACTATTCTCATCTTCATAATGTATGTGTTTCATTGTTGTTCTTAGGGCTTTCTCTCGAATCAGGTTCTTGAACGGCCAACGAGTTAAGATAGGTTCCACTGCTACATATATAGCGTCCCAAGCTAGATCTTGTAGCCAAGGGTGGGGATAATAAATATCCTCCTACAAATATCAACAAAAATCATATATAGGATGTTCAGTTTGTTAAAGAAAACAAGGTTCAGTTTGTTAACAAATTTCATATTTGTTTTTTAGGTCTATCTTGTAGTTCCAAACTTATTAATAGTGAATTTTATTTTGTGGAGTAGGAGAGGCCAAGCGACACAATATCATTAATGTTTCGTTTTATTCTTTTAATTGATTATCGATGTGTTGACTTCTTATAGATTCATCTGATCAGCACACCATATCGAATGTATACCTTTGCACAAACATGTCTTACTTTCGTCCATTTGACTTCATGATAGGGTATAGAATAAAGCTCTTTTCTCAACTGTAGAATTAGAGGAGTGATCGGACCAATGAATCTCTTCCCATACAAATAAGACATTGGCATATAAACCAACCGACAAAAACACCATATATTTCCTGGACATCGTGAAAGAAAGAAATATAAATCTTGGTAGTAAAAAGAATCCAAAAGCTAGTTGTAGACCAATTAAACCATGAACAATCAAAGGAAAATAGGGGGAACCTGGCGAGAAGGGGAGGAACGATGGGAGAAGCCAAAACTCCGGAGGCATTGGATTGCTTCCAGACCACTCATATAGCCCAAGTATCTGAATTAATTGCAAAACAACAATTTATCAAGAACAGAAGAGATCGACATGCATAAAAACATAAAAATTGAAGGGACATGTTAGAGATTTTCATGATGAACACACCGATAACCAAGTCTTTCCCCATGATGGGATGGCGGTGACACTACCATGATCAAGAATCCATGTACGAGCTCTAGAACATGCATTGTTGTGGCCACCGTCAGGTCCTTCTCCGAGCATTCGCATACATATATAATTGAGTGTCGTGCAAAACATGATGCTATGACCTTCTATGTGAAATCCCCATCCACCGTCTTCATTCTACGTACATTCACGATATAATTGTTTATGCTCAAAAAGCTTGGATTTTTAATGAAGCCGGTCAACATAAGTCACCTTGAAGATATAACTCTTTTGGTAGTTTCGACTGAGTTGATGATTTTTTTTTTTGGCTAAAATTAAGCTCAAGTCGGCACATAAGATAAGATATTAAGATATATATATACCTGGTGATTATATATATAACGAAGGATTTCTTTTCGATCTTCGGCTGAGAAAAATGTATCAAGATGGCCAGTTATGTACAAACACATAACCTGCAGAAAAAACAATTTCATAAATTTAATAATGAGTCGAAATAGAAAAGCACAATGAAGAAAAGGGAATTAGTACTAACAATGGGTGGCAGAAAATAGTGGCAACCGTTGTTGGCGGATGGCCAGTGGCCGTCGCTTGCTTGTAGAGCAGTCCAGTAACGGACTCCTCTTTTCAGCACATTAGTGACAGTTTCATAGCTGATCTTACTTTCCTCCATAACGATCTCTCGTGGTATAGTTTGTTTAAAGTTCTTCTCCCTCAAAAACTATATTTACAAGCACACTAATTAAGCAATCATCAAATTATGCATAGCTTTAATTTTGGCTCGTTAATTACTACAACTAATGATTACGTATACAATAGATTGTGGGTTTGACACCCCTTTTGTGCTTAATAGTTTCATATGAAGTTATTAGTTATATCCCTATCTAATCCTATTTATATTTTTTTGTCACTTGTCATTTTTTCAAAGATATCGTGTTCACTTGTCATTTTTTATTCTTTTCCACATGTCATTTGAAATCGGATTGACTGTATAATCCCACAAAATTATCAAATGTTTCCTATAAATCAGCAATCCTCAAGATTTTTTAGGTTAATTAGCAAAATCGGAACCAATTGCATATTTGTCCAATTTTAAAATTTTAGACCTTCATATATAGTTTTTTGTTTTAATCAACTCATGTAATATACATGTCTCACAACTAGTTAATGATAAAACTCTTACCCCATCTACTTACTTTACATTTTACATTTAATATATATAATACATAAAATAAAATATACTAAGACATAACTCTCATGTTATTGCAGGATTTATATATATATATATATATATATATATATATATATATATATATATATATATATATATATATATATCTATATAGAGTTAGGATCTTTTGAGAACCACAAGTCCCCCGAGAACCCGAGAACTCCCAAACCGATTTTTTTTTCAAAAAACCGACCCCATAGGCCTCTAAAACGCACGTTTTTAAGACTTTTCGAAAAAAAAATTTCCGAAAAAAACAACTTTTTTTTTTTAAAAAACTTTGCACATGTACAAAAAAAAAAATTTGCACATGTGCAAACTTTTTTATACGTACACTTTTTTTGAAATTGTTTTTACAGAACGCCTTAAATATATGTTAGAAAGACATTCATGAAAAAAAACTTGAAAAAAAATGTACGTATAAAAAACTTTGCACATGTGCAAAGTTTTTTTTTTGTACATGTGCAAAGTTTTAAAAAAAAAAAAAGTCGTTTTTTTCGGAAATTTTTTTTTCGAAAAGTCTTAAAAGTGTGCGTTTTAGAGGCCTATGGGGTCGGTTTTTTGAAAAAAAAATCGGTTTGGGAGTTCTCGGGTTCTCGGGGTGAAGTTGGTTCTCAAAAGATCCTAAGTCTATATATATATATATATATATATATATATATATATATATATATATATTATTATTATTATTTTGCTTCATCTTATTATAATTGGTAAGAGTTGCAACCTTGTATTCAAAAGAATAACATGGAAAATTGAAAGCAAAATACAGATTGTATATTCTTTTCGTGCACCAAGAAACTATCAAAATCAAATAAGAATTTACAAATGTTTGTCTACCGCCATTTATTACCTTTGGAACTTTTTTAGAAAATGTAAACAATAAATCAACATATAAAAAAAATTGTCTAACAATATCTAAAGTTGCATATAATTAAGTTATTTATGCGAACTCGAGTATAATATAGATATATGGGTTTCTCTTTCTAGGTTTAAATCGTTTTGAACTCTAACCTAACACCGAAGTAATAAGCTAATAGCACAGAACAAGTAAACCGCTTTGGTTCAGATTTACTTGTTTGCGTACGTAACTGCAAAAGCCAAGTTCACTAATCAGGCTACGTTTGCCATATTTAGGACGCCGACTAATTGTTTGTACCGTCTTTCGTAAGAATAATATAAATGAAACCAAATGTCAAGTTATTGCCATATTTAGGACGCCGACTACGTTTGTCATATTACTCGAGTTTTGCATTTTTGGTAGATTATTTTCACTATCTTTTTTCCATGTAATGATTATAAAAGAAATAATACTAAAACAATATTTGAATATTAAGTTTGTTCACTTAGCACTATATAAACAAATGACTTATCCGTCATCGATTCTTTGCAAAAACCGTCGCTAATACTTCGTAAAATTTCATCACTGATCCCTCATAGATTTCATATCTAAAAGAAAATATATTTAGAGCCTATATTTTACTATTCCCATATGACCTTCAAAATCAACGGACAAACTCTGATATATTCTACCCATAAGATAAAAAGGCAAATCATGTGTAAAAAAACCTAAAACCATTATATATAAAGGTTTTAATTTTTTTTTATGAGATATATATACACACCTGAAAACGCCAAAGATAATCTCCAGCCGGTTTTTGCTTGTGACGGTTGTTTATGAAAAGACGACGAGCTTCTTCAACTTGTTCCAACTCTTCAGCAGTCGGATCATAGTTTTCATCAAACTCCCATATCTGTCTCCCTACGAAATTATTTGTGCTAAACAAATAGGGATCATTTTTGTTTCCTTGTCCTATTCTCAACCTCCACATTCTTATATTTTCAAGTTTTTCTCCCTATTCTTGTTTGCTTGAGACCATAAGTTCGTATTTCCCATGCCCAATCATCAAATATTTATAGGTGTCTTGCCCATTTTATATATTATCTTTGTTAAGGGTTATAATTTAGTCAATGTTATTAAATAATAAATTTTTATGTATTTATAAAACAAGTGATGAGGACTATGCATGCACTAATATACATACGCCATCTAGCATCGATTAATCGTGAAAAACTACAGACTTATTAACCAAAATGATTATATTTTAAGCTATAAGATTTTCAATATGATAAAACTTTCATTTTGTATTATAAAATAATGATCTAAACTGCAAAAAAAAAAAAAAACAACAAAAAAAAAAAAAATCCTCTTAGTCCACAATTTTATTTTTTCAACAGAAAACCCGCTATTTTTAGCTGCAAATTTGTAAATATAAAGCTCACGAATTTTGTGCGAGATATTTTGTCACAAGTATGGTTTTTGACAAAAGGAATTTCCACAAAAATCACATTGCTCTAAAACTGGGAGAAAAGAAGTAAAAAGATGATGTCACAAGATGCAATATATACATTCCTTGTTTAGTTATTGATTAGTTTTATTAAATGAAATATAAGAATATTAAGATTAAAAAAGGGAGCTTCTTATCGTATATTTGAGATTGGAGAAAATGGGGAAAAGAAGAAACATCTGATCAAATAGAGAAGATCATTTGATCCAAAAGAGCATCCACCGGCACTAGTAGAGGCAATGGAGGGCCAAAGATAACCATTTTTTTGGTTAATTTTCGTACGTTCGAAACTTTCATCTTTGCTTCATTGCGAATGGTATAATTGAATGAAAGATTTAACCATCTTTGTTTCATCGTGAATGATATAATTAATTTGGTGGAGAGGTGGTATACGAGTTTGTTCAAATGTGAAATGAGACGATGAGTGTAAAGGGGACTAATAAAAAGGATGAAATAAATTATGTGTGTTTTAAGAGGGTGTTTGAGATTGCTTATCTAAAACGACTTTTACTTTTTATTAAAAGTGTTTATTAGCTTATCGGGTGTTAAAACGGAGTTTTAAAAAATGTTTAGTTTAGCTTATCCGGTATTAAAACATAATAAGTCAATAAGTTAGTTTTTAGTGTTTGGCAAATGGTGCTTATGTGTGTAATAAGTAATGACTTATCAAAAACTGTTTAAATAAGTCAATAAGTAAAAAAGAATTAATTTATCAAAAACTCATTATTTAAGCCAATGCATATCAAATAAGCAATTTCAAACACCAAGTCTACTCATGAATTCGCGAGCCCAATTAGCGAACATAATGGATATTTTATTGATAAATTATAAACCGGTGGATTTTAGTTAATATATGGACTCCAAAAATATCATTTTATTAATTAACTAATTGAAGATATTGACGTAAAACATAACATTTAAAAAAAATTATATGCGTAGGTTTGGTAAAGACAAGATAAAGGTACATAAATGCTAGTAACGTAAGTCTACTTATAAATGATAATTGTTATGATTAAAAATTGTATGTTGATACTTGCGGGCAAGTGATGAGAAAGTAAAGTTTCAACTACATAAATTAATCAAATCGTTGCTTGTAATTGAACGTTTAACATAGTTAAGCACACCAATTTGGCCATATAGATTTAGATGAAATTAGGAGATCATCGGCTGTCGTTACAATAATTTATGTTACTAAAAATGTTTCGGATGATGAGTTGGAAAATATTTAGATTGACTCGTTATATTTGGGCAATTTTGATAATGGTAAAAGTATCGAGTTTGTTGATTGGGTATTTAATACTCAGACTCTACGAATTCAAGCAAAAACATACACATAAACAAACATGTTGTTGTAAAATACGACGGATCCGAATTGACTTTAGACAATATTAGCTCAATCCGGAATAGGATCAAAATTATCAAACGATAATAATCACAACGAAAATACGAATAAAGTAAATAAAATAGAGACACGACGATTTACGTGGAAAACCCAAATCGGGAAAAACCACGGGCGGAGGAAGCCGAGAACCAATTCACTATATTTTGTGGTGTTTACAAAATGTTTGAAGAATATAAAAAATACAAAGAGTTTATAAAACTCTTATGTCTTTACAAGAGAAGAGAAATGTTGTGAGATGGTTTTTTGATGTGGTTTTGAGATGGTTTTCTATCCTATATATAGGATTTCCTTTACATTCCATTTTAGAAAAAAACATTGCTCATTTGAAAATTCTTGCATGCCAAAGTTGAGAAGTGTGGGTTTCAAAGAGAATAAGCAGCCTTCTACATGCCACCTTAGCAGCCTTCTACATGCCATCTTTGAAGTTTGAAGTCTTAGCTTTGAAGTTTTGAAGTCATACTTCACAATCTCCACCTTGACTTCAAAATGGAACCAAACTTGTATACCCATTTGCTAAAGCCAACAACTCTTCAAACTCCAAAACTCCATAAGAAACTGGAATCACCATATAGAGAAAAATTGATCCTGAAAAATGAAATACTTCTTCCACCACGAGCCTAATTAGGCTCAACTGCGATCAGAAATACCCATTAAGTCCAAACACAGTTTGAACTTGGATATTGGAAGACTCTTAGTGAACACATCAGAGGGATTATAATCTGTATCGATCTTTTCTATGACACAATCACCTTTTTTAATGATATCACGCACAAAATGATAACGAATATCAATGTGCTTTGTACGGTCATGAAACATCTGATCTTTACTCAAGAAGATAGCACTTTGATTATCACAGAATACTGTGGTAACCTTTATTCTATCATCGAGTTCTCTAAACAATCCCTTTAACCAATTATCTTCCTTAACTGCTTCTGTAATCGCCATATACTTTGCCTCTGTAGAAGACAGTGCAACTGTAGACTGTAACTGGGCTTTCCAACTAATAGCACAACCGTTCAGTGTAAACACATACCCTGTAATGGATCTTCGTTTATCCAAGTCTTTGCCAAAATCTGAATCAATATATCCAACCACCCCAGTGTTAGATTGTCCATAGCGTAGACACATAGAAGACGTACCGCATAGATAACGTAAGATCCACTGTACTGCTTTCCAGTGTTCTCTTCCCGGGTTTGCCATATATCTACTAACCATGCTAACTGCATGAGCCAAATCAGGGCATGTGCAGATCATAGCATAAATCAAAGATCTAACAGCACTAGAGTATGGTACGCGTGCCATGTACTCCATATCAGTCTCAGTAGTAGGACTTAAAGCGGATGATAACTTGAAATGAGCTGCAAAAGGTGTGTTGACAGGCTTTGCTTCATGCATATTAAAATGTCTTAGGACTTTCTCAATGTAACCTTTTTGATAAAGATGCAAGATCCTAGACTTCCTGTCACGAACAATTTCCATACCTAAAATTTTCTTGGCAGCTCCTAAGTCCTTCATTTCAAAATCAGCTTTCAACAGGTCTTTTAACTTCTGAATCTCCTTCATATCTTTTGCTGCAATCAACATGTCATCCACATATAAGAGTAAGTAGATCTTTGAACCATCGTCACCTTTCTTGAAATAAACGCAGCTATCATAGGTGCACCTGCTGAATTTGTGACTGGTCATGAAAGAATAAAACCTCTTGTACCATTGTCTAGGAGACTGCTTGAGGCCATATAGAGATTTCTTCAATTTACATACGTAGTCCTCCTTGCCAGGAACTACAAAACCTTCAGGTTGTTGCATGAAAATCTCTTCCTCAAGCTCACCATTTAGGAAAGCTGTAGTAACATCTAGTTGCTCCAACTCATAATCATTTGAAGCAACTAACCCCAACAATGCACGAATAGAAGTATGTTTGACTACTGGGGAATAGATGTCAGTATAGTCAACGCCTGGAATTTGACTGTAGCCTTTAGCTACCAACCGAGCTTTATATATTGGTTTCTCGTTCGGGTTAACAGGTTCTTTGAGCTTGTAGACCCACTTGCATTTAACTGGTCTTTTCAATTTTGGAATAGGAACTAAATCCCAAGTACCATTTCTTTGCAAGGATTCCATCTCATTATGCATAGCAATCATCCAATCACTTGATTCTTTAGATTTGATAGCCTCATCATAATTTAGAGGCTCCGTTTCCGACTCAATATCATTAGCAACAATAAAAGCATAAGCAACAAGTTCAGCTTCAGCATACCTCTTTGGAGGAACAATTTGTCTTCTCGGCCTATCTCTTGCAATGCTTCGAGTAGTAGCTTGTGGTTGTGAAATTATTGTATCTTCAACAACGACATGCTCATTTGGCGAGGAAGACTCTTGTTGCTCAACTGGACTCGGAATGGTGACAGGTGAAGTAGGAAACTCCACCTCCATTTGAGTTTTCTCTTCATTTGCTTTTGATGATGAGACTGTATCTTCTGTAGAGTCGGAAGTTTGATGAATCATAGCAGACTCGTCAAAAGTAACATCTCTTGAGATGATGATTTTATTTAGATCATTGCTCCATAACTTGTAACCTTTAACTCCTGGATTATAACCAAGAAAGACACATTTAAGTGCTCTCGGTTCTAACTTCCCATTGTCAACTCGTGCATAAGCTAGACATCCGAAAGGTTTCAGATGTGTATAATCGGTAGGTTTCCCGGACCATAACTCATACGGAGTTTTCTTTTCGATTACTCGTGACGGTGATCGGTTGATAACATAGCAAGCAGTAGAAGCAGCCTCTGCCCAAAAGGACTTTGGCAATTTGGAATTTGAAAGCATACATCTGACCTTCTCCATAATGGTGCGATTCATCCTTTCGGCTACACCATTTTGTTGAGGCGTATGGACTACCGTGCGATGTCGAGTAATGCCTTCCTTTCGGCAATAGGCATTAAACTCTTCTGAGCAAAATTCTAGCCCATTATCCGTACGAAGATACTTTACTACCAATCCTGATTGCTTTTCAACCTGAACTTTCCAGTCTCTGAAGGTAGAGAAAACGTCTCCCTTATGTTTTAAGAAGAAACACCATACCTTCCTAGAGAAATCGTCAATGATAGTGAGCATATAGTTAGCTCCACCTTTAGAAGCAACTCGAGCTGGTCCCCATAAATCCGAGTGGACATAGTCGAGTGGTCCTTTCGTTGTATGGATACCACTTGCAAACCTCACTCGTTTTACCTTGCCATATACACAGTCTTCACAGAACTCCAAATCAACAATCTTTTGTTGACCAAGTAAACCTCTTCGACTCAATTCTGACATGCCTTGAAAACTCATATGGCCGAGTCGAAGGTGCCAAAGACGGGAATGATCTGGATCAGAAAGAGACTTTGAAACAATAGCAGCATCACTCGAAATTGTTTTCCCGTCAAGAAAGTAGAGGTCTGAGGTTTTTCGACTGGCTCTCAGTTTGTCGAAACCATCTTTGAACACCCTGAGAACTCCACCTTTACCGGCAAACTCGTATTCCTTTTTATCAAAGGAACTAAGAGATAACAAGTTTCTTCTGAGGTCAGGGACATATCTAATATCCCCAATGGTTCGGATAACGCCATCAAACATACAGATTCTGACTGAACCATGTCCAAGAACTGGACATGTAGTATTGTTACCCATCAACACATAGCCCTGGTTGACCTTTTCAAATGTGTAAAACCAACTTTTGTTGTGACACATATGAAAAGTACAACCAGAGTCGAGTATCCAATCACCAGTGGAATCCAGTTTATCTGAATAAACTGTCAAGAGTTCTCCAATACATTCGACCTCTGCTACATCGGCTTCACCCGAAGTGCTAGCTTGTTTACCATTTGCTACCGCCTTCTCTTTTTCTTTATTCTTCAACTTGAAACATTCTTTAAGCACATGTCCCTTCTTATGACAATAGTTGCAAAACTTTCGTTTGCCTTTTGACTTGGATCTGGTTCTGTTGGAAGATTGAGAAGTTCTACTTCTCTCTATTGTTCTTCCTCTGGCATTCAAACCTTCGGCTTTAGCATCACTTGAACCACCACCGGTAATATGCTTCATCTTCTCTTTAGAATCTAAAGCTGTAAAGACTTCATCTAAAACAAGAGTTTCACGGCTGTAGATGATCGTATCACGAAAATGGCTGTAGGATTCGGGCAAAGATGACAACAAAAATAAAGCTAAGTCTTCATCTTCATACTGAACATCCATATTCTCCAAGTTATTTATTAACTCTTTGAATGTAGACAAATGTTCAGCTAGCGAGCCTGCTTCAATCATCTTGAGATTGAACAACCGTTGCTTTAGATGCAACTTGTTCGGTAAGCTCTTTGTCATCAATAACTGCTCTAACTTCAGCCACAAAGCAGCCGCCGACGTTTCATTTAGAACATCTTGTAAAACATCGTTTGACAAGTGCAAACGAATTTGAGATAAAGCCTTCAGATCTTTCATCTCCTTTTCTTCTTCGGTCCATGTAGCGGGCATCCTTTCGAAGCCCAAGAGCGCCTTGTGTAAATCCATCTGAATGAGAATATCTCTCATCTTTACTTGCCACAGCGGAAATCGGGTATTCCGATCCAGCAGCGGAATATCGTATTTCACCGAAGACATGATTAATTACTTGATAAAATGATCCCAACAAGCTAATATCAAAACCCGGATGCTCTGATACCAATAGTCGTAAAATACGACGGATCCGAATTGACTTTAGACAATATTAGCTCAATGCGGAATAGGATCAAAATTATCAAACGATAATAATCACAACGAAAATACGAATAAAGTAAATAAAATAGAGACACGACGATTTACGTGGAAAACCCAAATCGGGAAAAACCACGGGCGGAGGAAGCCGAGAACCAATTCACTATATTTTGTGGTGTTTACAAAATGTTTGAAGAATATAAAAAATACAAAGAGTTTATAAAACTCTTATGTCTTTACAAGAGAAGAGAAATGTTGTGAGATGGTTTTTTGGTGTGGTTTTGAGATGGTTTTCTATCCTATATATAAGATTTCCTTTACATTCCATTTTAGAAAAAAACATTGCTCATTTGAAAATTCTTGCATGCCAAAGTTGAGAAGTGTGGGTTTCAAAGAGAATAAGCAGCCTTCTACATGCCACCTTAGCAGCCTTCTACATGCCATCTTTGAAGTTTGAAGTCTTAGCTTTGAAGTTTTGAAGTCATACTTCACACATGTAAATCATAATCATACAATGAAATTAAATTGATAAAAAAACACAACATTAAAACACAACAACGAAAATTCTAAGGCATGCGGATGAGTGTTCGAAGATAAAAGTTTTCTAGATGCGAATCTGTTTAAAGGATAAAACAATATATTCAAGATAAACCTGAATCAATGGAAACGAATATATGTCACCACGAATAACAAAGGAAACGTGACACAAGGAAAACGAGACACAAAATGAGAGTATTTTTGTGTGTATTAATCTGATCCCAAAGTTAAAACATATATAACCGTCAAAAACCAAAATACTGTTAAATTTGATTTCTCTGAACTCATTACATAAAAATTAATTTTGTGATTAAATACATAAAATTTCAATTAGTCTGGAGAACCCAAAGCTCCATCTTTGACCATTAAATATATATTTGTATAATCACCCTTGTGACCAATGACACAACACCACAAATCCAGCTAAATGTGTTTGACATGTTACTTTGATTGATTTCTATAAGAATGGAAAATCGTATCAAACAACTATGGGTTTGTTCTCCTTCCTATGTGAGTTAAGGTTCATTCATATTCATTAAGAATTATCAAGTTCCAATAGAGTCAATGTGTCTTCTAGCGGACTTAAGTCTAGAAATGCGAAAAGGATATGGTGGTGGTAATAGTAAATGATGTTTTTTTTGTACGACATTAAATGATATATTGCAAACAGGAGCGGATTTGTTTGGTGTTCTGGGGTGGCCCAGGACACGGCTACATTGTGTACACGCAATGCACTTTTTTTTTTCTAATAGAGTGCAACTCCGCGCAAAAAATGTGTCACTACTTTATAGGGTGCATATCCGGTGCCACGGCTATTGGTAAATCTTGCATCCGCCCCTGATTACAAATAAGATTATCAAGAAACTAGCCAAAATAATATAAATTCAACCCAACTTTTAAGCCAAGAACGGGTTTGTGATACTAGCTAACCAACCTACACTAACGTTCTTTTCACTCTACTGAAAATCCAATAAAAAGAGTGAATCAAAATATTGTGTAATATCCTTTAAAGGAGAAGAACCAAAAAGGGCATCATTTCAAAACATCCACAACACCAATAAGAGAGCAAGAATGTTTACATGAAAGCTTGACATACTTAAATCCTTGCAAAGAATCTGAAGTATTCAAGCCATCACTAACCGAGGAATACCGCATTGCGTATTATCCAAACATCGAAGAATTTCATCCCACAAATCTTAGCTATAAGACAATGAATACAACGACGATCCATAGTGTTAGATGCATATGTGTGTTATATATATATATATATATATATATATATATATATATATATATATATATATATATATATATATATATATATATATATATATATATATATATATATATATATATATATATATATATATATATATATATATATATATATATATATATATATATATATATATATATATATGGTGTATGACTTATATAGTTGTATCCAGTCCAATGTAATTGACAACAAACCAATCACATCGGACTGGGGGGACTCGATGATGTTTGGTCCATCGGTTGACCTACATAGTGTGGTAGTACGGCTTGACGGCCGCTGGACGACACTATTTAGCCGCACAACCTGACAGCACTGCCTCTAGCTAGCTGTGTCTGAATTCGGTTGGCCCAAGGTCTATTATCCCTCATCTTACCCTATAAATAGAATGCTCCCTCCTCCATGGAGGACATTCTCTCCTTCTCCATATCTGAGCCCACATCCCCCACTCTCTACTACACTCTACGTGCATACACTAGGATGGTTCTCTCTGGCCAAGAGAAACCATCCCACCTCTCGTACCGATCTGACTTGATCAGGCTTGACGGCCACTGGACGACACTATTTGGCCGCACAACCTGACAGCACTGCCTCTACCTAGCTGTGTCTGAATTCGGTTGGCCCAAGGTCTATTATCCCTCATCTTACCTTATAAATAGAATGATCCCTCCTCCATGGAGGACATTCTCTCCTTCTCCATATCTGAGCCCCCATCCCCCCACTCTCTTCTACGCTCTACGCGTATACACTAGGATGGTTCTATCTGGCCAGAAGAAACCATCCCACCTCTCGTACCGATCTGACTTGATCATCGGAGCCTGCTCTAGGGGCACACGCCCTGGGGAGGTTCTAAGGGTTTTGTTCTCTGATGGCAGCTAGGAATCAAGTCGAAAACTCACTAACGGCACCTACATCAGATCTCTGATGCAGATCCTACACCAAGATCCGACGACCCGGTTCCATGTTTGACACTTCGTTTTTTTATTTCTTCTTTTTATAATTTATTTAGCACGTTTTATATCATTTTTAGTATAATTCGCATGCATATTTTATATTTTTATATTTTTATCATTCGGGGATACTTTCTAGTCTTTTGTGTTTAAATGCAGATATTAATGAAGACTAGCGTGAGCGGGATGAGCCAAACGGGAGATTATAGCGGACGGAACGAGATCATATTTTGAAGCGCGGAATTTTCGGAAACTCGGATATTTTAGTAGGCTTGGACTTGAAGCAAACATTTAGACCAAGAATGAAGATTTGGGCTCATTTGGGTTTACCTAGCCCAAATGGGGGTTAAATTGGGCCAAAAACTGGGTATTTCCCAAATAAGAAAGGGGGACAAATGGCCTTTCTACGAGTTGGACCGGATCAGGCCCAAAGTGGGCTTTTTGCACTTTTGCGCGACCCGCGCAAAACGCGCAGAAGGGCTATTTTGTCATTTCACGAGTGTTTCAGCTATATGGGACATATGGGCAAGGGTTTTCTGCATCTTTACACCATTTTTCATCAGAGCATTTCGTGGGGAGCACCTTTGGAGCCTTGGAGAAGAGATTTTTGAAGATTTGTTCATCATTTTCTACACTTGGTTTGTAATTGTTGCTACACATATGTTGGGTACATTTCTTTACACTTTGATGCTTGTTGTTCTAGCCATGCTTGGCTAGAAATCTCATTTTCAATATTGGGTGATTATCTTTGAGCAACTAGAACATTTTGAATGGGTTTTATGAGTTGAAGTTCATCCATGAATGAAATCTTTGTTTGAAACTCTATGATTATTCTTGTGTTTATTTCCATGGTTTAAATGCTTGGATGATTATTGTTAATTACTTCCTTAATTATGTAATTGATTTTAGAAGTAATTTGGTAACAAATGGTTTTTATGGATGCTTATTATCTCATAATTAATCATAAGATTTTATTCTCTAAAAATTAAAGTGCAAGCTTTTGTAACTTTTGTTTAGGATTGGTGACTCTTGGAACTTAATGCTAATCAACTTATTTGAACCAAATGCTTATTTGGGTCATGATATTGATTAAGACGGATATTAAGAGCTTTTGTAATGTCTTTATGAATTAAGAGGGTCTAAATGACTCAAGCTTTTGAGTTGTTATAGCCAATGTGGTCGAATTAAGACATTGCACCATAAACCATGATGATAAATGAACTAGTTGTGCTTAGATTATAAACCCAATATTGATCTTTTACCCATTATTGAATTTCACTCTTTTAAGTTACTTGTTTTTATTGAAATCATTTCGCCAAAATTTGTGACTCAAGCTTTTGAGTTGTTATAGCCAATGTGGTCGAATTAAGACATTGCACCATAAACCATGATGATAAATGAACTAGTTGTGCTTAGATTATAAACCCAATATTGATCTTTTACCCATTATTGAATTTCACTCTTTTAAGTTACTTTTTTTTATTGAAATCATTTCGCCAAAATTTGTGACTTATTCTCGTTTTTTACTTTTAACTAAAACAATCAAAAACCCTCCCCCCCCCCCCCCCCTTTTTATTTTATTTTGTTTAAAAATATACATCGTTTTGAACTGATCGCATTGATTTACAAATTGAACCAATCTCCGTGGATACGATCCTTTACCGCTATATGCAAATTTGTGTACTAGAAGTAAGGTTTATTTTTGTTGGCCTCGACAACTACCAATGTTGCATCATTTGGCGCCATCTGTGGGACTTCAAGCAAACAGTCATTGTTGCATGAGGTTCCAACTTCATTTTCTCAATGATCTCTACATCTATTGTTCAAAAGTTTTATTTTCTAAAAAACTTTTCTCCTCTTGATATTTTCCCAAATCATTTCTCTTTGCTTGAAAAACTTGCATAAACAAAGAAAAACATAAAAATCATATCACTCCAAATATCTTATGAACTCAAATCCATCTTTATGTTCTGAAAGATGAGTCTTAGATATTAAATCGATATAATGGGAAGAGGGTTGGAGCATTTTTAAGTGAAACAAAATTGAAGCCGATGGGTACAAGGTTTTCTTCCCCGTTCAATTAAACCACAACAACCCCTCCTTATTAAGATACACATATCTCACAAATTATTGCAATAAAGTAACGTCGTTGGCGCATACGGGGTCCAACAATTTATTCTCCCCCAAACTAAACCACAAATAGAGTAAATTACCCTCCCGATTAAAGCCCTAAATAATCATGTTGGAAAACTCAATTCGTAATTCTTTCCACCTTAAATCTATATGTCGCTGTCATACCCAGCAACCCTATATCTCTTAGGGAACTCCTCCTTAAAACATTCTATCAAATATCTAAAATGTTGTACGAGTTTTAAGGACTGTTACGTCTTCACTTCTACGACTCACAGATCAAATTAGTCCTATATTTCGATTCCATTGTTAAAGCAAGCGAATATTTGCAAAATAAATTGACCACTCCAATTGAAAAATGAAACATAAAAGATATATTATGTTCCCCAAGCACCTGACTCCAATTCCGATTAACGTAGAAATTTTTTATTGCATTTTAGGTACTTTAAAGAGATAAAAGTTTTAATGAGGGGCCGACTAAAAGGAGGTGGAGATGAGCGGTGCATTCCAGGTGCTCGAGGAAATATCTTAGATAAATGGTCCTAAGAAGTTGTCGAGTGTGCTTTTAAGGTTCATGATCTGGTAGTGGGTTGTTTCCAGTCAACACCCATCAGGGGCAGTTTTAGAATATAAAAATGATGAAGACAGGGTAGCTTTCCGATCAGAACCCGAAACCCAATTGTAGTTACCACTCGTTTTAGCAACATGGTAGAGAAGGTACCCATAAAGAATGAAACTCTCTGTTTGTTTCCCATTTCTTGAATTTATCCTGGTCCAACTAATGAACTTTCAAGCACCATAAGTAAGCCATGAGAATCTTAAGATTTCACTTATCCATATTCGTGTACACTTCACACATATATATGCTCGATCCACCTGTAATGGTGTTGTCCCCATATACCATTCCCATATTAATGAAGGCATATTTGCTACAAATTTGTGGTTTAAACTGGATTTTTTACTAAAAGTTTGTAGTTTGGTTAGTCCTCTTGTGTTTTGATGCACGTTTGCTATATCTAGTCTGATACCATTGACATCTCATCGGACTGGGGGACTTGATGGTGTATGACTTATATAGTTGTATCTAGTTCAATATAATTGGCAACAAACCATTTACATCAGATTGGGGGGACTTGATGATGTTAGGTCTATCAGTTGACCTACACAGCATGGAAGTGCAGCTTGAAGGCCGTTGGACGACACTACTTGGCCGCACGACATGACAACCCTAGCTAGCAGCTCTGCTTGACAGCACTGCCTCCAGC